>JAWWMO010000001.1:14019762-14030518 GCA_035047845.1 Dendrocincla fuliginosa
ACATGCACAGGCAGACTGACACACAGACTGAAATTCTTCACCTCAACTCTGCAACTCAGCCTGATGGGATTCTTCGGCACTAATGCACTATGAAATCTCCTGCTAGGAGACACCCTTAGCGTGTGAGTCAAATGCACTGTCTCACAGAGAGTTACAGATAGAAAATCAGAAGCGAATCTGCCTAGAATACTTGAGAAAAACTCTCATGAGGTGACCTTTTCTGAGATAAGTAGAGAAAGTGACTTGAGGAGCAGGTGCTGGTCTCCACTTCCTTCCTGAATTTGGCCTCCTCATGTTCACTAGTCATAACACCCATCACAAGACCTCCTGGCCAAGGGAATGACTTGTTCTTCTCCCCAGAGAACAGTTATGATGTCAAAGAAATCGATACTCTCTTAGTCAAAGGAATTGCAGTGTTAGAGGAATCAAACTGGGACAGAGCAGAGTGCTTCACAGTGAAGAGAAGCCAAACACTGAGGCAAGAAACTATTCCACTTAACTCTTCTTCTGTGAAGAGCAAAGCAAGAAGCCTCTCCTTCCTAAAATTACTATTCATAGTCACAAAATTATTTCAGTTGGAAGACATCCTCAAAGTTCCAACCCCCCAGAAATGGACAAGGACAACTTTCACTAAATCAGGTTGTTCAAAGCTCCATCTTACCTAACCTTGAACGCTTCAAGTGATAGGACGTCTACAACTTCTTGGGGCAACTTCTTTCAGTGTTTTACCATGCTCGCCATAAAAAATTTCTTCTGAATGTCCAACCTAAACTTACTCTCCTGCAGTTTGAAAACATAGTCCCTTGTCTTGTCACTAGGTGTCCTGGTAAAAAGTCTCTCTCCATCTCTTTTCTAATTCTCCATTTAAATATTGACAGACTGCAATATGGTCCTCTCAGACCCTTTTCTTCTTTGATCTGAATAACCCCAACTCTCTCAGGATTTCTTCATTATGATGTGTGTTCCTGCACTCCGACTTTTTTTATGTCTGTCTTTTTGACCCACCATAATGTGTCCAGGCCTTCTATTTTGTTCTGGGGACCCAGGAGGAGTCTTATGAGAGCAGAGTATAGAGGGAGGATCACGTTCCTTGACCTGATGGCCCAATTTCTTTTTATGCGGCCTAGGATGCAGTTGGCTTTCTGAGGTCCAAGTGCACATTATCAGCTCATGTCTTATTTTTAGACATGAGACTTTAGAGCACAAGAACCAAAAAGACTTTTTTGCAGTGCTACTCTTAATCCATTCACCACCCAGCCTGTATTAATACTGTGAACAGCCCTGACCCTGGTGCAGCACCTTGCACTTCCTGAGCCTCATGATTTTTGCCTGGGCCCACTCCTCAAGCCTATCAAGGTCCCTCTGGATGCCAGTCCTTCTTCCCTCCAGTGGGTCAATTGTACCACACAGCTTGGTGTGATCCACATACTTCCTCAGTTTGGTTTCGTCCTCACACGGGGCACCAATTTCTGCAACGGAGCAAACACACACCCACTCCCACACCCACACCCACACCCCCCACCCCCCGAGGTCTGGCGCAAAGAATATTTACAACTAACAGCAACAACCAACAACAACCAACAGCCAATGACAAGAACCATTTTATTAACAGAAGGCTTCTCTTTCATACTTTTTCTTATCTGTCCGTGCATACACACGTCACACTCTATTAGCCAAGCACTTCTGTCCACAAGTCTTAGACCATCTTCTGATAGGTAGTTCACATTTTTCTTCATGTTGGTAAGACTCAAAATACATCTTGTTTTTCTCAGTTGTTTTTCTTCTTTCTTGTACTTTGCCAGGCATCTGCAAGGCCATAGACTTGTTTTTCTCCACTTTCCCATGCTCACAGCTGCATCCTTCCTAGTCCAAAGGTATCTTCAGCCCAGAAGTCTTCCACACCTCAGGGTGCCCCCAGTCCCACTATTTCACTGCTGAAAATATGAAACAGTATTGATCCCAGTAGGGGCCCTTGAAGAATTCCACTTGTTACTGGTTTCCACTTACATGCTGAGTTGTTTACTACTACTGTTTACATATGGCCATCAAGCCAACTCCTTATCCATCTAACAGTTCACCTGTCAAACTCATATTTCTCCAATTTAGTGTCAACAATGTTGTGTGGGACTGTATCAAAGGCCTTACAGAAGTCAGGATAGACGGCATCCACAGCTTTTCCCTTGCCCACTCCATTGTAGGGGGCTGCTAGATTAGTCACATACAATTTGGCCTTGGTGAAGCCGTGTTGGCTGTGTCCAGTCATCTCCCTGTCCTCCTGAAGTTTGGACATGTCTTCTAGGAAGATCAGTCCCATGACTCTAAGGGAACTGAGGTGAAGCTGGCTGATCAGTATTTCATACCCTAAGATTAATACCAATACCTGCAGTCCCTTTTATTTAAACAGTAGAGAACTTTATGAAAATATCACAAAGAGTTGAAGTGAAGAATCTCCTCAGAGTTATTCCAAGTCACATGAGGCCAAGATGCAGTCAATTAGGAGGTAAAACATATCCTAAGATTAGCCAAAGAAAGCCAAATAAAGGATGACAGAGACTTTAGAAGCTCTAATACTCTTTCTGTCTCTGTAGTATTCAGATTAACAGGAACATCTGTCTCTGACACTACAAAGGCCTCTTCTTAGTCTGCAGTTGTTTGCACCTGGACCCATCAGTCATTATTGTCTTTAACATTTGGTAGAAAGATTTCAATGCCTGTCTTTGTCATACAAAGTCCAGGATCAATCTGGGGAAAAGGGACTGACAAATAGCTCTTCACTTCTTATTTTACATCTTAGAATGTTGTCTTGTGTTTATTATCCAGTTTTCCTACTTTCCTGTTGGCTTGATGAAGTAAGTGAGAAGCAGTTCTTTTCAATGAGAAAATTACTCAGAATCCTTTGCTGTGTGCTCTGTAAATCCTACATTGTAGTGCAAAATATATACATACAAGATACTTAAGACACATCTTGAGGAAAAATAAAACCTCACAAAGACAATCATTGAGCTGCATCTATTTTAATGCCAGGCATGTTAGGTAATTTCAATGAAATAGGGTAACTGACTTACCAAAAGGTATTTCTGAGGTATTTTACTCCTAGAGCCTTTAGTAAGAGTGTTGATTGTTCAATATCTCTCATTCTCTGACTCTAAAAGAATAGCAACAAGAAAATGAATTAGGGTTTTCTTTATTTTTTAAAGACAGGTAATGGATTACTACAACTTGGCAAGATGCTTCAGCACTAGACAGTTCACCTTAAACTAGACAATTTTAGAGAAATAAAAAAACCTTGAATTGGTTTCTCTAGCAGCAAATAAAACATTTTAACTCGAACTATTTCAGTAATCAATATCTAATCTGCACCCACAGCATTTTTATTTTACTTAGAAAGTAAAAAGGTGAAAAGGTAGGGTGCTTTGTAACCGAAGAAGGAGCTTCAGCCTCGTTAGTTTGCATCTGATTTTCCACAAAAAAAAATCCACTTTCATGTTTCTAATATTGACAAAATAAGGCAATCCATCTTCTCTCTGAGTTACTTCTTGCTTTCTAAACACCAGCCTCATTTTATCAGGTCATTAATTATTTTTATTTTTATATCAGCTGACCCCATTGACCATGCCCCGCAGCATAATCCTTTCAATCACTGTGCTGTCATTGTGTGTCTCAGATATTCAGAAACATATGCCTGTCTCAGCCACGCTTTATTCTCTGTATTGTCACAAAAACTTGTATGACTGACATATGATATATGTCATATAACAACTGAAACTGGAAGACCTGTCCATATTGCTGCATTAAAACACAGTAAATTAGAGATAAAAAACACTGGTTAAAATGATAAAGCACTTCATAGAGGTTATAGTTAGTCTATGGAGGCAGAATGCTTTCCATTGAGCAAATTTTTTTTTTAATTATTTTAGAGATCTAAATTAGGTGAAAAAGGGAAAGATGTATTTTGTTATGAGCAAAATGATTGCAAACTGAACCTCATCATTATAAATGAGTATTTTAGAGCTTACTTGAGATTATATAAAAGATCACCTCTAAAGGTGTGAGAAAAGTTATTTTTAATTATGTATACATTTATTTATTTATTTATTTATTACAGAATAAAATAATTTTCCTTTATATTTTGCATGGCCAGGAAACTGCCATTAGTGTATTGTTTAAATAAAATATACACGAATACCAAATAGAACTTTTGCTCACAGGAAAGTATCCTAGGAAATTCTTTTCTCATGTTCAGAAGACACAGACTATTTACAAATGAGGCATTGAAGCCAATAGCTACTTACTACACTACATGTGCATTAGGGAAGGTGGAATGTGCATAATATGCATTACTTTCACCTATTTATAATTTAAGCTCTTATCTATCATCTTATCTGAGAGTTCTTAGTGCAATTTAAAGCTGCCATTCAAGGACTGTGTATTTGGAATTAGCAATGGCAAAGGTTTTCTAAAGCAAAGATGTTGAAAAGGGAATTCAATGCTGATGTGAGAGCCTGCAAAATCCAGGGAAGAATTCACAATGTAATATAAAGATACAACATATTAATAAAGTACATATACATATGACATTCTTACAATAGAAAAGTGCTGCCAAACCATAACAATACTTGTATTTTATAAATTAATATATACAACAGAAGAGAAAATTTTTGGAGGGAATGCTTAGACCTGACATTTTCTATCTGCTTTTTGGAATATTCCTAGAATGTCTGTTAGTGGATAAAGACTGTTGTTAGTTAGTTTATTTTGTTGTTAGTGTTAGCTTATTTTTAATATCAGTTAGACACTAAAGAAGATCTATTGCATCTGTATGATTTTCAAACAAAGCAAAACATGCTTCTTGTTGCTATAATTATGGATTTTAAGGAACATTTTAAGGACATAGACATTACTTTCCATTTATGTACAGATTCACACAAAGAGTTTTACAATAAAGGGATTACTTCAGATAGCTATTTTTACATTATTATTTGGCAAACACTTAATCTTTTTGGTTATTTCTTTAAAACCAATTTTTAAATTTTAAGCATCAGTATTAAGAATACCGAATTTCTCACTTGAAAAAAAAAATAAATATGAATATTCTGTGGAATGTTTATGTGGAATTTAAGATGTATGGATTTATACAAGATGACAACTGGCTTTGGAATATTTGTTTGGGTTTCATATTCCTTAATTTTAAGATTTGCCATTCCCATCTACCCTGGTGTAGAGTTTTCTGGGGCAGAGCTGATTAATTATTTTTTTTTAAAAACAGTTGTAGAGATTAGACATAACAAAACCAGAGATCACTGCAAGATCAGAATCACAGATGCAACCTCCACAAGACTGACCAACATTAGACAACAAGATATTTTAGTATCTCGTTGATATTAATAATAATACAGCTTAGGATGAGTTAATATCTGAGAATTTTATACATTTGGAAGCAACAAACTGTGCAAAGGAATTTCCAGCAGAAAAGCAAGTCAATTAAATAGCATTCATAGAGTAGGAACTGTATGTAGCTTGAATTTGTCTAAGCTGCAATGTTATTATATAGTCACTGAACATGTAATTACACCATCTATTATTATAATTGCTTTGTCCTGTGAAGACATCTGAAAATAATTAATCAGACAGCAGAAAATTATACTTTAAAAAACTCTTATGTGGTATATCAAGAGAAGGAAATGCTTCCTTTTAATCCCGTACAATAATTCTGCCTTCACTGTTTTAGTACATGGGAAGTTCTGATAGTGTGAGCAGGGTACTGGAAAATATTTCTAACAAAACCCCTTTAAGCTGTTTCTAAATAAAATACCTGTTGCAATTTGTATCATATTTTATGTTTTTGATAAAGAACTGTCAACCTCATCAGTTTTGTTGCTGTAAATCACAATGAATTTTTATTAGGTTGATTTTAGAAGGGATTTAAGACATTTTAGCTTCACTCTTCATCTTGATTGTGGTATAGTCATTTTTATTTTCAGATATCTATTCCTACTGTTGAAGAAACTTAGAGGATTCAATTTGAATTAGCAATAGGAAAAAAAAAAACAAATCTCCTTTTCACCCCTGTTACTTTTTCACTGCTTGTTCTCCTTTTATGCCACTTAAATTCTTTCCTCACAACCAGTGAAAGCTTTCTGTCATTTTGTAGGGTCATTATTTTCCTAAAACTACCCTTCATTTCCCTATAATCAAGCAGTCAACCAATCAATCAATCAATCAATCTCATTCTTACAGCAAGCTTTTCAAATATTCATATTTATTAACTATTAAACATATTTTAGATTATTTCAGAAGACAAGGAGAAAACTTTAAGATTGTTTTTATCAATAAAATCTTGCAAAAAAATCTAGTTTTTTGCAGAGTACGTTTGCATTTCAGTAAGGCAAACCTTTGCTTCCAACAACCTGTATTAAGAGGTAGTTGGCATTCCCATCTTAATATTTTTAATTTTTAATTATCATTGGTACCCATTAAGGGATATCAAAATCCTATTCTTTCAGCTCTATTTTATCTCTCTCACTGGATTAAGTGCACAAAATGTGCTCAGGGATTGCAGCATGAAAAGGCCCAGAACACAAGAAATAATACTAAAGGAATCCTGCCAAATGTTGCTGTGATGAGTGACACTGAAATGCCACAGATTTCTATTGACCCTTACAATCTTCTATTCATTGTGTTACATCGTGCAATAACACTGCCATTAACCAGGATGAGAGCTAGTTTGTGCACAATTTATGCTCTAATAGTTGTAATAAAAGAGGCACATATTTCTTGATCCATAGTACTTATATCTCATACATATGCCAAATGATCACAATAATATATATCACTGACGGTCTTCACATAAATATAAATTTAACTGCAACTTTCCTATATGATTAGCCATAAAAATTTCAGAAGCACTGAGGCAGAGTGAGCTACCAGTGGGCGCTGAATACAGCAATGTACCTTCGGGGCATTATTTCAGCAAATAGTTATCAGCTTTACTTTCATTAACTCAGTGAAGTAAAGATCAACAATCAACTTGATTTTGCTTTATTGAGAACCATCATAATCCAGGATAAAAGAACTTAGTTAATGCTAATGCAATACATATGATGTGTGTGCTAGACTGATTGGGACCTTACGAAGCTTCTTCCTAATGTATCAATGTCACCCGTTTCCCCCTGAACCAGGTTTTACTCATGAAATTCAAGGCAAACCTCTTCAAATATCATCTGCAATTTGCTCTATTATTATGAGCTCACTGGATCTTATTGTCACATTTATATACCTGTTATTGATATGCAATAAGGAAATCTGCGAATTCATACAGGGAGAAAAAATTCAAACTGGAAAAAATTAGAGAGATTTTACTTAAACTTATATACCATATTTTCTTGATATTCTAAAGTCATTATTCAGGTATGTCCATTTGTGAGCTGGAGTTTCCTGATAGCCAAAGAAACTTTACTATTTTGTTTGGTCTGGCAGGTGTAAAAGCAGTTATACAATTTCAGTGTACCATAACAAGACCATGGCGAATTTATTTATGCTAAAATATATCATTATAATTCTGTCCAAGTCTCTTGTATTCATGTCAAGCACAGCCAAACTTCAGACCAGACAATGTAAGCAATATTACGTATACAGTTGTGTTAGAACTTTCTGCATTTTCTTGACTAGGAACTATTCTGTGTGGGCTGTTGCAGAAACATCAATAAGCTGATAATTGGTGCCTGATTAGGGATTTATTCATTTGGAACCAATTCAAGCAAGGGTGGCGAGAGGAAATTGAGATCCAATTTATAAATCTGACAAAAAAAAGTGGACAAAGAATGTAACAGTAAACCTGTGAAGATAAAGAAACCAACCAAAGTGCCTTTAAAACCTGAGGCTTTTTTACTGTATTGTAAAGTGGAGTTTGCCTTTTTCCCTGAGTTACCCCTCTCCTTCCCTGGACCCTTTGTCTTCCTAATTAGTATGCAAGCCTTGGCCAGGCTATGTGAAATCCCCTCTGATTGGTCTGTTGTTAACCCTTCCCCTTGAATCCTGTAGGCTGTGAAGCCCTATAAAAAACCTGGTCAGGTGAATAAATCTCTCTCTGCTTTCCTGCCCCCGGTGTGTGTGTGTCTCTTTACTGGGATGTCTGGAGACTGTGTGGCTGCCGACCACGTGGCCTGGGAGGGGATGGGAAAGGGGGGAGCAAATCCCCCAGCTTGCTGCAAAAGAACTCAGAAAATAGAAATAAAAAAGAGACAAATGAAAGTGGAGAATATTGCGCTTGAATTATGATGAGTAATCCTACTCTGAATTTTTCAGATTAAAAATCTCTTTCTCATATTTTATGATTATTAAAATTTAGTTGGTCATTGATGGTGGTCACTAGATGTCTGTATGTGTTTTTTTCTATCTGCACCTGCATTAACCTGTAGTGACTCTTCCAAATATGCACCTTATGATTTGTTAGTAGGAAAAATAATTTGCCCTCAGAATGACCCTTGTAACAAGACAAGTGTTTCTGGCAAAGGCAATGAGTTGGTGATAGCAGCATCTTGCAGCTTCATGGGTGGCACAGTGTCACCACAAGAGAAGGGACAGTTATCCTTTCTGCTGGAGGGAACAGAATTTGGGACCTTGTCAGGCCTGCACCACTGCAGGCCCTATAGGCCAGTGAGACATACCTATGCCTCAGTGGGATGCAGGATACAGGACTATAGGACCTCCTGAGGTCACTTTCCTTCTCAATTCTGTATAATTTTGAACACAAGCCAAAGACTTTGAGCTGGTAAACATTGTTCAAGCATTTTTCTGTAATATGCTTCTGACTGAAAATTTCTCAAGTCTTGGTACAGTCACAGCAATTTTTGATTCTTTTTAGCGTCACAGAAAAAGCAACTGAATTAGAAAATTTTACTTCTGGAGTGATGATTGGTAACCTAACACCAGCCTGTTATGACTGTTAATTCACTGCCAAACTACAAACACTAGGAGAGAGTCTTGTTCATGCTGATCAGGTCCTCATCCAATTATGAGTAGTACTTAAACTATTCTTAAGTGGTGAAACTGTTTTTCTCCTCAAAGCCCTGGTCCACAGCAAAGACGGTAGTCCCATTGCTGCTGGAGGAGGACTGCAGACCAGAGCAAGTGGAGAAGTCATAAATGAACTGCAGCTTGTGGAGAGACTGCCCTGGAGAAGGTTTATCCTGAAGGACTGGAGCCTGTGACCTCGAAGTCTCATGCAGGAGCAGGCAAAAAGCATGAGGGAGAAGAAAAAGTAGGAAGGAGCTGTCATGGGCTGACCACAACCCCACATTTCCCATCACACTGCTCAGGGCCAGGGAGGTAGAGGGCTTCAGGATGAAGTGATGTTGAGTCTGGGAAAAGAGAGCATGAAGGAAGGTTCTGTTTTATTTGGGTTTTTTTCTTACTGCCTAAATCCATTTTAGTTTTCAATAAATTAAATTATTTTCCCCTGAGTCTGTTTTGCCTGTGGAAATAACTGGCAAGTGAACTGTCCTTCATTATAGGTCATGGCCTTTTCCATCTGTGTTTCTCCCCCTTGTCCTGTTGGGGAGGGGGAGTCCAAGAGCAGATGGTGGGCATCTAGAAGTCAGCCAAGGACAACCTACCACAGACATTTACAGTAAGCAGAAACTGGTAAAGGTGGAGAATCATCAGTAAGTATAGTATCTGTCAACTCTTTCAGTCTATCTTTTCAGAAATATTGTAACATGAAAGGCAAAGCTTTATTAACTGGCTTGCTAACTAGCATACATTTCTGGCTAATGACCTAGCAATGATGATGTGTTCATTTGGAATCATTGTATTAGATTACAGAATGGATTTTAAAAATATAGGGTATATATAATATACTCTATAATAGTATATAGTCTTGAAAAATCCAATATAATTTGCTTTCTAATAAAAATACAAACTTTGTAAACAATATTATTGACAAAAGATTGGTAGGGAACAATTCAATCAAAAATTAGCACTCTTAGACCAGAAGTAAATTAATAGTCACTTATTACACTTAGCAGTCGCTAAACAGTCACCTTAACAGTCTGTAGCTCTGATCAGCCATATTAAGGACATAGCCACAGCAGTCTTTCTAGTTGGTTTTGATCACTCATTGTTGAGGAAGCAAAATGATCTGCAAAGATACCTGTAGACCAAGCCCAGTTTAAAAACCCAAGAGCCTGAGAAGATGAACAACTCAAATTGTTCACTCTAAAATGTAGGTTATAGACCTCTCTGACTTCTTCAAAGATTTGCAGGGAAGAACCTTGTGGAATAATCCCCAGAGGTAAGAGTGTTACAAAAATGGATTTGCTTGCATTTTTCTTCTCTCTGTTCATGCACAGGTGTCAGAAAGAAGTAAGCAGATATACACACCAGCTAAAAACCACAGTTGGGTTTGCTTTGATTTCTTCTCACAGCAAACTCACTTGTACAGGCAAAGTCATACTTGGTCAGGTTCTTTTACACAGGCCTTTGAAGTGTCTTTACCTTGTAAATATTATCTTGTGTAATAAAGTGATCAAGAACACTTGTTGATGTTCACTGATGACCTCCTAGTGTGCCAAGGTGTCCAAGAAGGCCAATGGCATCCTGGCTTCTATCAGCAATAGTAGGGCCAGCAGGACAAGGGAAGCAATTGTCCCCTTGTAGTTTGCAATGGTGAAGTTGCACATCAAATCCTGTGTTCAGTTTTGGGCCCCTCACTAAAAGAGAGACACAGAACTGCTGGAGCATGTCCAGAGAAGGGCAA
>JAWWMO010000001.1:14030618-14053902 GCA_035047845.1 Dendrocincla fuliginosa
CAAATCCTGTGTTCAGTTTTGGGCCCCTCACTAAAAGAGAGACACAGAACTGCTGGAGCATGTCCAGAGAAGGGCAACAGAGCTGTGGAAGGGTCTGGAGCACAAGTCTGATGAGGAGCAGCTGAGAGAGCTGATGGTGTTTAGTGACGCGGTCCGCCGGCGTAGAAAAGAGAGGTCCACACAGATGAAAGGTTGAACAGGAGTGAGGACGTTTATTCAGTGCGCATGGGACTTTTATAGGGTTGGGTTCAGATGCTTCTAGAACTTGGGAGGAGTTAGGGCAGAGCGTGACAAGAAAGGGAAAAGGAAGGAGGGGCCAGAACAAATATGGGGAAACTGGCGGTGGCTATCCTTATATGGTGATGCTGCACTGCACCACTAGCTAGCCAATGAGGGAAAAGGGACGGGGCAACCAATGGGTGGTAACTAGGGGCTTATTAACCAATAGGAACAGTTGTACAAACAAACGTAATGGAATGATCATTATTATCTATCTAACACATAGAACTACTAACTGCATTAGAACTTTTTTGAAAACAACAATCCTTGCAGTGTGGGGTTGACGGCTATCCCTTGTATTCAGTTACTTCACTGACAACTCCATCGGCTCGTAAAAATCGTCCTCTATTTCGGTTTTTCCATCTCCGGCACGGCGTTCTCCCACAGTTTAGTCTGGAGAAAAGGATTTTCCATTTATCAGCAGCGTACACCTGTACTGCAGGATGCAGCCTGGCTCCTGCAGAGTCACATCATTGTTCACGATTCATGGCTTGTTTCCAAGGGTCTCTCTTCGATGGTCTGGCTCCATGGGCACAGTGTGAAGCCAACTCAAAACCACTGGCCCAAAATGCCCTCTGAGGTGAGAGCCCTAGAAAATCTGGGACAGAGACAAGCTGCCTGGAGGCAGCTGAGGGCCAGGTGTATCATCACTTTTAAGTGCAGCTGGAAAGTGGCAGGATTGCTCTTCTGGTCTTGAAGGAGAATTGTATTCCCTCATGGACATGCCTGTGCTAACAGTCCTTCAGGGTGAGAACCGTTTCAGAGTGCAGGCTGACTGCAAGTCCTCATGGATAAACTATTCAGATAGGAGTGAAAGCTCGTCAGAATTATGTCATATGGTAATTTATTTTTATATATATGTGAATCTTATAATCATATTAATGAATAGGCACTGACTCCTTCCAATGTGCTCTGTAGTCACTATAATTGCTCTACCTTAGTACTAAGTACTCTCTCAGAGACACTCCAGATACTGCTGGAGGCAGAAAGGAGGAGACAAAAAATATTGTGTGAAATTCAGACATGGAGTGAGACAGACACATTGAGTGAGGAGGAATGAAAATATAGGTGAGAATTAAATAAGAGGTGGGAAAAGAGTCAAATGGAAAATGTGAAGTAAAATGTGTAATGTCAGGTTCATGAAATGTGTATATTTGAGTAAGATCTGTCTTCTGTCTCTGAATCAAAGACTAAGCTGTTGATCCTTAGCTACTTTTCACCTCCAAACCTTTTTTGCAGTGGCTATGTGTTTAGAACCAGTTAATTTAAAAACAGTAAAGCTTTGATACTGTGCATTCAAACGTCAATGAAGGTGTTTACTTCAGAAGAATACTAGACTCTATGAGGTCAGAAAAAAAAAGCAGATGGAGAGCTTGCAAGTATTTTTAAGGTATGGATTTAATGATCAGTTGAGTTATACGGGCCTTGAAAACTTGCTATGTTTTTCATACACCTAAATAGGTAACAGAGAGGGATAATTTACAAGAATCTACAGTAACAGGACAAGGGGAAATATCTTCAAAGAGATTTAGATTAGATATTAGGAAAAAATTCTTTACTGCGGGGGTGATGAGACACTGGCACAGGTTGCCCAGAAAAAGTGGATGCCCCATCCCTGGAGGTGTTTAAGGCCAGGGTAGATGGAGCCCTAAGCAACCTGGTCTAGTGGAAGTTGCCCCTGCCCATGGTAGGGGGCTTGGGGCTTGGGGTCCTTTCCAGCCCAAACCATTCTGTGATTCTATCAATATGGATGGAGTTGTAGCTGATCTAAATCACTATGTATGCAAATTTAGTCATATGTAGTGGACAGAAGTGGATAAAATGCATCATTTTCCTTAGAACCAGTTATTAACATGTGGTAGACTGAAAAGAGCATTGATAGTACAGAACTCAAGAACCTGCATATAATATACTGCTTGCTTCTTTTCAACACATTTGAAATGTAACCTTGTCTTTGGGCTGCTGAGGGTAAAGCAATTTAGAAAATTAGAGGCCAAAAAATAACTTAAGAAAATATAAATCCACATATGGTTGACAAAAAAACCTCCCCTTTCTGTTGAACAGTATTTCTATAGTTTATAAATAAATCATTTCAGCTTCTTAACATTCTCTGACTGAAGTAGCTCAGAAACTACTCCAGAATTTGACATTTGGATTTTAAGCTGAAGTGTAGAAAAATAGACCATGTGTGAAGGTCACTGACAATTCATCTAAGAGATTAAACATTATAAACTCTCTAGAAACATTTCAGATATTCATTTATTCATGAAAAGATATTATACATCTTGTAAGGGTTTAAAATGGTTTCTTGACAAATAAAACTAAGAAGGTTCTAAACATTAGAAGAAATATAAGCTAAACTGTATAGCCAGTTGAATTATAGGTACAAAGGTGTTACTATCACCATTTCTAGAAATAGATAAGTTATATATCAATTTTTGTACTTTTTTATTGTTGTCTGGTCAGCGATTTGTCAGTTTTCCTTGTGCAGAGGTCATCTAAATATTTTAATGGCATGGAAGTTTCTTCCCCAAGAATAACCTTTCGTATTTTATTTTAAAAAAACCCAAACAAACCAACCAACCAACAACAACAACGACGATGACAGCAAACACCCCAAAAAATTATTGTTTTTATTATATAATTACAATGATTAAAATTATGATGTACTACAGAATAAATAAATAACTTAATTTTTTGTTTTGGTTGCCTATTTCCATATGCGCAAACGTGTAGGATGGCTTCCAGAATTACCATACTTATTTAGGCTGTCCTAAAACTGTGTACTTTGGGTTTCTTTTATAAGATCAGTCATTTTTCACACAGAGAGTAAGAGAATATTGACATATCTCCCTTCTAGTACATCATTGAAAGAGGACAGAATTCTTTCACAAGACCAAGGTGCTCCTGTCAAAATCTCTTCTAAGGAATCTTAATATGTCCTGTTTCTTATTCCAAATGAATGTCTTGAAGTTGCAGCATTTTGGAAGGCTCTGCTGCATCAGAATGAACTTTATGGACAGAGACAAAAGGTAAAATAATTCAGCTTTGGCTATAAATCCTAAATTCTGTTGAATATCTCTAGGTCCATGGAATTCACTCTTGGGAGCAGGACTTGTAGGTCTTAAATCCACATTAACAGCACAGGCATTTCTTTTTAACAAGTTCTATTGCCATATAACAAATAAAAATAATTTAAAAGAAAATAATGATAGTGGGGAAGCTTAGGTCTAGAACCAGAATAGATTTCTGCAAGCTAAGCTATATATATCACAAAACGTTAATGAAAACCAAATCAAAGCAAGTAGTGAAACCCTGAAGAACTATGTTTCCTCTTCTTTCACAAATTTGTAAACAAGAAGATAGGTGTCTTGCTTAATTTTAATAATCTGAAAGTTTGATGACTAGAATTAATATGGCAAAAGGCAAATTCAGATTAAAAATGAGCTAACATGAGCACTGATTTTAAAATGGGATGACCTTGTGTTCTTGTTTAATAACCACAACAGTAACATGATCAACCTGGTACAGCTGAAATCAGATTCCTGATCTAGCCCTAATCTAATCTACCTGCCTAATTTAGTCTTAAATTCCCTGAAATGAAGTCCTTCCAAACTATAACAAACAGGCTTATCTATGACGAACACACTCTTAACACACTTGTGGTCTCCTAGGGCACAGAAAGAGAGGGAAGCTCACACATCACATTAGATTTCTATAGCAGATTGTGCAAACTCAAATAGAGCTCGAGAGTAAAGCGTGAAAATTAAAAGTGTAAGCCACATTTCTCTATATTCCACTGCATTAAAAGCTGTTTATGATTTAATGGAGGCCAAAATTGGCTTAGGATACTTGGGATATTTGGATTCACACAAGAGTTATCTTCTACAATTCATCTCTTAAAAACGCTCAATCCATAAGTAAAACTACATGTAATTAAAGATATTTTTTTCTATATTACTATATGATGATCTAAAAATAAAGATTAAATACAGCATTATCAATGTACAGATTTACATCAGTCAACCTGATTAATATGACGTGACAGCTACATTCTATAAGATTGTATCCAATATCATGAATTTTAGAGCTGTCAGTGACTGGAGAAAAGAGAAAGAAAAACTTTGATGTAACAAAATACTCTTAATTTCCACATTTGTTATATGCAATACATGTACACAATTTGTTTGGAAGTTACTAATTAAAATTACATAACATAAATGTTATGTTTAAGAGTTAGTGAATTCACAGCAGAATGGTCCATTTCCTCTTCTTGGTATGCAGGTAAGGTAACACATTATTGAAAAATCAATCT
This sequence comes from Dendrocincla fuliginosa, assembly GCA_035047845.1. Taxonomy (NCBI): domain Eukaryota; kingdom Metazoa; phylum Chordata; class Aves; order Passeriformes; family Dendrocolaptidae; genus Dendrocincla; species Dendrocincla fuliginosa. The sequence continues at coordinate 14,035,213 of JAWWMO010000001.1, forward strand.
AGTCTGTTTTGATTTCATAAATAATTAAAAGTACTAATTCAAAATTCAAATTTTTTGCTTACAAAATGCATCTGACATGAATTTTTTTTATGTAATGTAAGCCCTTATACAACTTACTTGCTAATATTGCTTTAATTTTCAAATATCAAGAAGAAATTCCATATCTTTTTCAATGTTGCATTACTTGCATTTCCCTATGTAACTCTCTATAAAATTCATGAGGTTCCTTATAAGTCCTTGTCAGATTAGTGTCATGGGCATTTCATTTGGTCTGAAGAGCACAGAAATTTTGCTTGAGAGGCTGCTTGGACAGCCAAAATTTCCAAGTCTGTGGTTATCAAATGAACTACTTAACTGTAGATAATTTTGTTTACTCAATTTAAAAATCACAAGGCTAAGAATTGTCCTCAGAATACAATAACAGGTTTTATAGTTTATAGATACAGTAAGGTCAAAAGAAACATTCCATTGATAAACTTTTGCCAAAACATTTTCTCTTTCTGATCCTTCATTCAAAATTAAAATAAATAAAAGACTATAATTCTTTATAAGTGGATGAGGTCACTAAGATAACTCTTCCCCCACTTAAATGTCCATGGTCAATGAGTATATCAAAATAAAAACAGAAATCAATGTGAATGCTTACTCTAACCCCAATATTAGGATGTACTCCTGAATTTGAAATTGAGAATTTTATTTTTTTTTAATGTAAGAATGCATGTAAGCAATATTCACAAAATTTCATTTTAATCTAATTAACAGGAATTTTATTTGAATAAATAATGCCAACTGTAGTGTCATGGCTATTTATAAACTGAATAAAAAAAAATTATAAACTGAATAAAAATAAAACACACACACACAAAAAAAAAACCCCCTGCTGCAAACTCAACCAACAAGAAAAAAACCTCACCCACAATATTTGTTACTGGATGACTGCAATGTAGAAAGCAGGTTTGGTATTGGTAAACCTTAAATTAACAAGAAATGTCTTGTCTTCATGAAATCACTTTGCAACAAAACAATGTTTTCCCAGGCAATTCCAATTGAAAATTGTATCTGGTCACTCTATCTTGTCCTTCCCTGGTTTCTGGTACTCTCCATGGCAATGAAAGCACACCACAGCTTTTCTGCCACACAACATGCCTCTGACAATACTTACACCAAGAAATGGCAATTGGTATATTTATTATTAAACTGGTGAGGCATTCTGGTTTTGTTAACAGAACTGCAAAATGTGAACAACTCTCCCAAGGCCAACAGCAATACAGGACTGTAAAACTAAAATGAGAGACATGTTTATACTGTAAACACTGATTTATTTTTTTTTTTTTAATATCATTGTCTAATGTAACATCTTTCATTACAAAGTAACAGGTAAGTGGTATCTGTTAAAGCTTCTTAACACTCTCAAATGAAAGATCCAATGAACTAAAGTTGACAAGACAAGACTCCCAAACGACGTTTTATTGTCAAAACCCCTAAATGAGATTTTATTGTCCTAATGAAAATATCAGTTTCTGGGGCAATCCACAACACTAAAGAAAGTAGGTATCTCCGGCAAAGATATTTGGAAAAACTTTTGAAAGGCACTTTAACCCATCCAATACTCAGCTAGCTGCTTCTAACCTTTCCAGATTAAAACTGCTCTGAAAATTCAAGTCTCATTTGAATGGAGTATGATTTAATGGAACTACAAAATTTAATGTTGTGAATATGGCCAGGTTGTACATACTTAAATATCTGAACAGATTTAAAGCAAATTGTTGGCAAGAGTGTCTCTTTTTGAACAATAAAATGCTTTATGATATCACTGAAATAAGCTATGGGAAGACACAGATAAAGAGAAACAGAACAGAAATTGAAGATGTATGTAAGCTGAAGAGATATGTCTTATTTTTTTTCCTATTTTAGCTAACACAAACATTAAGACATCAAAAAGTTTTTTTCAAAATTGAAGATGAAAAACAGATCTCTTAATATTGTTCAGTAGGCACAAAATGAAGAATAGTCTTCTATAAAACTTCCCTGAAGAGAAATATCCAGCAGTCACTAACTGATAAAATAAACAATTAAATCTTAAATTAAGTTTGAGGAGAGAAGCATCCCTGTCTCCAGTCTTAATGCTGCAGGGAGGCAGGAGAAAATTCCTGTTATAAAAACTTCTCTTATAGTTCTGCTGGGAATTTCCCAATATAAACCTTTGAGTTAATATACAACAAAACTTCTCTGAACTAAAAATACAGTGTTTCGTTGGTCAGAAAACGGCAAAGTCCAGGCAACCTCAAGGATTTCTTGTATTCAACACAGATGGACAAATATTTTGTCTGACTTCTAGAGCTGTCTGTACTAGTTCTGGTGATGTTATAGGATAACAGTCCTTTGTTATTCACAGAATGTGTAAAAATCAACAAATAGAGCTAAAACTCTAAGAAAAAAACTGTATAATTTATTAATAACATGAATATAAAGAAACATTCTTTTTTGAGATTTAAACACATCTATGAGCATTTAACAACCTTGACAAAGGTAACTGAAATGTTATCTTCAGATTTTCAGGAGTTTTTTGTGTTCTTTTCAGCCATTGACAAGATGAGGAAATAAGTGAGAAATATTCTGTAAAGATACCTACCATATATTTTATATTGCTAAGATGAAAGAAAATTTACTTAGGGCCAGAAATAACATTGGGAAAATAGAAACCTTATGCATTTACAGTTTCATCAGAATAACAAACTCAAAAGTTGAATGGAGCTAGAGTGTGCTGAGGTTTTATCTTCAAAGGGATCTTTTATTGGCAGTGGGAAGAGCTCTCTGCATTGTCCTTCACCACAGGAAAATACACCAGAACCCTCCTGGCTCTAGACATAAGACCTAAGTATCTTGGAAACCGCAGTAACACTTTCTTTAGGGCATCTGTGGAAAAGTCAAGGGTTTTTGATTTGATAGTACCCAAAACAATTTTAGCATACTGCTACGCCTTTTATTATACACATGCAATTGTCTCCCATCTAAAATCATGTAAGTGCACAGCACGTGATTTTAATAATAATTTTCTCTGAATAAAATTTAGCATAAATTAAAGCCTAGGGCCTCATTGTACTATGTCCTGAACACGTCTGGGATGAAAAGATTGCATCCTCACTTGAGAGCTTATAACTAAATTGTTAGAAAGGCTGCGCTGTGACGGAGGTGATTCAAGCTATTCGATCAATAAGTCAGGATTTTCAAAGGCAGATAAGAAATTCCTTTCTGTGCTTAACAGCATTAAGTATTCATGAGATTTCTTATATTACTCTCATTTTATCACTCATATAAACCACTAACATACAGTTATTCTACATAGACTAAAAATTACACTCTCAAACAATTAATAAGTATTAAAGCAAATTTTCAGAGAACAGTGTTCATTCAGCCAGTCTTCTGACTATAAGTTCTAATTCTTAATGTTGAAACTGAAAAATGGTTTTGTGGTTCTCCAAGGCATATTGCATAAGAAGATGATAAAACATAAGTAAGGACCCTTCCAAACCACTTTACACCTCAGAATAATTTCTTGATTTCATAGAAATCCACGGGAAGTCTGCAATTAACTCAGCGCAGGAGCTGAGGTTAAATTGTATTTAAAACTACTGTGACTTACAACAGTTTCTAATGCGTTTCCTGATAAAGTGTTCTCTGAAATGGCAGATCTGAAATCAGACAAAACACAGCTGCTATGGCTGAGATGTGCCATGGGATGAGCCCCAAATCTTGCTTGCACACCCAAATTTCCACCTGTGGGAGGCGATGATATTGTGAAAGCTCATCACAGCATCTTGTGCTGTCAGTTCTCTGACTGACCCAGCCCTGCCTTGAGTGTGAGAATGGCAACCTCTGAGCTGTCTGTTTTCTCTCTTATTTTTTTGTCTTACATCAGGTTGTGGATGAAACTTGTGTTAGAAATATTAAAAATGCATAATAAAAATACAGGTATTGTTCATGTTTGGGTATAAAAGAATGTAAAGAAACACAGATTATTTATGCAAGCATTCAGGGTTTTATGGCATTTCTTCAATATATTTTATCATTTTAGGATGTTTTAATAGAATAATTTTAATATTTTATATTTTAGAAGTCACAAATTAAAAAAGTTTAAATTCATCTCAGTATTAATTTTCAGCTGGTAAGCTTCTTTGGCTCTTCAGTAAATTAAATCTGTAGATTGCAGCTACACTGTTATATACTATATTTTGTTTCTGAAATACTCTGCAGGAAATTTCTACTTTAAAATAAAAATCTTGCTTGCAAAGAGGAAAAAAGAAATGGAATTTTCAATAAATTAGTTTAAAAATGCTAAATTTACTTGAAATTTTTATTGATTAAAGAGATGTTGCTGTTTTTAAACAAGTTTTAAGTCTTAAATTTTGTTCTCCTGCAATGTTCTCATTTTCTTAAAAAAAAAAAAAAAAAAATTGTACAAAGCATATTTTACAAGCATATTTTCTATATGAGTAAATAACTGCAATTTGACTCCAAAGGATTATTATGTATGCCAAACTGATGGACACTGAAATTAAACAACAATCAGAAAGGAGAAATACAGGATTTTGAAGACATCTGGAGTCTTGCCTGAACGCAGACATGCACTGCAAACTTTATTACAGTGTCTCCCTATATTAAAATAGATTTATTTAGGACTTGGGACCTTGAATGCCAAAATAAAAGGCATTTTTTAACATAAAATTTCAAGAATTACAGGTAGACAAATGGCGAAAAATATTGGTGAGAAAAGGGGATGGTGAAATAAGATGGTTGTTGTAGAACTGAGGCTCTCCTGCTGACCAAGACCCACTTTTCTGCAGTGCCTGTCTCTGCATCTCATGATATAATATAGAAATAAGTTTCCCTTCTCATCAACAGTTGAGAAATGGGCCTTATGACTATTGCAATGACCTTGAAATATTTGAAAAACAGGATTTTCTGGAAGTTGATACACAATAAAATCAATGAAATAATGAGAGTTCCCCAAGGTGATCTTGATGAGTCTACTGTATGATACACTAAAATCTTGGGTTTGCTTTTCAAAGAATAAAGAATCTACAGAATGAAGCTCTCAATTCATCTTAAAAAGAAACAGTAACTTTACACCTGAGTAATATATCTTGGACTGAAGAGTGATATAAGCTATAAAACTCAAACATGAATTGACATGAAAATGTAGATTGCGGTATTTATTGTATTACCTAGACATGTACATATGCTGCAACAATAATTTAGCAGTTAATCATCTTGTCATGATTTTAATCTCTTGGTTTCTACTGGCTGAGATAATTCATAAATGGGTTTTCCTCCTTGTTATTCTATTAATGCATCTTTTTCTTTGAAATTTAAAGTTGTGTGCATGGGAGATACATGCAAAAGTACTATTATGGGAATAAACCATAAATTATTACATGTCTGGACACTGTACCAGATAAAAAGATCACTGTCACAATACAGGGGACCAGGACAAATGTTCAGGATGACTTGACTTTTTTCTAGAATTCTTACTGCAATATAAATTGTTACTTCAAATCAACTCTTAAAATACCTTAGAAACAATCTGTGCATTTATTCTAGGATGCACTCTAAAAACTGGGAATAGGCATGGGATTGGAATTGTGAGCTAAAAATTTTGGGAGGAACAGAGTGGGAAACAAGTAGAAAAGCGCCAGTGATCAGAAACCAAAAAAGTTACAGAAAATGAGCTGCTCTACATAGACTGAACCACATTGGAATATAAAATTTAATTAAAAGAGGAAAAAAAAAAAGAACATAAGAGCAAAGTGAAGACTAGAAAAGGATGTAATGAGAGGAAACAAGTTAGTATATCTTCACATAAATAATGCAAAATTAAATAAACTAATATTTTGGGAATAGCCCTCTTATTTTTTATTTGAATATAGAGAATTGAACTTGGATTTGGCTTTGGAGCTGACCAGCAGGCTATATTTTTGGATTTTGTTGTGGCTTGCAGTGTGTTATTCTAGTTTGCAATACTCCTTGTTATGTGTTAAGTTTTAAGCATACCAATAGACCTATAGTACTTATTATGATCAAATTTTATGCAATGAAAATCCTGTACATCTTGTTTTAAAACTTTCTTAAGTAGAAATAGTTATTGCTGAAGTCACTAGAGGTAAAAGATTCAGAGCCTTTGCTATATCATTCTATATTTTGTTGTGATGCACTTGCAATACTTTTCAGTAATCTAAATTTGCCATGGGTCATGTTTCCAGAATTCTCTAGTTCTTCTCTTTTTGACATTTTACATCTTCTCTCTGTCCTAGTTAACTTGAAGAGTGTGTATTAAAATTACGTACCTGGCCACCAGATTTTCTAAAGCTACTCAAACTTTAAATGATTTTAATTTCATACAAAATTTTAAAGCTCTGTCTTTGAACAAGAGCCATCCCTTGCATGCCTGCAGTCAGCCAAGGGTTACCTCCTTGGGCTTTTCTGGGAAAATACAATCACAAGCACTGCCCAAGGCCTTCAAAATCTGCTGTAACAGATTCAGATGCATTATACTGGTTATCCCCTTGACAAACCATCTTTAAATATTTATGTACAGCTCCTCTGGTTGTTCTTTCAAACTTCAGGCAACACATGAAACTGCCCTTGACAACGACCGCGGTGTTGCCCCTGTTTTAGTCCCATTTTACAGAAGGTCAAGACCCCTCTGTTGTCAGATTAGCAGTGCTTTTGGGGTTAACTAACATTGTAGCTGATCAAATGCTTCCTTTTTAATGCAGGACTTAAACACTTCTGTTGAATTTTGGTGGTCTAAATGTGCATGAAAAAAGGAAAACATGAAGGACAGGATGAGACTTTCTCTTGTAGAAATGTAGCTGCAAAAAATGCAGATATTTGCATTTTGGAAATGAAGAGTGAAGAAACTACAGCACTGATGGAAACATTCACAGTGAAGTTCATGTGGTGACCTTTTTTCCTCCTCAGTGCTTATTTCTTGGAAATAAAAGTCCTGCTCTGGAGGTGGACCTTGAAAATTATTTTTATTCCCTAGGAAATTGAGCAGTGTTTATGCTTTTCAGTTTTATAGGGGAAACAAAATTTTCTTCAGTTTAAGGATGTGTTTTGCCTACCTTTTGCCATTAATTCAAATGTTTGTCCTCATTGTTTTATCCTCCTAAAAGTGAAATGGATTCCCAAAAAGGCAGATGCTACAGAAACTTCCCTGGGAAATTTTCTGTTAATTTTACAGGGAAAAGGCTTAGAAATTTTGGGATAGATGACAGAAAATTTATGAGTGGATGGATGGATGGATGGACGGACGGACGGACGGACGGATGGATGGATGGATGGATGGATGGATGGATGGATGGATGGAATCATACAATACCCCTAATTTCTTTAGTTTCAGAAAAGTTTAGACAAACTGAATTTGTGTCTCTGAGTATTTTTATTTGGTTTTGTGGCTTTTTTTTCCCCCTGAATTGTTTTCTGACATGTTAGACTTATTGTGCACATATTACAGATAAGTACATAGAAAGCAAGAGAGCTCTGACCTTGCACAGATGCAGAAACAAGAATGACTTTAGCAAGAGAGATGAAACAAGGGTTACAATTCCCACTTGCTTTCACTGGAGCATCTTAACTGAGTGCTGACACTGGGGCTGATACCCGAATGCTGTCACAGAGAACATATTGTGAGACAATTTAAACCATTCTATACTATTTTTGGCTCTTATCTCCTCAATGGTGTCATTAGCTTTCAAGTTTCAGCTCCTGTGCTCAGCAGTGGTATCATTTACAACTGCTGCTTTTGCTATTGACTGATGAAATTAAAATGCACTTAAAAGCATTACACAGAACAGATTTGCAGAATGTTTATTGTGGATTGACGTTACCATGAGAAATTGTATTGATTTAACATATCCATTTATGGGACTCCTTCCTTGACAAATTTTTATGATCATTTGAAGGAGGTGAGAAAGAAAAACCTCAGCTATGATTCACTTCAAAGACTGCAAGTCCTCAGGGTGGGTCCAGGAAACACAAGATTTTTTATTTTCCTTTTTATTTTATTTTTTATTTTTTTCTTTTTTTTTTTTTTTTCTTTTTTATATGCCTGCATTTAAATGGGAAAACTTGCTGAGCCACCTCGAATTGTGAGCTTTAAATTTACGCAGAGAAAGCTCATTCTCCAAATAACTGAGGGTGGGAAAATGGCTATTTTATTTACTTTCTGGACCTAAATAGAGGGGACATTCATACCCTTTTCTGTTACTTTCATCTGTCCCTGCTTTTTGCCAGAGACTTCGCTTCTACATTCCTCCACCACTTCTTCATCTGACATGTAGAATAGCAAATGGAACTAAATGAGCTTGAAGAACAAACTCACTATTATATCATTAATGTTTAAACTCCTATTAACTTTCCAGATAGAAGGTTCAGTGTGAAATTACTCAAAGTGGGCTGTCAAAAGTATCATTTTCAAGAGCTGCTTTTTGCATAATTCTGTTGTATAGTAGTATTATTGCTATTATTACACAAGAAAATAAATATAATTCAAAGGTTGTTTAGATGTTGGTATAAAGGTTGTTGTTTTAATAACATGGTGACACAAAAAATACATGTACATGTTTATAAATAGCAACTATCAACTCACTTCCAATGCAGACAGTATTACTATGATGTTAAATAGGATCTTTATTAGTTCAGTCTCATTATCTTAACAATTTCAGAGAGAATAAGAATATTAATGAGACAAGATAAGTCTTCTTGTCCCTTAGACCTAAAATAGTGAATATTTCTGTTTCATCAGTAAAATAGTGTCCGTAATATATCTCATTCTATGAAGAACACATCAGTGTTAGAATGAAACATATTCTACAGTGAGCAAAAAAAAAAAAAAGGTTATTTTGCAACTGAATTGCACAGTTTGGATATAAAATAAAGATTATTCTTGAAGCTAAACTGACCTCACCATTTGAAGTCATGGCTTTAAACACTCTTAACTAAAACAGTGTAAATCTTCTCTGGTGAGACCCCTCCTGCATTGCTATTTCCAGCTCTAGGGTCCCAGCACAGGAAGGACATGGACCTGTTGGAACCCGTCCAGAGGAAATGACCAAGATGACCAGAGGAATGGAGAAGAGGAATTGTTCAGCCTGTAATAGAGAAGGTTTTGCGGTGATCTGATTGTGCTCTGAAGGGAGCCTACAGGAAAGATGGAGAGAGACTGTTTACAAGGGTCTGGAGTGACATGACAAAGGGGAATGGCCTCAAACTGAAAGAGAGTAGGTTTAGATTGGATATTAGGAAGAAATTCTTTCCTGTGATGGTAGTGAGTCACCAGCACAGGTTGCCCAGAGACACTGTGGATGCCCCATCCCTGGAAGTGTGTAAGGCCAGGTTGGATGGAGCTCTGAGCAACCTTGTCTAGTAGAAAGTGTCCCTGCCTGTGGCAGGAGGTTGGAATTGGATGATCTTTAAAGTCCCTTCCAACCCATTCTGTGATACTGTTATTCATCACATACACCATACTGTCATTCACCAAATACAGGTAGGGGTGAATACCATAAAAATTATAGTATATTTTTCAAGAAAATGAAACACCTCTTTTCAGGCAGAATAAAAGAGGCATAGAATCTTTTTAGCAGATTGCTATTGAACATCAGAGCAAAGATTGAAAGATGTCCACAAATAAGTAACAGCTTAACAGGTTTTATACATTAATGTCCTTGGAAGTGTGCCTATTCCATGTCTTTTTTCAGGAAATATATAATTGCTATCAGTCAGTGCTATAATACAGCATTCAGAGTTACATCTTTTCATAGAAGATTTCTGGATTATTTAAGAAAAAATCTTTTTAATTGTCAATGTTTAATGTTATCAGATTATTTCATTTATCTATACCTTTTTCCTTGTACATCAAGCTTTGTTAAGACCACATGTGAAGTTCTAGTGAAGGCAACTCAGATTTGACTTATGGCTTACCCTGCTGTGTATTACATCTTCTTCACATATCTCCTTATTCTCTAGTAATCAAAATGGTCTGAGCTTGTCAGACCAATGTTTGGAAAATTTCAAAAACTTAGAGTCTGCATGACAATATCAGCTTTATTTTTGCACATCATCAGGAGTGCTGTTGATCCTTTAAGCAGCAAAATAGAGTTGCACTGAAAATGAAACTTAAAATATCCATGAAATTCAATCAGCTTATAGATCTGAATGTTCTTTCTTCCCCTTTTATGGTTTAAGAAACAGCACCTAAGCTTGTAAAATGTTGTAAATAGATGATGTTTGAAAGACAGTTTTGAAATAAAGACAGAAAAGACTGGGAATGAATAGACTGCAAAATGTTATTTTGAAAAGATGAGTTTTTCTGTGTTATTGAATAAGATATTTATATATGTTATCTCAAGGCACTAGACAAATTTCAAAGGTGGTTCATGTAAAAGATTTAAATGTATCTTATTTCATTACAGCCTTTAGAATGTGACCATATCTTTTAGGGCCCCTTTGAATAAACACAATATCTACAGAAAGAGTGAGAAGATAGATATTTTGGAAATATATTAAAATAATGCATTGTGAATGGAGTATTGTTGTATCTATCTTGATAAGAGGATTAAATTCTCATGCCCTAAACTAAGGCAAAATGTGCCAGAAAAATGTTGACACATAGCTGGATTTTCTGCTTCAAACAACAAATTAGAGTCAGTAGAAAGTGAAAAAGGTATATCCAATAATGCATAAATAGCGAAACCCCCCCCCCAAAGAAAAAAGGTCACAAAACTGTCTCTGGCAATGTCATACATTTGTAGTCATAACACTTAAAGCTGAGCAAAATGTTACTTCTCCTTTCTTTTACTCAACATTACACAATGGTATTTATATTTGTGAAACATATAAAAACACATGCAACTACATAAACACACACATATAACTTCATTATTTCTTGTCATAATTTTATCGGTTTTCCATATATCAACATCCTTTAACAATGGTGATCCAAACACTGTGTTAACTCCAAATTCTTCTCAGTTATTTTAAATGGACAAGATATTCAATGACTTCATTCTTTTCTTCGTTCATTTTACATGGTTACCTGTCAAAAAATAATCAAGATAAAATGTCCCATGCTTTGATAAACATGGAGAGATGGGTATGTTGTGTCTCAGTAGTTTTTCCAATAACACTAATCTATGGGCTTAAAATATATATTTAGCTTTGTTGATTGTATCTTTGTTTTGAATAAGAGATGCCGCATCAAAGATTGTTTGAGGAGCTCTGTGTGTGTTTCTCTTGATAGTAGTTGTGTAACACACCTACTTAATCTAACAAAGGAACTGATGATATGGATACCTTCCAGCTACAAAATATTACTGGCATATAATTCATAGTATTTAACACCAAGAAGTAAGAAATCAGACAAACAAACAAAAAAACTTAACTATGCAATACTGTAACAGTGAGAAAATAAGTTGCAAATGGAAACTGGTAGTAAATGTATACTGAGTTTCTGCAGTGTGAATCTGGAGATCTTCTTAAGATAAATGGAAATATTGCCATATTTTTAGAGGCATTGAGGAGGGTTTGGGTGTAGATATTTTTTGTAGTGGAAAAGAACAATTTTTCATATGCATACTTTTTCATGGCATTCCTAGCTTAAAAGGACAACTAGTTGGGAAACTGAGTTGCTGAAACTACTCCTTAAAAGGACAAATTGACAGAAGATTAGTACACGTATTTCATTATTTGAATTGCCTGTTTCTTGACAGTATTATATACCTGATGAAATGCCTACTAGGACAGAAAGAGGATGACACCATAGGCCAAGAAGTCTGATAACTTTAAACTGGCTGGAAAATGAAGCTCTATGTCCTGCTTTCAGATGGGATTTATTTATTTCTACAGAGTAGGACACCCTTTCCCTCAACCAAGAGACAGTTGTGAGGAGGGTCAGGTAGGCACTGGGGATGTGAGGAATTGGTAGCATGCAGGTTTGGGTGCATATCTACCTATCACTTCTCCATTAGGCTATTTATCCCCCTGTAAGAAAGAAGCCCAGTCAACAGATCACTGCCCCCCTTTGCACTCACTAAACTTGCCAAGATTCAACAAGGTTCTAGAAATAACAACATTAAAGAACAACATTTAGATTCACCCCAATGCACCAGAAGGAAAAAGTTAAAATATTGAGAAGTCAGAGGGACTGGAAAGATTGTTTCTTATCTCTTAGAATAAGACTTACAACCCTTCCTGCTGCAGTAGGTAAGTTCCCTTCCAGCATGCCACCAAATGACAGCTAAATTTAGTGCATGGGCAAGAGATGGGTCAGTTACTTGAAGACAGAAATATCATTGCCTTGAGGATCCCATTTGCTTTGAAAGAAAGAGGAATTTTAATTGCTGTGGTTTTAACATCAGAATATTTGAAATGTATCAAGATCAGGAAGAGTAGAATGGGAGAATTGTAATCATGGACTTTCTGTAGCTACTATACAATTGTGTTTAATACTATGCATCATGCATTAAATCATGTCCTAAACTTTGGGGGGAAAAAGGTTATATAAATTCTGAAATTAAAACCACTCAATGGTTATGTAGTGGCAGGTGATTTCAAAGCTACTTTCATTTCAACAAGCTAAGATTTGTAAATATTGATTCAAAACTACGATAATAAATAAACATTCTTTTTTGATTCAAAACTATGATAATAAATACATTATTCTTTTTTAACAAATACAAGACAAATTTTATGTTAGTCAATTGACCTTTCCTATGTATGTTGCCTGAACTGATTGGTAGAATTTTTGTCAAATATTACTTAAACCTTGACAATTTTTTTTTCTCTGCCCATCTCCTGCTTGGAGTTCCACTGCTCTTCTCTCTCAGAGAGGGGTCTTCTGACCCAACTCTCAACCAATACTGTTCCCAGTACTACAGAAAATCATTAACCTGTGAATTGTTTCTGGAAGTTTCTCACCTGCCCTCTCTGTGTCTGTGTGACTTCTGTAGGTCAAAGTCACAACAAGCATTTGTACCTGCCTTGTGGAACCAGGTCATCTCAAATGAAGACAACTGCAAATCAACTTGTACGAATTGCACAGCCATTTCTTATACAGATGAGTGAGAAAAGCTGTGCTCTTCTTCATCTGTCTGCTCTGTCATCACACATTCATCACTGGAGACATGCACTTAAACAGTGATTTTCTTCTCAAATAAGGAATTTTAAAATCAATGTATGGAAAACCATGAATTTATGAAAAATACCTGCTAAAAGAAACTCAAAAAGAATTGAAACAGCACCTTTCATGAAACTTTCTTTTAAATGATGAAAAACATGGCTCTTGATAGACAATAACAACCCAGCTATATCCTTTCATAAATGGCAACTACCCTTTCCTCTTCTGTTAAATGTACAGACAAGCAGGAAAATCACACTTCTCACTATGAGAAACTGTGACCGGCTCCTCTGCACAGTTTCCATCTCAACTTACTCAGTGGACTTAAGTGACAGAGAAGATGTCAGAGTCCTCAGCAGAGTAGTCTTTCTGTTCAGTTTCACTCAGAAAGATAATTGACATTGTCTAAAATCAGGTTTCTGTGCTTTGACATTCTTTGAAATTAGACAAGAATATTTTGCAGAGAGTGCTAAGAGGTTTCAAAGGATAAGCTAATAATCCAAAGGAAATAAAAACCTTGGAATTTAGATCTCCTGAACACCTACAACACACACACCACTTCTAAACAAAAACAATTACATCAATAGAGTGTCACCAGCATGAAGCCTGAGCAAAGATCTGTTAAATCAATCTCCCTAATCTCAGAACTATTACTGTGCTTATACACTGTTTACCAATATGGTACCAGACTGCCTAATCAGGCAAATCTAGAGGTTTGGCTTTGTCTTTTAAATAGGTAACCTTTTTCTTCCAAGAAAACAGTTAACTAAAAGTTAAAAAAAAATACAGAAATATAAATTTGTTCAAAGCTAAAGTTATTATCTTTACAGTTTCATTTGCAAGTAAAGCTAAATCTGCTTAAGAACTATAGTGCTATTATTAGTTATCACAGATACTTTTAATAATCAAAATATTACTGCAAGTAATGTATACTTGTTCATTTTCTCAACATTTTGCATAATATTTAATATCAAACTCATAAAAAACCCAACCAGCTTGTATCATCTGACATCTGGGATTTTTGATTGATTAAAATTAGTGTGTCTCTGCTGAAGTCAATGAAGCAAAATTTCAATAGCTGTTCATCTGATACATTATTTCTAAAAGAGCAAATGGGAGGCTGTGAGCTCGGGGGAGGCCAGAAAATTTAGCTAAACCTGTTCATCTAGCCCATTTGACTTAGCATGTGAGAAGTCTTCCTGTATTTAACGCCAAGCTTCTAATCAAGTCTTTACAGAAATGAAGGTACAACTTAAAAGTAGAGATATTGCCATTTCCTTCATATTAACTAGGACCAGAATCAATATTATCCAATTTAGACCTTTTTAAGCCTAAGTTCAAATGCTCAGATGCCAGAAAGGAATATAAAAACAAGAGCTTGTCTGTACCCTCTTTCTCTTTGCCCTTATATATGTCAGTAATGTGAAAATAAATGCTCTGTATGATGGATAGAAAGCACACTAGCTGAGACTAAAATGCTTGAGAGAAAGAGCCAAAAAGCAGCTGCCAGGTTGCTCACTAAGGTAAGGCACAGGAGGAAGGTCCAAAGTTGAATGTGATGTGGCTCACAGTGATCCCAGGGTCCCACATCCACCTCCCATCTTGACCAGCAGCGAAGCACTGACAGTCCCACACATCCACGGTACATGTTTGGAGGGGGTGCTGAGGAAGACATTTCCTTTCCTTCTCTAAGCAGGGCCCTCTGACTCGTCCCTTCTATGATTTATGAGGTCAAGTATCCCTTCAACCTTGATTTCTCTGGGAAGGAAGTTGCTTAAAGTCCACCCATGGTGTCCTCGAAGAGGTACTGTGATATTCCCAGTACATATACAAAATGAATTTTTGCCTAAAAGGAACCCTCCAACACTAAATCACTAGTAAGCCAAACAACGAATCTGTTGCAAGGGATTCCCATAGTCCCCCAGTGTTCAAACTCTCCGTCCTTTCATCAAGAGTGAAGGGGTTTTTATATATAGCTGATAAAAGCTTGGTAGGATAGTAAGAGGGGACAGTGGGCTGCAGCAGACTGATGTTCAGGGCACTCACCGAAATACAAGGCATCCAAATTCTAGTCTCTCCCCTGCATCCTTTGTATTAAAAGAGAGACTATCCACTACTCTAGGCTAGGATACACCTTGCTGCCTGCTACTGGATTTGGCTGGGGTAGAATTTACTTCACAGTGACTACTATGGAGTTGTGTTTTGATTTGGTCAAAACACAACACCCTCAAAGGAAGCATTCAAAATTCCTGTGCCAGAAAGAGAGTTAAAAAATTAGTTTCTGTATGTCCTACTGGATAAGATCCTCAGGTGGTAGGGTGGTTTCTTACTTTCAAAAATTTGTTGCAAGAAATGTATGCATTTTGTTTCATCAAAGTAAGAATTTTCTATATTCAGAAGATGTTTTGTTTTCAAAACATCTTCTTGTGAGAAGAGCTCAGAACAAAAATTCCTACTGAGTGCCTTTCCCAGTATGGGTGGAACTAGTTTTGCTTCACTGCATTACAGGCTGGAACAGGTAAAGTAAAAGCTCAGTTTCTCATCGTGTCAGGGCAGCTTAAGACTAAATTTGTACATCAATATATCCTGGGATATAACCAGAAGACAACATTGCAGACTCTACTGTGCATACCAGGCATGTTCAACATTCACCTTTTGGATCAAGCCTTCAGGGAATGGTGACCCATTTCTTTCTAATTCCTGGATCCCAGTGTGGCTTGAAACGGTAATAAATTCTTTGCTGCTTACATGAGGAGACTTTTGACATGAACAGAAGCAGAAAGCAATCAGATACTGAGGTTTAGATGCCTCCAGGCAAACAGTTACTGAGCAGCCTCCATCAATCTTCCTTTTGGACAAGTTTGTCTATGCTCACCTCTTTTTTCGATGTTTTAGAGAGTTTTTAGAAGTTTTTTTTTACACTGGAAATATTTTTCTTCTCCTGTTTGAAGTAGAGACTATTAACTAATATTTTGGTTGCCATCAAGAAGAATGATTTCTGAGAAAAAAATAGAGCTGACATTTTTACATTATCAAGGTGCACTTGAAATTGAAATTTAACAACTGAAAATACAGGGGAAGCTGCACATTAATTTTATTATTCACTTCGCATGTGTCCACATCATTAGGGTTAGCTATGCATCAGTTTCAACCATGAACAAAGACTGCCATCTTCTGACTTTCACAGTACAGCTGCACAACTGAATATGCATTCTAGTTTGCCCTATTCCTGTTTATTGCAGTACTTCCAACTGGAAAAACCCTCGGGTCACATCTTGATCTTGTTGTCTGAAATAGTAGTAGTGAAATAGTGGTAGTGAGGGTCTTGCATTCACAGTGCACCGCTCATTGTCTGAAAGAGAAACATTTACCTGTGAGGAGTAAAACTGGTTCATTTGCCTGCTTTCTTGCAGAGCTCTCTCCTTCATAAATTTGTCATCTCATCCTCACTTCCAAAAGAATGTTTTCAATTGCCATCAGTTAATTGGTCAGTTGACGATTTTTCTAGTAACTTTCAGACTAAGTGATTAATGCAACACACAGCACATATGTATTGTGGAAGTCTACTTCCCACTAGAAGCCAATAGTATCCCAGCAACTAACATTAGTACCTGTAGAATTCCTACCCAGAAATTTCAGCTATCTGCCCTGTGAACCTAGAAGCAAATATCAGGCAATTAATCAGATGCCTCAAGCTGTTCACTGAATTAAAGTGATATTATAGAAGGTCTGCAGCAAATGGAACAGATGCATGTGCATACATTCTGCTCAGTTTCCACATATTTGTTGCTCAAACAACAGACTGAAATAAATGCAAAGGCCTCTTTTAACAGAAGGAAAGCAGAGTTGTTTACCACAGCTTTTATTCAGAATTGAGCCCCATGCCATGACAGAAAGCACAGGCAGATCAGGAACTCGGGGTGTGGGAGCTCTGTCTTTGAAGCCCTTTATATCCTATCACACTTGGAAATGCAGCTTCTCATAACAAGTGTTTGGTGGACCTACCACTGGCACAAAGACCAGCTGGTGTATACTGTGTTCTCTGCTGCTGAAGGCACTGATAATCCAGCAGGATTCCCTGCCAAGAAGGAAACCTTTAGGCCACCAAAGCTCATCTAATGTTTGGATCAATCTCTATCTGACCTACAGCATCTACATCCTCATCGGGTACCCAGCACAGCTAACACAGCAGATTCAGAATCCTACACTTCACAGTTTAATCAGTATTTTTGAAGAGTAAAAGAGTGCAATGTAAACTGATTTGAGTGAAGAAAGCAGACACTTGTAATGGCTCTATTTCTCCCATCCTTATTTGAAGCAAAATCTTTCTTCGTGTTCACTTTCATGACTCTCAGAGTGGTTTTTATCTCTCTTAAATAATCAGGTACTTTCAACCCTTCCCTGAGGGAAAATGTACTGCTTAGAAATACTTTGTCATATTATACAAGCTCACCTTTTCCATTAATTCTTTTCAGTGTATTAAAGCACTAATCCAAGATTTAATCAAATGCAGGAGTGACTGGATGAGAATATTTCTGTGTGTTCATAATAGAATAGATAAATATCCTTCATGCAAAGCATTCAGTCATCCAAAAAATCCCCACTGATTAGGATTCACCCCTCTCTCCTCTATTCCTTTCTCAGCTTTTTGATGCCATTTGTTCAACCATATCTATTTAGTCTTTTGAGACGTAAACCAAAACAATAGGTGGGTATTTTGAGACGTGACTTGTGGTCTAACTGTGTCCGGTTCATGGGCCCCCAGAACAAGAGAGACAGGGAGTCCAGCAAAAGGCCACTAAAATGATACAGGGACTGGAGCATCTCACAGGTGAAGAGAGGGTAGAATTATTCAGTCTGGAGCAGGGAAGGTTCAGAGGAACCTTGTAGATTTGTGTGAATAACTGAGACGATGGAATGAAAGAGAGGAACAATGTGTTCCTCAGTGGTAGCATCACATGAAATGGGCACAAATTGCCTGGAACCCAAACTGAAATACAGGAAACTATGATTAAAGATAAGGAAATATTTCTTATCTCATTATCTGAGTGTGTATTGGTTTGGCATTGTGGGAATATGTGCAGCTAACTGTGGGAATATGTCCTTCACCGGAAGGACTGCATAAATTACTTTTTCCATTTAGCAGTTAAATAGCACACAAACAAAAACTGAGTTACACCAAGCCAAGTGATACTTCTGTAAATCCTATAAAAGCAGTAAGGAAACTTTCCAAAAGCCAGCCAAAGAAGCAGACCTTCATCTTAGTGGTCAGTAATAAGAAAAAAAAAAAAAAAAAAACAAAAAAAAACCCAAAAACAAACAAACAAACAAACAAACCAACACAAAAAAAACCCCAAACACATCTAGAGGTTGTAGTGTGTCCTAAACTGCTTCATACTCCACTGCCCTGTTTTTTTTTTTTCTCATATTAAAAACAAAAATGGAATAAAATTATATCCAACAAGGCCTTTGAAGTTTCTGATTCTGACATTGTTGATTTTAAAGACAATTAT
>JAWWMO010000001.1:14054002-14071278 GCA_035047845.1 Dendrocincla fuliginosa
CCAAAAGCCAGCCAAAGAAGCAGACCTTCATCTTGGTGGTCAGTAATAAGAAAAAAAAACAAACAAACAAACAAAAAAAAAACAAAAAAAACAAACACACACAAAAAAAACCCCAAACACATCTGGAGGTTGTAGTGTGTCTTAAACTGCTTCATACTCCACTGCCCTGTTTTTTTTTTCTCATATTAAAAACAAAAATGGAATAAAATTATATCCGACAAGGCCTTTGAAGTTTCTGATTCTGACATTGTTGATTTTAAAGACAATTATTCAAAATGAAAAAATGAAAATTGCTGTGAATGAGCAAGGTTAGAGTCCTGATATCACTTCAGAGAATTCTTAATCATTAATACAAGGTAAAATAACATCAGCAATACACCCAGCACAGAGCAATTTGAAGCAGGTTCAGCTTCAAATGGCACCAGACAGAATATCACTTTGTTTCCAATTTCTAAGAGTAGGAAAAAGGAGGAAGTAGTGTGAAATAAACTGTTTATTCTGACCAGTTGAGAGATGGACCAATACCAACTTTAGTATTTTTAAACAAAAACTCTTCATCTAATAAATTTCATTTCAACAGAACTCAATAGACAGCTTAGACCTATTTTCATTGACTTAATTTCGTACTACACACATTAGTGTGTAGTACATGTACACACACATGTTCAGTGCCACAATAGAAATATAAAACTAGAATTTTTTTTTAATTTTTTTTTTTTTTTTACCAATGCATCCATTTTGATCTCAGCTGTGGTCTTGTCATTACTGAAAAAGTATCATTGCTTGACTGACTTCCATTTCCACCTTCGGAAAGAGAGATGAGCATAATTAGCAACTACAGCCCTTTTGACCATTGTGTGCCTGACAACTAGAATAAAAACAGATGCTAAATAAAGTAAAATTCAAATTTCTCCTTATTTGAGATTTCTGGTAAGAATGATAACACCTTCTCCTTTCTCATACCCTGCACAGGGAATGCCCTTGGGTTTAAAGAATGATGCAGAAAATCTTGGACTATTTCACACTCCAAGAATGAATTAAACAAGCTATAGCATCATATCCTTAATCTGTGAATCTGTGTTCAAGTATTTCAGGGTCCAGGAGCTGTCTTAACAGCTACAAATATTTCATAAGTTAGTTTCCTTCTTGAAACATTGTTTTTCTACATCAAGGAATATATCTATGTTAATCAGCAGAACTAATATTTGAATTATAAGGATGATCTAGATTAAATGAGAAATAAAAAACTGCATTATCTACACAGAAAATAATCATGTCCTCAAATTCCAAATTACACCTGTTTGTGTGAGTATCTTAACATAACTTCATTCAAATACATTCACCTAATGGGTCCTGATTTCACTTGTAATGTTCACTAGCATACTAACAGAATTATTATGAAATGAGCGAACAAAGAAAGTGATCATGAATTGCATACAGGCATTAGGCTGCAGCAACATGAAGCACAATCAAAATCTTTAAGAATTCAAACTGTGCAGTTTTCCAGCACTTGCATGGGAGTGCTGGGAATCTTATCACTCCTCTGCTCAAGTTGAATCCTCATATTCTTCAGGAAAATTAGTATTAATTAATATGAACGTAGTAACAACAAGCAAATTTACAGTTTATATAATATCCTGCATGTATTCCTTCTTTTCATAACTTTGAGAATGGGAGTTGCTGTGTTGAAAAACATATTCTGGAATACTAAAAAAAAAAAAAAAAAGAGAGGATGAACTTTCTTCATAGTCACGTATTTACCATAGTGCTTGTTGCCTTTTCAATTTTGTCACAGTCATACTCACAATTTTTCTAGCTAGTATTCTGAATTGCTTAACTCTGTTATAGCAACGACAAAAGCCTCTGGGAATGAAAAAATGAGCTAGAGCAAATGTAAACTGTTTATTTTTGTCCAGTTACCCTATTAATGGGATGCATTTTTTCCTCTATTCTTTTTCCTTTTTCTAAAAGTATGTTTAAATCTTAATCGATAAGTTTAGAAACTTTAAGAAGCAATTTGAACCCTCTGTGATGCTCAGAACTTTGATGAATGCAATGAAATACCAAGTATGTTACTGTGAACTTACTCTCACATGAGAAATGCTTCAATCACATCTTGTGCCCAACTGGTTGGAAGCAGCATAGTGGAACTGATTCTATTCACTTGTCTGCAAAATACCACTTGCCATCTCCTTTGCAAATCTAAGTTTGGGCACATCTTTCAATGTAAGCCCTATAAGGCTCCGTGAGGATATGTCTTTATGCTCTTCTAGGCCTCCATTGGCTTTGTCAGAATTCCACTCAGCTAAATATTCAGTAATATTTGAATAAGTTTTTTCTTATTTAGATTTTAATTATATGGAGTTTTGTTGAAAGAACACTGTAAGGAAAAAAGAAACCAAACAAAACCCCATCAAAGAAACCCAGAGAATTCTTTGGGATTTGTCTTCAGGTGTTACTAACATTCTAGATCAGCTGTGGAATGTTTTTCCCTACCAGATATATAGTTTTTTTAATTTCATCTTTTTTTCCTTCTTATTTGATGGGCATAACTGTGACTGCTTTTGGTACAATAGGTTAAGGTAATTTTTCTCACATTATTGTAAAAGCTATCTGAATTATGAGTATAATTTTCATTCCTTCTTACATTTCTCCTCTAAGGATGTTCTTCATGAGGGAAATTGGCACACACTAAAATATTGAAGTCCTCTAATTTTAAGACGTTCCCATCATGTGCTGTATTTAATTGCAAAACATGTCAATAATAAGAGAATAGACACTGTATTTGCCCACATCACAATTTCAGAGCAAATCATGTAGATTACCCTTTGTTGGAGACAATGTTTTATTAAAATTCATTCTATGTAATTTAGTATGTATATGAAGGAATACACAGCGCCTGCAAAGAAGAAAGAGTTTTCCTTGATTTCAGTTCACTTTGCATGGTATAATATTCACCTAGATTCAACACAACTATAATTGAATTTAACTAAATTGAGATGGAGTTCTCCTAAATAGAATCACCTAATCTGAGGAGTTTTTCATCTCCTGTGCAGGATCTGAACACAATGCTTGTGGAGTTTGCTTTTATTAAAAGCTTAATGTACATTTACTAATGTAGGTTTAAACGTGGCCTAATTCTTAATCAAATATATTTGAGCAGCAGGAGGGCCAACATTCAAATAATTATTTATTGAAAACTTAATTAAATACTTCAAAATGCACATGAAAGTGTTCTGATAAAGTTTCAAGTCATGCCGTTTACATCTGAATCTGAGTAATGAAAATGAAGAATTTGATCCAAAAACCTTTCTAGTCAGTAACTGAAATTACCCCAAAGCTCTTAATAACATCTGGCTTGAATATTTGCAATGAAGTTTTCGGGGACAGTTTTGTGTTAGGTGGAATATATGAACAAAATGTTGCCTTCACCTCACTGTTCTAAATTCCTGAGCTTCTATGTTTCTTGTGCTGTGAAACAGCCCTTTGCAAAACTTTATTGAAAACTGACAGAAAAAGAAAAAAAATGTTTTCCAACTCTAGTTGGAACTGAGGCTAAAAGATGTAAAGATTGCTGATTTTAAGTAAATAAAATTCTATGGCTTAGGTATTTTATTCTCTGTGGTTAATCACAGCATACTGATGGACAACGACACAGGCATTTCCTAAAAACTTCCAGATTGTAAAAACAGTCTAATTTGTTCACAATAGAAAACATTTGTTTAATTATTTTTAATTTATGCCACATTTTTTTCCCACCCACAGGTGATTCATATTGTGTGATATAACTTTGATTTAACACTGTTCACAGCCATTCTGGGTGAAGAATCCTACTGATGGCTCACTGACTCGTTCCAAAATCTGTTATGGAGGGTTGCATTAACATTGAGAGTCCTGTATACAATTATGCTGATGTGTGACCTTCAGTGTGTAAAATCCTTAGGACAAAGGCTCATTTAACTCATAGAAAATAACTCCAGAGGCAGAGAAGTCAAAAAGGGATAATGCAGGAAGAACAATTTAACAAAGGGCTTGTCAGCAAGTAAAACAAATGAAGTCCATATTTCTTTGCAAATTTGGCTGGAGATGAGTTTTTCATGGAGATAAGCTGAGATGGGAGGTGAAGGAGGGAATGTATGTGTGCGCATGTGTGTTTTCACACATCAGCATTGAACACTTGGCCATAGATACACAAGACAAGAGGAAATGGCCTCAAGCTGCATCAGGAAGGTTCAGGTTGGACATCAGAAAGGGTTTCTTCATGGAAAGGATTGTCAAGCATTGGAATGTGCAGCCCAAGGAGGTACTGGAGTCACCATCCCTGAACGTGTTGAAGAAACAAGTGGCCATGGACACTCATGCCATGGTCTAGTTGACAAGGTGGTGTTTCGTCAAAGGTTAAGCTCTATGATCTTGAACATCTCTTCCAACATTAATGATTCTGTGATTTTGTGATTCTGTGAACTAAACTTTCAGGTTTGCAGAGAGACATAGCAGTAGATGTTCCTCATATTTGTATCGTCAGGATTTTTAAGAGATGAGAAGTATATTTAGGACTGAAAAGACAGAGAGTGAGTTTAGAGTTGCTTCTGTCTGCTCAGGGAAATAAAACTAGTAAGAAGTGATTCCTTTGCATGTATCAGGAAGAGCAAATGAACCACAGGCACAGTGGCACAGCTCTGTGATACACAGAGACTGTGATACATCTGCCTGAGCAGAGCACCACCTCTGGGCTAAGCACTGGATTCATGAAGAACCGTAAAGAAGTCACAGCTGTATTGGACTCCACAGCTATCTTACTAGAAGACACTTCAGGGAACTCTGCATCTTGCTGTTTTGGACACTGCAAACATAATCTAGATTTTTTTTTTTTTTACTGCTGGCAGCAGAGCTTCAGCAGAAAAGATAAGAAGCCTCTTCCTATGCCCAGATGGGCAAAACCAGTCATCATCATGAAAATCCAAAGATTAAAGTGACTTAACATGTACTAATTAAAGGAGGTCATGTATCTTATCCCAGCTGACATTTTTCATTTTTTATGAAAGAGTAACTAAAATACATGTTTAATTTCTCCCATTTGCTTCTTCATCATTGCTGTGATCTTTATTGTCATTTAGAGTAGCAGATAGGAAATCTAGAATGCTTAACAGGATCATGCAGCAAGTGGTACTCACTTTGTGTTAGCACAAATTGTGCAGGACAATGGTAGAACATCTACCAGGACACTTCTTCTTCCCATCAGATATTGTAGTAGTTGAGAAAAAGTGTAAACAGAACTGTGACACCTCAGGGAGCAGCAGTTAATAATAGATGAAAAATAAATTTCTTCTACTTTATAGAAAACTGTCAGAGAATGACAAAGGCAGTGCAGGAATGCTCCCTACACTTAGTGTGGCATGGGACTGAACCAGCACACCCAGACCTACCTATTGCCTGTGGCTACCTGCCCATCACACCCTGCATAGCTTGGATGTGAACACAGCTGCTGGTAGATTTGGTGGTCTGAACACTTGTCTGTCTAGTTAGTGCCTGTTAACATCTGGAACAACCTCTGCTGGCTTCAGTGAGTAAAATAATTAGTCCACAACCAGCAACCTGTGAGAAATAAAAGTCAGCCAGATGGATATTATGTCCAGCTGAACCAGTTTCTGGATATTGATTTGAGGGGTAAAAAAATTTGGGCTGGAGCTCAGAGGATGATGAGAGGGAGTTAATTTAACATGATATTTACATTGCCACAGTAATTGTTCTCCTATTAAGACTGTGAGTCACAGTCATTTTTAATGCTATGGAGGTTTGTTGGATTATTAAAAAAAAAAAATTCTCTTCCAACCCCCATTCTTGGTGTTCATTTTGAAGTGATATTTAGTCAAAACAAATGAAGAGAGAAATACTCATGTTATTGCTGTCATTGCACAGGCTGTGACAGCCATGATGAGACTCTGAGTCCTGGGATAGGCTTCCTGGATGCACAGCTCAGTCCTGTTTCCTAAATTAGTGCTGTGACCCGTTTATCATTTCATATTTGTTGGCACATATCCATCAGCCCTGGCAGTACAAAACAATACATGACACAGTGTTCAGAGAATAGACTTTACCACACTACTGCAGTTGTATGTAGCCTGTGCCCCAATGGGCTTCAAGTGCCTTGTTAATGTTCAGAAAAGATGGCATATGTCTCCCTGTTGGCTGTTATTAAGGTCAATTTTGTAAGCATCTATGGATTTTACTCTTCCAGCTCCACTAAGTATTTCATTAAATTATTTGATTGATTTCCCACTACTTCCTGGCTCTTGCTCCTGGATGCCTTGCTGTCTTTCTCTGAAGTATAGGAAGGAAATTACATGATTAAATAAGGAAAAAAAGGAATACCAGCTTGATTTCCACTGCCAGCAGCAGCATGTTATACAGCTACATACATCTGAGCCCCACTTATGAAAATAGAGAAATCCACAAAATACAGAGAAGAGCTCCTCAGCTATATAACCTGTCATTCAAGGGAGATAACTCAAGTTCTTACTATCAAGAAAAGCCAGAGTGAAAGAGCAGTTCATAAATAGATTTCTGAGGTAAAGCTTACAAAGAGATGTTATCACTGTATTCTTCAGTCATATACAAGAGTGCCTTAACAGTTGAGACAATGCAGTCTACCTTGATTCTTACATCCTTAGCTATACTAAAGCTCTAATTTAACTTTCCCTATTTTATTGAAAGCAAAATCAAGCATGGCACCAATGTAAGAAGAAAAAAAAAAGCCTAGAACACCTCTCAACTTTGTCTGTTCACTTTTTTGCATTCCTTGTTATTATTTTTTTAGGAGTCATCACGAATAATAGATTTCTTTATATTCCTGGCATCACAGTGGCACCATTATCTCCCTGAATTTAGTGTTTCCATAGCCTGGCCCAATCATAGCCTCTGTCCTCAGAAGTGCAAACTCTATAGACTGACCTTCAGCTACAAAGTTGATAAAGAGAAACCTCATATTAGATTAGATTCTGCCTGAAGAAAGCCCCATTCCAACAATGCCACTTCTTTTTAAAAACACAGTTTAGAGAACCAGAGTGACACCACCTTGACAGCCTTCCCAACCCTCCCCTGTGGAGTTGTTCCTCAGTCGTTTCCTCACTGAAGTATCAGGTTGCTCAGATTTCTGCAGCAGATGTTCTAATCAGCTGTGCCTATGTTCGTTTCTCTCTTTAGCTGGAATAAACAAAACATTTATAATACATAACTGATTGTTATCATGGATTAGGAAATGATAATTTGGTATAAAGCAGGCTTCATTAAGATTTTATATTCTCTCTTATAAACCCATGAAATATTTGGAAAAAAGGTGAGTGAAAAGCATCCATTTGAGTCTTTTCCCAAGTTCAAATTCTGGCTGCCCAATGAGTCCCTATATGTGTTAGGCCATCCTCTTGTTTGCTTCTTCCTAAGCCGGCAGCAGAGAGCACTATCACCCTGAGATCCACCCATCAGTAGCTCAGTAGATTGTCTTGACCACTCCACTTTGTTTTGACTCTTTCTCTCCCAATGGCAGCAGTAGGAACAGCGACACTGTGAGAGCACATCTTGGCGTTGGGTCTTCCCAAGATTGGCATCCATAGAGGCATCCTGCTGCCCTGCGCCACGATCCCCCTTCGGTGCGCACAGATGCTCAGTGTTCATGTACCTACCAGAGGCTGCTGGCAGGTTGATCACACCAGGACTCTCAAACATCAGATATCTCTGATTCTTGATTTTTGTGACTCCCTGGGGAGGATCAGAAAACATTTGATTTACATGTACCCGTTGGTTATGATGTGAATTTTGCTGTAATTTTTCTTCCATCTCTTTCCATGGGTCTTACTGTCTGTTGGTGTATGTAAGTGAACAAAACTAAAGGACATTTAATTTTTCTTAAATCATTTTCACTTATCTCAGTGACACATTTGTACATGATATTCAATGTAAACGCAGTCATATTCGGTTTATGCTTTTAGGTATTTTTTTTTTCCTTTTGATATTATTCATAATGAATCTTTGGCCCATAAGGTTTTTCTTTCATGGCATTCTGGGATGATATAAAAAAGGCAGGAATCACTACATAGGTAACAACGGCAAAGATGAAGGGAGTCCATATGTTTCTACTCTTGCTTTACGTACTCCCTTTCTTAAACCGCTCCCTAACATCCACACAATCTTGTACCTCTTTTGGCCTACAAATAATTCTTGCACTCAATCTGTCTTAGAAAATCCCTTACCCAAATCTGTAAAGTGCCTTTCAAAGTACCTGATTCAGTAATTTAAACTCTAAAATAGAGTAACTTTATTGGCTTGATTCTTTTCACAGTCATTTCCATCTTCTACAGTCAATGCAGTCTGACTTCCTCAGAAAGAGTCAAACTGCCATGTTCCAAATTTTCCACTTAATATTTTTTAACTACTTTAAAATGTCTTGTTTAGTTTGTCATTGGAGATCTGGACACTGTCATAAACTTCAGCTTCTTTTTGTTATTCTTTTTATCTACTCAGTAGTGTAATTCCAATGAACATGTCTTTAGGCTAAATGCCTCACTGCGACAAATTGCTGCCTTACAAACAAAGAATTTTCAATCTTGATTTCCCTTTCACAGCCCTTACTTCCTTCTTTGTTCCCCTCCCTCTCAGCCCACTCTGTTTCACTACCATCATTCTTTGACTGTCAGCTTTGATCTGAAAGCTTTGGCTGCCAGGACAGAGAAATTAAAATACATTCTCCTGCACTGGGAGGTAGATAAAGGAGGAGCACAAGGCTGTATTTGCACTGAGAGCAGTATTCCCAGTCAAGCAAGTTATTAAAGTTTGTATTTAATTCCCTCTCTGATTTTTTCATAAAAAAATTTTGAAAACACATTTTCACTTTCTCCTTTACCTTGCTTTTTTCATCTTTGACCTTTATCAAGCGTGGAATAAGAGGTTTGGAATTTTCACTGTGTATTTTATTGTCATCAAATAAAAAAGAAATTATAATCAATTTTGGGATTTTTGAAGCAGTACTACCAGTGAAGATTGGTTTCATTCACAGAATGATAATCTCTTGTAAATTGGGTTTCAATACTTTTTTTTTTTTTTTCTGTAATGTAGATAGTTCATCTTCAAGCCTGGAACAATTTCATTTCCTTGTTCTTTCAAATCTCTAGGGTACAGAGCAAAGCTGGAATCTTCCCAGTGAGTGTAGCTGATACAGAATTCTCTTTGTAATTTTCAACAGAGAAAACATGTCACTCTTAAAGGAAAGTTTAAATTTGCCACTCCTTGTAAAGTGATGTATAAGTAGTAGGGGGTGTTTTCATTTTTGAGCAACAGCCTGACTCTCCAATCAAGGCAGCTCCTACCTCCTTTTATATTCATATCAAAGCTATTTTCCTGTGTTCTGGAGTATTAATGCATATTTCTGTGTTGATTTTTTTTCTCTGGTGAAAAGCTTATATTCTTGCTACGCTGTCACTATTGAAGAAAAATTAAGAAAAACAAACAAACAAACAAACAAACATGATACTGTGGATGAGGTAAAGATAATGAGGTTATAGCTCTAAGGTCCCAGCACAGAAAGGAAATGGACCTGTTGGAGCGAGTCCAGAGGAGACCACTATGTTGATCAGAGGGATGGAGTAGCTCTGCTATGAGGAAAGGCTGAGAGAATTGGGATTGTTCAGACTCTCACTGAAAGGAGAAGGCTTTAGGGTAGCGTAATTGTGGCCTTCCAGCATCTGAAGGGAGGCTACAGGAAAGATGGAGAGAGACAGTTTACAAGGGCCCAGGGAGACAGGACAAGGGGGAATGGCTCCAAACTGACAGAGAGTAGGCTTAGATTGGATATTAGGAAGAAATTCTTCCCTGTGAGGGTGGTGAGGCCCTGGCACAGGCTGCCCAGAGAAGCTGTGGATGTCTCATTCCTGGAAGTTCAAGGCCAGGCTCGATGGGGCTCTGAGCAACCTGATCTAGTGGAAGGTGTCCCCTTCCAGGCAGGGAGATTGGAACAGGATGATCTTTAAGGTCCCTTTCCAATCCTAGCTGTTCTAAGATTCTATGATAAGTTTATTTTTGTTTTTACAGTTAAGGCTTTGAGTCACTGGCTGATGGACACATAGACAGTGTGTGAATACACTGCAGCGTACAGGCTGCTACTAAAGATGCAACTGCAAAAGGTGATGGTCTAGAGAAGCCACAATTATAACTCAGAATACTGAGGGGAGCTGTGTTGTAGATGCACTTAAGTAGTTAAGTCTCGTGAAAAATGTGCTGTGTAGGTAGGGACTGATTTCCGCAGTGTTACAGGAGTACTCTAAGGACTCACAACTCTTTCTCTGAAAATTAACTTTTCACATGCCTGTTCTAGGAAATGCCAAAGCCAATGGAACCTCACAGCAAAAAGGGATCACTTTAAAAATAAATACAGTTGTATGAAGACAAAATCTGTGATCATTTTGAAAAGTTTGAGTGTTCTTTAAAGTCTAATGAAATGTTTAGTTGGACATATTTCTGTCCTCATAACCGGTTACCTCTTAGTGTTATCAAGATTATAAATGTGAACAAAAATCCAAATACTTAACTTTTTTTTTCATGTCTAACTTCACCATGGTAAATTTGAATTGATTTTAACATTGTAGCAAAAGGATACCCCTACAGCAAAAGATCAATTTGTGTGCATGTCTACTGGAGGAAAACATTTTTTTTTTTAAGAATAGGCACATAGATCTTCCTAAATTACTTCTCAATAATTGTATATGGAGAAATTATCAGGGACAACTAATGAAATGTTGTTAAATTTTCTTTCCATTTGACACTTCATGACTTTGTCCGGTAAGTCTTTAACTCAGATCACTAGTAATTTTTTTTTTTTAATGCCATCACATTTTGTGGGAAAAGCAAGCCTACCTATGTCCATCCAAATTGTCCTGTCTTTACCCTTCTTTCTAATTTAGGAGCATATTCTAATTTAATTGCTGGTAGCATTAATTTTAGAGAAAATATTAGCTCAATTTTGATAAATGCTTTTTGTTTTTCTTTCCTTTTTTTTTGAAATAGCTGGCCCCAAATTTTACATTAATTCCTTACAAGCTGCTGGATTCCACTTTACAAAGTACACATTTCTTTTACAGTGCTCGTTTGTCTCGGATTGATTTCCCTGTAGTAGTCAAGAGATTAAAGGACAAAACACTATACTGGAGTGGTTTATTTATCTCAGCTTTACCATTTGTGCCCTGTTATATATAACATTCTTTCCACTTCCTTTTAATTTTTTTAATAGAATTTCCTTCAAAGAAGGCATAAAATCTAGTCTTTTTTCCTTCTAGTGCTACCTCTTTTATTTCTCTGTACTTGCCTTAAATAAATTCCAAATAGAACTAATCTAGAACAACTGCACTCGGAATAATTTGGAATTCTTTCATTAACCAGTTTTCTTAACTCAATATGCTGTATATGCAATAGGAAAAATGCAAACAACTCTCACCTCTGACATATATTTACACATGCCTTTTATTAGTATTTATAATGTAAAATGACTTTAACAGAACATGTTATCTGGAACTTAAACATTAAATTTGATGAGTAAGGTCTTATTTGTAAATAATTCCTACAGTACTCAGAAGAAAAAAATATTGATAATGTCTACAGCAATTTGTTTGTTTATATAATGGATTTGCATTAATATAATGAGTTATTTTTCAGTGAATTACGAGGGGGCAATAACTGTTTCATGTGATGGAATGACCACCCATGGAGCTTATGCCAAGATGTTCCTGGCAGCTCTTAATACTAAAGCTGTAGTAAAGAATGAGAAATTTAGTTCTGAGCACTGCAACTAGTGTAGAAAGGTGCATATATATATATATATGGGGGTTTACTATAGGTAAAATTATTTCACGTGTGTTTAATTGCAATGAATCTCTCACATCTAGAAATAGATAACTTTACGTGTCCTTACATCTCACTCTGGAGCCATATTTCTGAAAAAACTACAGCATATTTATTTTTAGAACGACAGCTAAGCCATCAATTCTCCCCAAATGTGTGTTCTGATGTCATGTTGTATTTAATATTAATGATAAAATTAAATCATTAAATACATATAGGAACTTCTCTGGTGAAATGGAGTGTATATTACAGGTTACATGGAGGCCTTAAATACAACTTATCTTTGCACATATCAGTCTATCACAGCAATTTGACTTTGTGAACCCAAACATTTTTTTTTGGTTATTTACTTAGGACTAATAATGTTGTGAGTGTTTTGCTATTGCATCTAAATTTGGAAGGATGTGACAGTGAAAACTGTTTTCAGACTTGAAAAGACTTGAAAGATTAGTCTAAAGTACTTTCTGCTTGATCATTAATATCATCTTGATTTTTTGTTGTAAGTTTCCCAAATAGCACAGGAGCTACATCTGTGAATTATAAGATCCAGCTATTATGAAGTCATTAATTTTAATTCCCCCTAGAAAGGAGAGATTACTCTAAGGTTAAATCACTGAGCCAAGCTTTTGGTTTAGTAAAATTAAGTCTCCAATAAATATCATTCTTGTGGTTTAACCTGACTTAAAATAAATTCAATTCAGACTGATTATATTCTGAAAATAAGCAATATACATGAATTGGGGCAGGATATGAAGTAAAAGCAGAAATCCGCACTGACAAAAATGGGAAACCTAGACCTTTGGCTTTGAGTTTTCCACATGCACCAGAACATGGATTAAAAGAAAAGAAAAAAGCAAGGGAGGCAGCCAGGAATTTTGTCATTTGTATATAGATGAGACATATCTCATTAAATCTAAACTTCTATTTCTTTCTGGCTGAAGAAGAGACAACATGGCAAAGGTTAAAATTAGTGGGGAGGCTTAAGGAGTCGTGAAGCCAACTCCTCTTTGTACTGCTCAAAGTGCAGTGAATATGGATAAAGGCTTCTATTCCTATTGTTATAGTAAGCTATGACAGACAGAAGCCAGACTGTCTGTTTCTAAAGAGGTTTCAGTACAGAATCCACATAATAACTTGGGTAGGATTATCCAGAAGTGGAGGATGTGCGGGGGAATTAGTGGACAATACTGTTTACCTCTGTAAGCCAGAACCTTGTCTAAGGTTCTCATCTGCATCTCAGTTCTGCACCCACAGTTCATCCCAGTACTCTGTGGTCAGGAATCACCACTCAGTAACACCGTATTTATTTCTTAACCCTGGGGAAAAATATCTTCCATTGCACAATTTAGGCAAGGAGTTTATCTACCTCGTTCCTAATGCCTGGTAAACTGTCAGACACTGAAAAGTCTATTTGGGAAGAAAATGGAAAGAAAAGAGGGAGTCAGGAACAATTTTACTTTCAGACTGTTTCTACACCTTTTTCTTCTGAATTATACTCCAGTCAATTGTCTTATTTTCCCTTCAATGGCTCCCTCCTGTCCTGTATTTCCTTATTCTCTCGGAATGAGCCCATAGAAATAAAAACAATTATAAATAAAGATATTGTTTCGTGTTAATTTCTAAGCCATAAAATCATAGAATAGCCCAGGTTGGAATAGACTTCAAAATGTCATATAGTTCAACCTTTTGTGGGAAAGGGAGCCTAGATGAAATTAAACACCATGTCCCATAGCATTTTGGGAACCTTCAGTAACGGGCAGTCCAGCACATCCCTGGGGGGACCTTTGCAGTGAATGATTTTTCTTGCTGTAAAAACATTCTTTTATCAGGATGAGATCTCTTCTGGTGCAACTTACATTCATTCCTCCTTTATTTCTATCCTCCTTTGCTTTGACTGGGCAAAGTGTGGATATCACATTCTACCCCATACTCCATACTGAAGTTTGTTGTGGGAGTTTGTTGAAATGTATTGTAAAATTAGGAGCTTGTTAGTCAACATTCTAGGGACTAAGCAGTGGGTTGGTTGCCTGAGTTAAGGCAGCTATACAATGAAAGCATAAGAGTTCTTTGATACATGCCTTGTGTCTTTGTTCAGCCTGACAGGAATTTACAATGACCATCATGCCCTTATTGTATCACAACAGCCTATCTTTATGTACTGAAAAACTGCGGTGAGCTTCCTCCAAGACATCTCCTCTACAGATTGAAAAGACTTAATGTCTTCCATTCTTCCTCATAGGGAAGCTTCTTGAGCCCTTTTGATCACCTTCATTTCCCTCCTTTGGACAGTCTCGCATCCATCCAAGTCTTTCCTGTAGTGTAGGAAGCAGAACTGGACACATCGCTCCTGGTGTGGCCTGGCCAGTGGGAGCCAGTGGGAGCAGAGAAGGGTGGGATAATCAAATCTCTATCTCTGCTAACAATGGCTCTGCAGGTGAAGCCCAAAACCCCATTTGCCTGACTCACGTTCAATTTGTAATCCACCAGGAGTCCCATGCCCCTTTCAACAACGCCACATGGTACCAGGCCAAAAAAACCTATGGTGGTATTTCAAAAAGATAAAATCAAGTTAGTTCCAATTTAGTCATTTTAATACATAATCTATGAAGAAACTCCTTCTTAAACTACCTGTTCTGGTCCACAAAAAAGTTAATTCACTGGTGTTCTTATGTAGTAAAACCTTTTTTAATTAAAACTTACTATTTGAATTTTAATTGCAGATTGAGGAATGTTGACAGTTTTTCTACATTAAGCAAGATTTTGATTTTCTTAAGTTAATAAATGATGGAAGGTATTTTATTAATTTAGAACATTCATTCAAAGTTCCATGTTAATTTTCTAAATTAATATCTGTATTGATATTCTCTGAATTCTTACCAGACGACAACTTATAAAATTACTCTGTTACTAAATCTTGGTGAAGTACTGAACATCTGTGTTGTCAGTGTGAGCAATAGTAAAATCTGTAGTTTTGTATTTTCAAAGCTAATAGGAAAACAATTCCACAGATGCCTGAATTTTATCAGTGGGATGATTGGGTGTGTATTCTAACTGCTTTATAAACATTCATCATAATGCATAACATTTTTATGCAACTTTATTTTGGAACTGAATGGTATTCTGACCCTACCTCTGAAATATTTCTGTATTTCAGTTTCCACAAAGAATTTAAAAAAAACTTAAATTAGTCAATAAAGACAGGTACAAATTTTACCTCTCAAATAAGTAATTTGTTTCTGCCCTATTTACAACATGTGTCCAGAAAGTCTACACTAAAAAACGCTATCGGAGGTCACCACAAAATGCTGTCCAGCCATATCACAAAGAAGTAGCATTTCTCAACACTTGACTGAGCTTGATACATTCCAGAATCTTCATTTACATCGTTTGATTTTAATATAAAGGCATTTAATGCTCCTATCAGGTAAAAAGGCAAATCCAAAATTGCTGTATTCTCTCTTAAGTTTTTTCTTCCTTGATATATCTGTCCGCTTTTAACTGAGATTGGAACAACTGATTGAAGATTAGATGGTAGTGAGCCAAGACAGCACTTAACTTGCCAGCATTAGGAAAAATATTTTCACAGCAATGATGTGTTCTTAACCAATTTTGACAGCATTAGGCTCAAACAGATATTTTTTTTTTCCTGCAATATTAGGCATGTTTTTTTGCTTCTATTTCTCTGCAGAAGTGAAAAAAATTCTGATTTCAGTTAAAGAACTCAAGTCTTGCCTCATTGAAAGAAGAAAAGTTAAAATTGCTTGGTGAAAAGATGAATTACAGCTATAATATTCAAAGCCATAAAGGCAATCTGAATTGAGAGAACTGTAATGGCCCAACTGAGTTGCTTCAGGCATATATGTTTGTGGGGTTTTATACCTTATACAACTTCTTTATTAAATACATTCATAACATAACACTGACCAAAATACAATTTGAAATATGTCATTTAGTGTGGTTTTCTATAAAAAGCTTTTTAGCATTAGCTTTTTTCTGTTTGTTTTTTTTCCAGACATTTAAACTACAATCAGTGCTGACAGACGCCACAACTAGGGAGTTCTGGTACTACCCAAAGACAATTCAGAAGTGCTTTTCTTAAATTGTGTGCAGCAGTGTTATCATTAAAATTATTGTCAGTGAAACCAAAATGTGCTGGTGTGAAGAGAACATCTCATCTATTAGCAGCAGTAATTGCAATTTGCATGATACCTTTTACTTTCAGATATTACACAGAATTCACTATGGTTTACTGAGGCAATTACACTTCCATTTTCATGCTACAAGTGCATTTAAGGGTCCAGACAAAGATATGAACAGGTACTGAAAACACACAAAGAAATACAGAGTTTCTGCAGCAAGGGACTTAGAGATCATAAAGGAGAGAGAGAAAAATGAAACGGAGATAATGGAAAAAATTGAGCAAATTCTCATAGCTGGGCAAATCCAAGAATAAACCAGGTCCCCAGCACCAGATTCTAATAATGTTTCTGTTTTCAAAAAAGTTGACCATGATCTGTATTCTGCAAAAAAATGCATCCATCCTGCTAATCCATAGAAACATATACACTTAGGAAACAGAATACCGTTTACACACATTGATATTTTTGGTGAAACTGGCATTTTATCACCTATCTTTACACTTAATGTATCTTTCGTCTTTCTATCACATTCAATCCTTGCCTTTCTAAAAGATAGATTTGGTAACAGGGACATGAGATCTGTTTGCCTTCTAAAGATCCTTTCTCCGTACATTGAAAAAAAAAAAAATCCCACTTCAGAAATCTCAAGTTCCTCAAAAAGATAAGTGTCCTAGTTCAACAGGAGGGGCCAGTTATCACTGTGTGGGGGTGATCAAAGCTATTCATTCTACCCCCTCTATTCATTTCCTGAGAACAATGGACCATTTGCAGTAGCTGTCCAGGAAGTCGTTAGCACCTTCACACCCAGCCTGAGGGGGTGTGGCTGCTAATGGGCCATCAACGGTTCAACAATACCCCATGACTCATAGAGTTAATCACCCATTGTGTGAGTCCCCGCCCTGGGGGAGGGAGTGGGTGCTCCCTGAGGGTACATTAACTGGGCCCAGAAGACCTCGAGATCAACTCATCGGATCCAGAGGAACAGCAGGACCTTGACAGTAAGAAACCACCACTCCCAACTAAACCATAGCCATCATCTGCACCAACAGGATCGTTGCTGCTTTGCTTTCCATATTTTTTTTTTTCCCTCTCACAGGAACTAACCTGGGAACTGCCTGCTACCTCGCCTGAGGGGAGAGTCCAGGTGGCCAGGCGTGACAGCGCCACCCGCTGTCTGTGGATATAATCGCATTTTCCCTTTTTGGGGAGTAGCCAAGAGGACCTTTCTTTTAGACTGTTTTGCTTTGTCACTTG
>JAWWMO010000001.1:14071378-14086388 GCA_035047845.1 Dendrocincla fuliginosa
CTGTTTTCTAAATTTGAAGGAGAGGGATTATTACCTGGCTAACATAGATATCTTAGTTCTTCCTTGAACTAAGACAATAAGTTTATGACAATATGACATAAAATAATCTATATAACTGCCCTCTAATGAAGTTCTTCTTTGAAAGAGCCCTACAGCAAATAATCTTTTCTGTTATCATAAAAATAGCAATAAAAAAATCTGACTGTTTCTTTCACCTAACATTCCAGTGCAAGCAGAGTTAATGAAAATGAGACTTTCCATCTTTAGATTAGAAAATTATGGAATTTTGAATAATATCTCATAGGGAAAAAAATAACAAAAACAAAACCTTAGACAATATATTTCAGGCTTTTATATTGCCTCAGCAAAAAAACCCGGTATTTCAGAGGTAAATTGGGTCCAATCATTTTCAGTAATCTAAGATATGGGTTGTTTGCTTACCTAAAAATAAATACCTAGAACAAATAATCCATTGTTTTGGATGTTTAAGGAGGTACACATTGCACACAGGTTTATGTCAAGTAGTAAGACTTCATTTCCTTACTTCTATTTTATCCCTTTTCTTCTGGTGTAACTGTGTCATATATGTAACTCATGTTGTCTTTTAGAACATGTAAAATACATTTTTAGCTTTGAAAAAATTCTCATGAATTCATAAGCACTGCCTGTTACAGCACAGGTCAAATTCATGTTCGTCATATTAATAAACAGGTTTTATTTTGCTCATAAGTTTCTACACTGGCACAGAGAAGACAGCAAATTCAATATTCCTGAAAACATTTTCTCACTTCCATATGATGTGACACTCTTGTTATGGCATTTCCATACAGAACTCTCAGTAATGTTGTTGTTAAGTTTCTGCTGTTATACAACTCTTCCAAATACAATAGATCTGTAATAAATTACTGTAACCTGAGTCTGTCCCACTTCCGATTCACTAATTCAGCCCAGAGATCTGTTAATTCCTTTCTTCTTCCTTATTGAAGACATTTGTTCTCATTGTCTACAGCTGCTGGGTATTTCAGGAGTGTCCTGGAGGCAGAGTTTGAGACCAAAGTTACCTCTATCACTTACTTTCCAGAGATTTCAAGGACAGCTCAACAGGTACTTACTGAAGTGGAAAACCTCACCTGGCATAGGAGAGACCACCTCACATTGCAGGAACATCCTGCATTGTGGGTATTTGTGGGCACCTTCATGCGGTACGAGACCTTTATGCCAGTGAAAGATGTTGGAGAGACAAGTTTTCACCCCCCTGCCTATAAAGAAGGCAGGTGAGATCTGAGGGGCAGAATCATGTGAATTGGGTGGACCTCCTAATCCTGGGCAGTGGCCTCGGTGGTGCTCCCTAGAAAGCCATTTCAGTGAGAAATGGCATAACTGTGATACTAATAAAATTGTGCCTTCATAAACCACACTGAAAGAATGCACAGTGCTGAAGCAAAATGTTCAGAAAATCAAATTATCTTTAGGAATGCATATCTTTTCACGAGTGACGGTTTTAAATTCATTTTGCCACATATGACTGTTATCTTCTCTTTGCTTGAAACCTGACTTTAAAACAGATATAATTGTCAGAAGACAACATATGAAACAAACTTCTATACAGCAGCTGTTGAAATACATAACTTAAAATTGTAAGAACATTTGTTTTAGTTAAATATATAGTATTTACTTAGAAAATTGAAATGTCTTTATCTTTGTGGTCACAGATGTAGGCTTTTATGAGTTTGGGAATTTTATTTTATTTTTTTCATGTATCACTTTTCATATATTTTAAAGTGATTGAGAAAAAAATGGTAAATTGTAGATCTAGTTAATACTATGAATATTCCCAGTGAATTTCCACTATGTTATTTAGAACAGATGCTTCTATAATTGTGATGTATCAAGAGAATTTTGTGTTAAATTGTCCTCAAAATGTCTCATTTTTTATCTGTGGAGAGGTAGATACAAACTGGCCTAAGGGGGAAAGCATTTGGGAAACTCCTCAGTCTGCTTTAAACACTGAGTTTTCCAGAAACCACATTATGTAGCTCCTCTCCTTAAACTATCAGGACAGAGATTCATATATTGAAAATTATACATATGACTCTCACGTACACACTTAGACAGATAAATGCAAAAACACAGATGATTTCCAGAGAAGCAATCAACCAAAATATCCTTGATTTTTATGATTTTGCCACTTCAGACAGAAGTGTTTTTGTTAATCTGCCTGGGACTTTAGAGGAGGCTACAACAACACCACACAGAAGTCTGGCTTTGGACAAACAAATACCTGTTATTAAAATTAAATAAAAAATCTATAAATATAAACCCAAATACCTGTTATAGTTTGTATGATAAATATTGTAACTACACAAGCACAGTTAAGACCATCTCTTCTTACAAATTGAATAATTTGTAGAGATAATCAGAAGTAGTTTGGTTGTGTTAAAACACACATTTAGACAAACTTGCAAGCTTTATCCCTTGCAAGCTCCTTCCCTTTTTGCTCATGATCATCCCTCTCCTTAACATCCTTTCCTAAATCAGTGGCATTTTTCAACATAATTTGGAAGCTCAGGACCCTTTTCTCACTGATCTCTCAGTTCTGGATCTCAACAGAAGTCAAAAAATGAGGCCAAGCCAATTTCAGAAAACAAGCTAACCAGCATTTCCTCTTCAGTAACCCCTCACCTTAAATGAAGTCATAATTCTGAGTCTATCACTGGCTTCACACATATTTCCTTGGTAAATTGATTGTGGAACCTTCAACAGTTTTCCCTATGAGGCAAACTCCTATATACGTAGAACACTAAGAGTCAGATTCTGAAACATGTAAAGTAACAAGATGTTCAAGCACTTTATTATTAGCTCAAATATCACAATTTGAATCTGTAGCAACCAACAGCACTTCATGATTACTATCCCTATTCTTCCACAAACTTCCACAAACTTCCGAAGATGTCATCTGTTTGCTGTGGTAACTAATTTAGTTTAAGATCAGGGCCAAAGCAAAAACGTTTCTAAAACGCTGCTCAGCAATTTATCCAGAGGAAAAAAAAAATAGGCCAATAATTGCATGTCAACAGGATTAATTAATATTTGACAAAAAATACATATGTATTGTGTTATTTCTGTCTACCAAAATAATTATTCTGTTCAGCCATTCCAAAGACTAAGTAGGATTATTTTACACTTTAAGGATTGAATTGTAGAGTTTTATTTGACAGACTCTGCAAAGCTTCATTTAAAATAATAATAATAAAAAAAAATATTTCTTAATGGTTATTACAGTTAAATAGTAATAATTTCCTTTATCTTTTCAACCTAA
This sequence comes from Dendrocincla fuliginosa, assembly GCA_035047845.1. Classification (NCBI taxonomy): domain Eukaryota; kingdom Metazoa; phylum Chordata; class Aves; order Passeriformes; family Dendrocolaptidae; genus Dendrocincla; species Dendrocincla fuliginosa. Next base: position 14,074,698 of record JAWWMO010000001.1, read on the forward strand.
GGTGGAAATATTATCAGCAACTTAATTCAAATTATGCTTCATTGTCTTCAAGAGTTTAGGAAAATAAAGCAGAAAACATTAGTGAAGTGGGATGAGGTTTCTGAAGTTTAAAAATCTCAATTTTGGTAGCAACTCAATAAAACTTAATATATTGCTGTCATTCTGTCTACTGGAATATTCACAGATAACTGCAGTATGAGCACTGAGGCACTACTGTGTGTTTATAATACTGAACAAACTATATTCCTCTCAGTTTTAATACAAACCTTGTTTGTAAAGAAAATTATATTGAAAGTATAGGAAAAATTTTCATCTTAAATTCTAGTCATGTTTATAATGTTGCAGTGGGAAAACAGATATAAGAATAATATACTCAATGAGCTTTATTGCCTAAAAAAAAGACAAACAGAACATAAATGAAATAAATAGGCAAGGACAGAGTGGATTAGGCAGTGAGTGTGTTTATAACAAAGTTTTCCAGCTCTTGGTACTTTCATGACACCGCTATGATGGTGATGATGCATCCCAGCGGCGGGGTGGGGCCTCAGCAGGGGGTGTGAGTGCAGTGCTTTCAGAGAGGTTTCTCAGTGGTGATGGAGAGCTTCAGGATGCTCATTCCTCCTGTGCCTGAGCCCTGACCTGCATTCATGCATTCATGGTTCTTATTCCCTGTACAAAGAATGTTTCACTTTGGGAGTTTGCTTTTGTTTGTTTGTTTTTGATGTTTTGGGTTTTTTGTTTGGTTGGGTTTGTTTGGTTTTTATTTTCTTTTCTTTTTGTTTGGGTTTTTTGTTTTTTTTTTGGGGGGGTGTTGGTTTGTTTTTGGGGGGGGGGTGGTGGTGGTGTTGTTGTTGCTTTTTATGGGATTGCCCCAGGACAATGCAGTCAGGCTCCCAGGGTTTGGTTTGCCTTGAGCAACCCAGGCACAAACTTCAGGCTCCCCATGTGGGGATGTGATCTGACAAAACTCTGCCCAGGTCCCATGTGTCATCTATTTTCTTCCTTTTATAACCTGCTCCTCCTTTCTTTGTGAATAATATATGCCCTCCAGAGGTCCTGCACTTCTGTTGTCAGGCAAATGGGTATGACCGTAATTAAAGTATTTATTGATTCTTCCAATAGTGCTGTATAAACTAACTGGAAGGAAAAAAAAAAAAGGCAAAAGATCTAAGAGTGAATCCTTTCTGTCCTTTTACTTTCTGAAACACCAAGGAAGTGTAGGGAGGCAGGAAACATCCCTGTTCAACTTCAAAGACTGAGATTTTTTGAGACATAGCTGGTATACAGTAGCTACGCCAAGAACCCTTTAGGACCTACCACCATTTAATCATCTTGTCTCTCTTCTGAATTTAGTAAATGTTAGACACGGGGAAATGTCTGATCCACACTCACTAAAGACACCAAGAAACATTTGTGTGAATTAACAGCAATTTTGTAATAATCTCTAACAGAAACAGGAATTCAATAAACATCTGTGCTCAGCAGTAATTCAGAAGTTAAGAAACATGTTATGCAAGTACAGCTACAGGACCTAAGAGAACTTTGATTACAGCTAATTTGACAAAGGAGCTGTGACAGAATATGGATTGCTTGAGAAGGAGCCTGCTTTTTTGCTCCTTGTTAAATCGGTATATTATAAATTGCCTTGCCTGGTGATTATCAAATTTTTCTTTCAGTTTCTTAACTTGACAGAAATTTTCAGGAACTAATGGACCTGCCTAAGACAAATAAATAACACAGGCAGGACTCCAGCCTTTCATCTGCCACAGGTCAGAGGGACCCAATTGCAGCATCTCCCTGCCAGATGCCATTGACGATTCACTGTTTTGAGAAACTCAGCTCTTCAGTGTGGGATTGGGAAAGACCCTGTACACTCTTCTTGGACGTGTACTACTGATAGCAGGATAACGAGTGAAAAGGATTATTACAAAGGATATTCCTACAGGAAATTCAAGTCAGCAAAGCACTTGTCACAAAAGAAATAGCAATTGTTGCAAAGTAACTCAAAAGTAGACCCTAAAAATAGGAAAGCAGTCAAGAGGAAAACAGTTTTAAAAGAACAAATGTTAGACAGGACCTTACCTTATTAGGAAATTTTTACTGTAATCTGCATAATTTACAGTAGTTGGAAATAAGAAAGGCTCGTTGACAAATTCTTTAAGAAGTCTGTGCCAAGTAATCCAGATAAACAAGTTTCTTCTTTCTCACTCTATCACTATCCTCTCTCTCCTACTGGAGAGAATAGGATTCATATATCTTCTGTCATTCAGTCTTGTAGAATTTTTTCTACCAAAAATGATCTATAATACTATTGCCATTTATCCTGATCAAGGAAAGAAAACAAATTGCAATGGAAGAAAATTGCCAACCAGTCATGTAATTTCTTTCTGTCCCTGTACCCGCCTGTGGTTGTTCCTAGTTTCTCACAGCAGCACTGGTTCTCTGCCCCTTGTCCCTACCACAAGATGAAGTCTCCTGGTTTGTGGTTTCTGCATATATTTTGTATCAGATTCCAGATGCAAACATAGGCCCTTCCATTATTTGGCAATGTCAGAGTTTCAAAAAAAAGGCCAAGGGGGAATTCCTTCCAAAGGACTGGGAGTCAACACCTAAATGTCTGTAAAGATGTTTAACAAAAGAGACAAAAGACATGTAGGCCCTGATGCTATCTAGTTTGGCCAGGCTTTTGTTCCAATCTTTCCCCAGCAGGGGAGAGAGGGGGAAGAGGTTGGTATTTTTCTGGCTTTCTGCGCAGGTCGGGTAGCTCAGCTTTCGGCGGAGCGAGGAAGACGGGGACACACGTACTTGGATTCCCGCACCACTGGATACTGAATTTGTATTTGTTTTTTCCCTTCTCCAACTTGACTGCTTTCATCTGTGAGTGATCATAATCACTGCAAAGCTTGCTGTGAGGAAGAGAGGTGGGAGGACACCCCCGTTTCCTGTGTCTGCGGAGACAGGATTGTTGCCGCTTGCTGCCTTCCCCGTTTTTGCTCACAGGAGTCCACCTGAGAGCCAACTGCCTGCCACCACCGAGGGAGCCCAGCCAGCCGGGCGCGACATCGCCACCTGCTGTCTGTAAATATTACTGCAACCCCTGGGAGAGAGTGGCCCGCGGTGGAGGTGCCACAGCGCCACCTGCTGTCCGTGGATATAATTGCAGTTCCCATTTTGGGGGTAACCCAAAAAAGACCTTTTTGACTGTTTTGTCTAGTTATTTGGGGGGTGGAGGGGTTTATTACAAACTGTTGGTGTCTGATTCTTTTCTGGATATATATATATATACATACATATTGTGGTTAAGAACTGTTATCCTTTTCTTTATATATATTTCTCCCTAATTAAAGCTTTTTTTTTCTAAATTCAAAGGAGAGGGATTATTTCTTGGCTAGCATAATATCTTAGTTCTCTCCTGAACTAAGATAGGCTACATTTGATGATTTTTTTTTTCCATAGCATTCTTGCATGCAACATTTGGAAATAGATGTCTACTGAAAAGGCACAGAGGCTGATTAAAATGTCCTAGTCAAAGAACACAGGTTGTAAGAAAAATTTAAAATGAAATCATAGAGAAGATAAAATTCTACTGAGATTTTTTTTTTCTTCCATTTTTTTGTACCAGTTCAAAAATTATTTTCAGTGCAATCCTCAAATAAAGATTGTCTCTCTCAGTGACTGACCAGGGAAAACAACTACATTCTGAGTGCAAAACCATGAGAAACGGGGCTTCGGGGTTGTGTTATATGAATCTGTAGTGTTGGTAACAGAGGAAATCATTACACATAGCAGATAATAGTATGCAGAATATATTCATATTTACTTGCAAGCTAGAAAACAAAATTGATGTTCAGCTTTATGGAGTCTGGAAAATAAGAACTGACTATACTTTCAACTTCTATTTAAACTCCAGGAAACATTTTTCAGTAAAAAACATAGTCAGAACAGACATATACTTATTTTTAAAAATTCTCAAGGGAACAGGCTTTTGGTGAATTTATTACAGACATTTAAGGAGGAAAAAACTCCAAATTCAAATCCAGAAATGTTCAAAGTATGACTTTCAAATTCTATGAACAAGCTCACGCTCTTAATATGAATTTCAAACCCTGTATAGGTAGGAAAAGTCCAATTATAATTAAAGAATAAACCCTGAATATTAAGCAAAACATAGTACTCAAATGCATAGCCTTATTTTTTAGCTCTAAATGTGTTTGTACATAACTTGGACCAAGACCAACAGACATCTAAATGAAGACAGCAAAAATTATAATTCCAAGTATTTGTCCAGATTTCCTCTAACACTACTGAACTTTCTTATTTTGGAAAGAAGCCTGAAGAAGAAGAGAATCTGCCTGTAATGAAATGCCAGATTGAGTTTAAATTCTGGAAAAGAAAAGATCCAGGGCAATGGGAGATTGTGACAGGGTGCTGCTGGCCCAGAGACAAAATCCAAAGTTGTGAAGTCAGCTTTAATTATCATAACAATTCACTGATATCCTTTTAGACACTGGCAGGAAAAATGCAAGTTAGTGTAGATGTGACCAGCAGTTGTCTTTAAGAAATGGAATGAAAACACTTAACTCACATGTTCTGTATTCAGGAACAAATTCAAGACTCAATCTTGCATCAAAAAGGCTTTCCTAGGTCATTGTTTCAGGATCTTATGTACATAATGGGACTGACTCCTTTATAAAAACATCTTCTAAAATAAATAAATATTAATAAGGTATTTTTCCACTGTATGTTATTAATAATGTAAAATGTAAAAAGCTACATAAATATGAACACGTAAAGCTTAGGGTATTTTGGAAGATACTAAAAATGCTAGATTTTTTAAACTATCATTAATGTTTAAAGGCTTCCCTAATGGCCCAATATATGTGTTTTATATATTAACTGTACATATATGTAAAACCAGAGAGTCCCTGTCTCAAAGGCTCTGCAATATTAATTCCATGTGATACGTCTGGTCAAGATGTGGAAATTTTATCTAGATGTGTCTGCCTGTGTGACTGACGTGTTAATGTGTGGAATCTGACAAATTATTTATTTTTTTTAAAAAAAACCAACATTTTTTTCTTTATTCCCCCAATAGAAAATTCATCTCCTATTTGCCCAGAGAGTCATGGGGAAAACAAACAAACAAAATCAAATCAAATCAAATCAAAACCCCACAAAACCAAAACCAACCAAACAAACAAAAAAAACCCACCAAAAAACACTTCAGCCACATCAGTCAACTGCATAGTTCTGAAAAGGTCATATTTTCATGGACTGAAGTCTTTCAAAATGGATTGGACTAATACCAAAGGAATGCATGGTAGCACTTATTAAGTTCCCTGTCTTGGGCAAAATCCAGCCTGCTCTGCCCACTTGTTTCACAATGGCATCCTTGTTTTCAGCAAACTGATAAAAAGTCTTACCTGCTGAGTGTGATATGAAGCACTTTTTTAATATTAGAATGTACTTTTTTTCCCCTACTATAGAAATTATTTAGAACATTTCAATTTCCTTAAGTGCTACATATAGTTGTATATCTAACATGCTGTTCCATTTAGCTAGTGGTCATTATTACATCAATTGCATATTTTATTAACATTTCAGAGAAAATTTGAACAAACACAGAGTTTATGTTCTTAATCAGTATTTTTGATGTTTATTTGTTTAGAAAGACAACAAGTTTGGCTGATTTAGAGGAACAAGAACTGGAATTTCCCAAAATTAGCGAAAATGAAAAATAATTAGCCCAAGATATTCAATAAAGAGTTGAGTTTCCATTTGGTGTTTTAATTTTTGTTCACTTAAATGCGCAGAAAAAGTTTTAATGAACATTTAAAGTAGTTGTGGCTTAGACCATATTCAGTACTTACACCTGAACTTCTATGGGAGGACCCTACAGAAGGACCAAAATGGCTACAACATTTGCACAAAACTGAAAAAATGAAACATTACTCATCAGATGCATCCTTCTAAACTAACACAGTACTAAGGGCTTAAAAAGTATCTCAGCACATGCCTATTGGAATCCCCGATTCTTATCTAGAAGACAAGTTTCCAAAGGACTTAGTCTTGGTATTCCAGGGCACGACTTGTCCACAGAAACAAATTTAAGGCTAATGCTCTTACTGAGGCAGAGACTTAATTATCAAGGTAGAAATGTTTCATTTTGACATCTCTGGTTTAATGAAACATTGCTGAATGCAAAGCACTTTTCTGCTGGATTGACTATGAGCCAAATCCCAGGTAACAAAACCATCCAGATTCAAAAATCATACTGAATCTGGATGACTCTCCCTGGCTCATTGGAAGCTCTACGTTCATGTCTCAGTTGTATCATTTTGAAAGGGTGTACAGAAAAAAGTCTTCAGTTTATTACTTCAGTATTGCTTTGGGATATCCCAATGTGAAACAACTTTAAAAGTGTCTCTTTGTTCCTCATTATGGCATAGAAAGCCAGAAAATTACACCTTATCCATGACATATATTAGGGATTTTGTTCCTCCCTCTCCTCCCCAATGAAATTGCTCACACATTTTCCTCAGAAACATGCCTGTAGATATTTATTAGTAGGAGAGGCCGCTGTCATCTCCACCTTGTAAATCAGGTGGGCAGAATGGCCACACCAAGTCCTAAGCACTGCTGAAGGGCAGGCTCCTGGCTTTTGATCACCGTGCTGCAAGTTCCAGATCTCATTTGATTGCTCCAATGTCCTCCTACAAGAATGCAAGGAAAGTCAAAATGTCTTGCCCAGCAGTCATTGTATTAGATCTACTCTCAAGTTTGTCTCTAGCCTGTTCTCATAACTGCAATGGTAGACCTTCTCCAATTACTCTGCTCATTTTTGAATCTCCTGCACAGACATTGCTTTCTTCTGCATTCATTTGTTTTGAAAGACAGAAAATAATAAAAAGGAGCCTTCAGTCTGTAGAGTGGGTCTTTCAATCTCCGAATCTCATTTAAGAACAAGTGAATTTATCAACTGCATCTCACCTCTGGAAACTGGAAAATTGCAACACACCACAATTTTTCTTAATACTAAGCTTTCAAAACCTGCTGCCTGTCCAAGCTCTCTAGTGCCTCCAAGATGTGTCTCTCTACCAAAAATGTGCATCATCAGGATTTGGTGAGTATGATTTGGTTATTAATGCAGATGCATTGAAGGCAATAAACTGTTTCTAAAATTAATTCTTAAAAAGGCAAATATAAATGAGGAATTCAGTGAACTCGTTTGGAACAGAAAATTGATCAAGTAATAATTTCTTCTTTTACCCTGAAGAGCTTCATTTACACCTGGAGCACATCAAGCAACAAAGTTGTCTTCATAGGCAAGTATGAATAGACATGTTTTTTTTTTCTGTAGCTGTAAGTAAAGTTTGCTAAATGCCAGCTATCTCTGACCTGGAAACTACACAGGTCAGTTCTGCATCCAGGCAAATAAATGGCCCTGTGGAACCAGATCCTTAAACATTATTCAACATTGACAATGACATTTAGGGACAACCCATGACAGCGGTGGGGTGAATGGACATCTGCAGAAAAAGGTGGTGAAATGAAGAGAAAAGGGCAGCTCTAGTGGAAAAAGTAAAGTAGCAATGACTGGAAAACATTTTTCAAAAGGAATTTGAAGAAATGGAAAGAAGGTATCTAATGTGTATGTCAGGAAATATATTACTAGCACGGTCTGTAACCTCAGCTCTTCAAAGCAAGTACCTGTCAAATAGATGGGAACATGTCTGTTGTTAACAGGCAGCTAGAAAGCAGAGATATTTACAAACAAACAAACAAACAAACAAACAAAACCCATTACACTTTCTTTCAAAAGAGCTAAGTCCCCCATCTCATATGAAAGTATTTAGCAGTGTCAGGGCTTCTACGATGCCCTGATTCGTAAGAAAGAATTGAAATATTTTATCAGTGCATTACGGAAGGAAGAAATATAAGTTACAGAAACACCTTTGAATATGCTAGGAGCGTTACAGTATACCATGTGGTCACACCACAAAAAATCTAATATATGAAGCAGACTAAAAATTTCTTATTCAATACTTACCACACCAATGGAAAAAATAAATAATAATAATTACCTAAGATGATAAATAAATAAAAATGTGCATACCTGCTATACAATTTCATTTCAATTCTTGTTCTTAGATGTCATTTAGAGAAGTGCTTAACAGGCTCATCTGGGATTCCAAATGTAGCATTGAATTACACAGGACTTCTACAGCTTTATTCAGATCATTTTGTCACTTGTATATCTCTCTGTCTTTTTACTTTTCTTTCAAATTAGGCATGTCTTTTTTGCTTTTGTTATATTCTCTCCATGACAGATGACATGTTTGTTCACGTTTGAGATCTGGCACAATGGGACTGTAATCACTACTGCATTACATATAATACAAATGATAATTTCAACCGTATCTTTTCTATTTGCCTTTTCTTGTACAATCACACTTGATTGAAATCCTGCTAGCAAAAATATTGACTCAGACAAATAATGTCTTAATTTTGCCACTCAATCTTCTTCTCCCACTTTCTGTGGCCATCTGAGTGACATTTAAACAAAAGCCAAAATGATCCCATATGCGCAACTGTAAGCAGATACTTTTCCACTTCAATGTGAAAACTTTTGGGTTTTTTTCTTCCTTTCTCAACCATATGATATGTGAGGTAATGCATGTCCTTATGTCAATCTGAAGACACAACTCCACTAATTTTGAATTTCTTCCTGTTCCTTCCCTGAAACCCGTCAGTGCCAGCTCTCGTCATCCTGCCCCCTTGCTTGCAGGCTGACCTATGACTTTTAAGGCTTCAGTCACTGTTACCCTATGCAGGGTCTGTTCAGGGACTCTAGCACTCTAGTTGTCCAGATATCACCATTTTTATACCTTTTTGTGAAGAGATGCATTATGTAGAATCACAGAATCATAGAATGATTAATGTTAGGAAAGACCTCCAGGGTCATTGAGTCTAATCAGTAAGGTAGCGCCACCATGTTCACCACTAAACCACGTCCACAAATGCCACATTCACAGGGATGGTGATTCTACCACTTCCCTGGACAGCCTGTTCCAATTCCTGACAACCTTTTCAATGAAGACATTTTTCCTAGTAATTGATCTAAACCTTCCCTGATGCCACTTGAGGTCATTTTTTCTCATCCCATTTCTTGTTACTTGGGAGAAGAGACCAATCCCCACTTGGCTGCAACCTCCTTTCAGGGGGTTTTAGAAAGTGATATGGTTCCTCATGAGCCACCTCATTTCCTGGCTTAACAATCCCAGCTCCCTCAACAATTCCTCATCACATTTGTGCTCCAGCCCAGCTCCACTGCCCTTCTCTGGACATGCTCCAGCCCCTCAATGTCTTTTTTGAAGTGAGAGGCCTAAAACTGAACACAGGATTCAAGATATGACCTCACCAGTGTTTGAATACAGTCAGAGAATGTACTTCATCTATCCTGATAGTTTTTGGGGAGGTCAGATGAGGTAAGTAATATTTTTATTTCAAAAAGGGATGAAATTATGAAGTTATTTGAAGAAAAACCATACCTGTGAATGTAATTCCTTTTCCTTCATCATTGAAATACTTGCCATGCTTCAAAAAGCTGTATCATTATGTGCAAACACAAGTGAGTTGACACTGAATATGGTATCCTAAATCAGACAGTTCCTAAGCTTGAAAAAGATCTTTCTACTCCAATATGTTTTTAGTATATTTGCATTAAATTCAAAGCCAGCCATATGGACATTTATAATTTTCAAGTGTAGAAATATTCCTGACATCCTGGAAAATAAACACATTTTTATTTGGAAAATAAACACATACACCATCCTCTTAAAAATATAGAAATTAATGATCTTGTAAAATCCTGCATTCTTTACAGTCTGGATTCATCCATAGAAATGACAGCTAGCATTGAGCTTCTATAAACTTGCCCTGCTGAAAATTATCTCATAGAAAATAAATAGAGAAAATGCAATTTTGAATTTTAATATTAGAAGAGAACGTGTGACATTCAAAGAGTAACTTTGTTTTAGACTTATTCTGAGAGTAGAACAGCATTTAGTGAGGAAGAGGTGGACTATGATTCTTGAGAAAACAGAAGAAATAAATTACAGAAATTTTGAAACACAGATCTTTTCTTTAGAAATTTGAAATATATAATGATGTTATGTGAAAGAAATGTGTCACTGGCATGACCACAGGACTACCATTCCTTTTAGTTGCCAGTTCCTTTTAATTGCATTGCCAGTTGCTAAAAAAGTGGTTCTAAAAGTATGTTTTCATTGATGCTGGATTTGAGAGAGTGAACTTGCAATATGATCTCCCATGAACTTCTGTACTTGGTAAACTCAGGTACATATATGCTTCTAAAAAGCAGTTAAATAGAAACACAAGGATGTTTTAAGCAAATTAATTGAAAAATTGCCATGAGAATTACTTGAATTCTTTATACTGGTAAAAAATGGCCCAAGTCAAGGTTAGCATATTTTACACTCCCAGACTTTTTTGAATTGCACTGTTTTAATTCTCTTCATAGCATGTAAGATCCAGTTACATAATGACAAAAGGGAGATTTACTACAAAATGCCCTGCTAATCTGAACTGTAAATTAATGCAGATAAGGAGGTTCCATAAGAGAAGGGCGCTGCAAAGATTTCACTGTGATGTGGGATCCTATTCAGTTGGTTGAAACCAAATTGAGAAGCAAAGATTTGCCTTCTATGGCAGACAGAATCTCAGAAGTGATGTGGATAAACACACAACATTTTTATTCATGTCAGATCTTGTCACTCAGTTTTGAAAAGCTTCATTATTTTTAAAAGTGTTTTGGCCTTTTTTGAGGAACTTTTCATAGGAGACCTCTAAAAACTCCACCTCAAATCTCTGTCTGCCTGTTATTGGCATCATAGGCAGGCAGCTGAAGGTTTGAATGTTGAACATGTCTGGTTGAAAAATCTGTTATTGGGGAAATCAAGGAACTTCACTGAGTCTATGTACTTCACATTGATAATTTTATATAAAGAATTTAACTGCATTTGCATTTCTGTAAACTAAAGGGCATAATTTTATCTACAATGGGTTAAATATCCAGTGGTAGTCTCAAGGGGAATTTTATTTTTTTTTTTTTAATAAAACATTCCCTGCCACAGATGTGCAAAGACCACAGAATGAGAAAAAAACATTCCAATATATTTTAGAATAATCTTGCTTCTTCCTCATATTTAACAGTTATAATAAAATTACTTATCACCAGCAACTATTGCAGGCTGCAATAAAATGAGGGTATTAAATGTCCATCTCTTAATCCTTCTTGGGGGCTTGTTTATGACAGTATTTAGTGCTTATTTGTCTAAACCCACTTTATGTAGCTTTGTGCACTTTTCTCAAAAGTATGTCATCGTTCATATTCCAAAAATTATTTAAATTCAAAGAGGCTGTGTTACCCTTTTATATACAAATAAAGGGAAAAGAAAAAAAAAACAAAACAAAACACTATTACCTGTGGCAATGCTTTATTTTTCCTCATTTCAACATGTAAAGGAACCCAGAAAGAAGAAGAAAGTGTTTAAATTTTGGCTTGACATTTTTAAGTAGTTATTCACTTATCTGCCTTATTTTTCATTTCATATATTTATTATTCACCTGAAAAGCATATACTGGAATATATCAAAACAAAATACACTA
>JAWWMO010000001.1:14090391-14109021 GCA_035047845.1 Dendrocincla fuliginosa
ATGCTATAGCCTGCAATGATATGTTTTATATACCTAATTTCTCTCTGTATTCAGCTTCTAAGAAGTACTATAAACCCAGCCTTCTCGTTATCATTTAAAGAGATTTTCTATCTCATAAAGTGATTTCTGATTACATTGCAGATTCAAGTGCTATTTCTATTGAAATAAAAGGTCATTGGTACAGATCACATCAACAGAAAATAGTCAGAAGTTTGTTTGAGAAATCTGCCTTGTTTACAATAAAACAGATAACCCATCCATGATTTGCAGATTTCAGTTTTATAGAATTTTCACTCACTGACATTGCAGTTAGTCTTGGCTCTCAAAGGAGGCTTTTCTCAGGCAGCTCTTTTAATTCCTGTTTTGCAGCACAGGTACTGCCACAGGGTACATGGTCCCTGAGACACAACAGCTGAAGAACCACACTTTGTTCTAAGCTGGGTATGCCTAATGCATCTCTGCAACTTTGGGATTTCATTTGAGATTTAAAATATTTCTGTGCACATTATTTAACGGCAGAAACCTAAATGCCTAGTGCCAGAATCATTCTGTTCAGTGTAAAAAAAATAAACCTATAATAACTGTCACTCATTCATCAATGTCAGAGTAAAAATGAACTACTGTACAAGAAGGGAAATTTTGCTCCTCTTGAATAAATAAAGTATTTGCAACTGGAGTTCAGCTGGGGTAAGCTGTTCTTCAGTGATTTTTAAGTCATAAAAGAAAAATTAAAGACAAAATTACAAGTCCACGCTACGTAGAGTACATCCTGTGGCAAACATGAAAACAGTTGATTTCCTGCCCTTTTGCTTACTGTGGACAGTGTCCTTACAGAGACACTTGTGCACCAGGGAAGGTGCTGTGACCAGAATGAGTCCCTAATATAATTGCAAAATGCTGCCTTCAGTGGAGCTCTGCACATCCACTGCTCAGGGAAGAACATTTGGCCAATATTGACCTGCCAAGAGCCTTATTCAGCTTTTAGGGTGAACAGACTAGGGGAACATGAGCCACCAGAGTCACTGCAAACACAAGCAGCATTATTCCTTCATGAAATGCTGCAGTGTGTCTACTATTCACACAGGAACTAAACCAAGCTGACAATGTTTCATTCACTCTGCTGTCTTTGTAAGGCCAAGGCTTTATTATAAGAGTTTGAAGGGCTAAGTCATATTTTTTATTGTGTCATAGCATCATAGAATCACAGAATGGTTTGAGTTGAAAGGGAATTTAAAGATCATCTAGTTTCAACTCCTTGCCATGGACAGCAGTGGAGTCCTCCAGACCCTAGTTTGGCCAGTCCCTGTGAACTTTGGGGACTTTGCCCCAAAACCTCTTTGTTGTAACACAGCATTACTAGTAAAGTTTTCACTAGGTAGAAGGAAAACTCAGTTCTAGCCTCATCCATTATTTTTATTCATATTTTCATGGTTTAACTCATGCCAACAACCAAGCCCCACACAGCCACTCATTCATGCCCCCGCAAGCAGAATCAGGGAGAGAATCTGAAGAATAAAGGTGAGAAAACTCGTGGGTTGAGAAAAAGACAGTTTAATAGGGAAGGCAAAAGTCACACATATAAGCAAAGCAAAACCAGGAATTAATTCACTTCTTCTTATGGGCAGCCATCCCCATGAGAGCAGGACCCTATCAGGTATAATGGTGATTTGGGAAAACAAAGTCATCTCTTTAAACATCCCTCCACTTCTCCCTCCTTCCTCCCAACTCTATATATTGAGAATGATGTCACGGTCTGGAAAATCCTTTTGGTCAGTTGGGGTCACCTATCTCACTTCTGTCTCCTCCCAACTTCCCACACATCCCCAACATCTTCACCAGCATGGCAGTAAAAGCATAAAAGGCCTTGATGTTGGGCAAGCACTGTTTAGCAACAACAAAATCTTCTCTATGTCAAAAACTCTGTTTTCAGCATAAATCCAAAACACAGTCCCACACCAGCCACTGTGAAAAAAAAAAAAACTCTACTCCAACCAAAACCAACACACATATTTTATTAGTTAATTGTTGTGTACTTTCTTTTTATACAGAAGTTTGAATTCTCCACTGTGTACATGTGCATCTAATTTGAAGTAATTTTTTGCTTGCATCTTCCTAAGACTCTTAGAATGAAGGATGGAAATTTAGATGCTGTTCAAATCAGTAATAGTTCACGAACATTCAGCTCTTTTTGTCACTAATGAAATGTCAATTCCCTGTGCTGCTTCTGCCTGGGAAGCTGAAGTGAGAATATATAATGGCTGCAGGGAGTCAATGTTTTGTCAGTTAGGTTCATGATGTTTTTGCCATGAGAACTAAATATTAAAAACAGCTATATCTTATTTACAAAACAGTTGCACCCTGCTGAAACTTTAAAATGTAAGCTTAATTTTGCAGAAAAAAAGTAATTTTCTATTCACATTTCATACTGCAATAGCACAATATTTTTTCAATGGATAACACAACATTCACTGTAGGAAAAATTCTATAATTACTCTATTAGATGCATGACAATGAACCAGGGGAAATCATAAGAAACTAACAACAAATTGAATGCAAAATTTATACTTAGAAGTCCAACTGCTTAATGGAAATGTGTTTAAATTGAAAAGTCATATTAGTGTGATGATGATGATGATGAAAACATATTCACCGAGGTCTTCAGATTCAGGTGATTCTTCTACTTCTTTCCCCATCTTATATGACTGAAAAAGTTGGCAATATTCTGATGGTTTTGAAAATAACACTTTTTTTGTCTGTTCTACCACTCATCTCTGAGAAGCACATATTTAAGAATCATCATTAAAATACATATTCATCACGCAATCCACAAACTTCACTTACAACAACCAAAAGAATTCTCCATACCAAAATGTGAATGACACCATCACAACACTGATAAAAGTGGGTAATTTGTGCACACTTCACCTCTTATTCTTTCACCACAATTGCAACAAAAATTCCCTACAACTGTTCTGTTCCTTGCTCTTAGCAATGTCCAGTCCCTGCTTTGCCCATTACCTCTCTCAATTACTATCTTTATCCTGAATTCCTCATGTCCCATGTTGGGTACCAAAGAAGGACTATGGTGGGTTAACCTTGAATGGACAGTAGGAGAGCACCAAAGCTGCTCTAATCACTCCTTCTCTTCCTGGACAGATGGGGAAAATATGATGAAAGATGCATGGGTCGAGATAAGGGCAGGAAGACATCCCTCACCATTTACTGTGATGGATGAAAAACATTTGACTTGAAGAAATTAGTTGAATTATTACCAGTCAAGTCAGAGTAGCATAACAAGAAATTAAATAAAATGTTAAAACACCTTCTCCCCACCCCTTCCTTCCCATGTTCAACTTCACTGACAATTTCTCCACCTTTTCTCACCAAGATCTATCAGACATGAGGGAAGTTACTGGCAGCTTCTGACAAAGCCACCTGTGTAGCTCCCTGCTACCAAAACTTTACTGTGCAAACACTATCTATTTCCATGCAGTATTTTTTTATTCTCTCCATTTTAGCTCCTTTATATTGTGTTCTCTTGTTAAATCTGCAATTGTTGACCTTGATAATAAGTGCTGATCAGAGAATCACAAAATGGTTTGAGATGGAAGGGACCTTTAAAAACTATCTAGTCTAATCCCCCTGCAATGAGACAGCCAGATCAGGTTGCTCAGAGCCCAATTCAACCTGCCCTTGAATGTTTCCAGGGACAGGGCACATAAAACCTCTCTGGGCAACCTGTTCCAGTGTTTCACTACCCTCATCATCAAAAAGTTTTTCCTTATATCAATCTAAATCAATCCTCCTTCTGTTTAAAACCATTACCCTTTGTCCCATCTCCAAAAGTGTTGGAGGCGGGCTTATGGAGCAGTGAGATGACCCAATATGAGTTAGCAACAAAGCTCAGTTTATTAATGGCGTGTGTACAATTATGGTATTCTCTGAGTGTACGTGCCTTAACATTACTGGTGCTCACACACACAAACAATCGCTCATTGGCTACAGCTACAAAACCACTGT
This sequence comes from Dendrocincla fuliginosa, assembly GCA_035047845.1. Lineage (NCBI taxonomy): Eukaryota > Metazoa > Chordata > Aves > Passeriformes > Dendrocolaptidae > Dendrocincla > Dendrocincla fuliginosa. The sequence continues at coordinate 14,094,412 of JAWWMO010000001.1, forward strand.
CTGTGTGCAGCTTGTCTTCAGCTGCTCTGAGTTCTCACAGTCTGCAAGGTGCTTATCTTCACAAGTACAGAGGAGTCTGACCAAGGCCACACTCCCTTTGCTTTATTAAGAGATTTACAGACCTCGTTATTTTCCCACACAAAGGCGTTACTAAAAACTCCGTCCTATCTTTCATATAAAGGATACAATAAGATCTCCTCAAAGTCTTTTCTTCTTCAGGTTGAACAACCCCCCAAACTCTCTCAAACAACCCCAAATTTCTCATATGTTTATATCAGATGTAGGCCATTACACTAACAAGACATATCAAACTAAGTAACACTGGAACAAGGTAGAAAAGTGATTTGAAGCTAGAAGAAAAAGACAAAAAACATTGGACAAAGAAGTCTTCAAATACATAGCATAAGATATCTTTTTCTTTTTTTTTTTTCCCTCTCCATGAAGATGGTATTCCGGTGAGACCACATCTCTGCAATTCAGGCTTCTGTGGGCAACATTAAGGTGCACTGTAAAGTTCCTTCAAGAATGCCAATAAATGAAGTATTTGCAGTATAATTCCCAAGGCACTCCGCCACGATTCTCATGTCCAAATTCAAACTGCTGAGAAGACTGTGTTGACATTTGTCTATGAGAACTTAGATATTTAAAATATAGTAATCTAAGTAATCTTTTTATTCTTTTTAAAATTTATTAGGGTATACTTCCATGATGTGGTCTTGTAAACTCTGAGAATAGTTAGTTTTGACACCATTTCACTAAGTCAAAGACAATACATCAAAAATCCTGCACAATCCCATTTCTTGATGTCTATCCAAAAAAACCCCCATACGTCGATGCTCAAATTTGCCTTTGTTTAACTAGGAGTAGGACAGTAATTATGTGCTTCCATAATTTTAATATTTTCAATACTTTAAAGCAGACCAGTTCCTTAAATTATGTACTTCTCCCACCATCTAGAGTGATGCCTGCCACCAAAAAGATTTTTTTTTTTTTTCTGGTTGAAAAGTTCTGAATTATCTCAACTTCTCTAAGAGGTAATGGGTGAACATCTGGCCAACATTAATCCACCACAGCTACCTTGTAATTTTTTTTATGTTCAATGTTGGTGATAAACCATTTAACCAAATCCAGAAATTTTATAGACTGTTGTGCATCAATGTTGCAGTTACCATTGCTAGCTATTGTAGATCTCAGAGTGTAAAGATTTTTTTTTCCACATGGATTCAAAAGGAAGGTGTTACAACTTCGTCCAACTTTACCATCTTAATTTCAGGCTTCAAGAATTTTGCTTACACAAACTCTTGTAAAGCCCTTGGTTCTTTGGTACCTTGAATTAACATCCAGAGAATAACTACACTTTTTTTCCTAAGAGATTTCTTTTAATTTCATGATAAAATAGTAATTTTGGCAAAAAAAGGTTTTATAAAGATAAACATGCAACTTCACAAAGCATTGCAAGAAGTTACCAGGATTAGCAAGCATTGTTATAGACAAGCTTTGTTGCACTCAGCAAACACAAAACCCATGCTACTTAAAGTGAGGTACTTGCTACTTAAATACAGAAAATATGTGTTTAGGTTACCCACAAGAGGAAGAAAAGAATAAAAGAAGACAGATTAAGAGAAGAAAGAGTAAAGAGAGAAAAAGAGGGAGGAGAGAACACAGTCATCACTCAGAAGGTCACATACTGACACCTTCAAGGAGAGCAGGCCAGGCCCACAATGGAAACCTGCACACACAGACAGACAGACAGACAGACAGGCAGGCAGACAGACAGACACACACACACACAGACAGACAATGTGGTTCTGACTCAGCAACAACTGGTCTGGTGTGCCACAGGATGGAGAGGCAAAGAACTGGCAGGGAAAAACAGTCTTGGTAGAGCTTCTAAATTATTGAAATATGCTAATGCATAATGCTGTTCAATCACAGCAATATTAGAAAATCTATAAAAAAGAAAGGAATATACACCATTTTTACACTGGCAATAGAATTAATCCTTGTTTTTACTTGTACAGGCAACAGAGTACAGCTAAGTATATTCTCTTAAGCAAGGAATACAACTCCAAGAACTTTTGGTTATATATTTACAAAACATTGACACTGTATTATGTTAAATACTGACCAGAATAATAGAGATATTTTTTGATTCTCCTGTTAGGAAATATAAATCTAAGCAATTTTGGTTATATGTTTACAAAATGCAGGCACTGTACTATGTCAAATAGTAACAACAACAACAGAGATATTTTTTGATTGTCCTCTTAGAAGAGCAAAAATTCAACTGTAAACAAATCCATATTAGCTATGCAAGCCAAAAATTTATCAGAAGACAGTACATGTAAATTAAATCTGCACTTACAGATTCTTTTGTTCTGATGAATAAATTAGGGAGATTTTTATTGAAATAATTGAAGTTTATTGTTCTTCCTTGATGTAGGCCTAGATACCAATTCAGTAGTATCTTCTTATAACAATCTTTGGATGCTGGGAGTACAAAATTTCTGAAGCAATTAGTCTTGGGATCTGATCTTAACAGCAGGACATACTATAGACTGTATTCAGAAATAATGGGATTTAATAGAAATTCCTTATTCCTATCACTCAGTTTTCAAATTGGCATGTTTCAGACACGTATTTAAAATGCTGACATCCAAGCAGTAGAAATTGTTTGAAGGTTTGCATTTATACAAACAAAAAGCCATTCACAGGACTCTTAGACTATTTAGTGTGTCACATTTCAACAAACATTATTTTTATCTGCAGTTTAAATTTTCATTCACATATTAGAGAAATATGTCTGCTGAGCCTATCAGTGACAGAGGGAGCTCCTTGAGGATAACAGATTTAAGGACGGGGAAAAAGTGATTTCACAGGAATAAATAACTGCAGCCAGAGAAGAGTGGAGTGAGAATAAATGAGAGAAATAGCCCTGCAGACACCCAGGTCAGCGGAGAAGGAGAGGCAGGAAGCTCTCCAGGAGCCAGAGCAGAGATTCCCCTGCAGCCCATGGTGCAGCCCATGGTGAGGCAGCTGTGCCCCTGCAGCCCATGTCGATCCATGGAGGAGCAGAGATCCACCTGCAGCCCTTGGAGGATCCCATGCTGGAGCAGGTTTGCTGGCAGGACTTGCTTTAGGGGACCCAGCCGGAGCAGTTCATGAAGAATTGCAGCCCATGGGAAGAACTCATGTTGGAGAAGTTTGTGGAGGACTGTCTCCTATAGGAGGGACCCTCACACTGGAGCAGGGTATGAGTGTCAACAGTTGTTCCCCCTGAGGAGGAAGCAGTGGCAGAGATAAGGTGTGACGAACTGACCACAGCCCCTCTCGCCCACCTTTCTGTGCTGTTGGAGGGAAGGCAGTGGAGAAAGCAGGGGTGAAAGCAGGGAAATGAGGGGTGGGGGAAGGTGTTTTTAAGATCTGATTTTATTTCTCGTGACCTTACTCTGATTTGACTGGTAATAAAACTAATTTCATCAAACTGAGTATTTTGCCTGTGATGGTAACTGATGAGTGATTTCTCCCTGCCCTTTACGTCAACAAAATATAACATATAAAACAAACATATAGCAAAAAAAATATAACAAAACATATTTTATTTTCTCTCTCCTGTCCAGTGGATCAGGGGAGGTGATGGAGTAGCTTTAGTGGGCACCTGGCATCCAGTCAGGGTCAACCCAATGTACTTTTGAATTTTGATTTCTAGCTTTTCTCTTTGGATTTTACCTGAAGCTAAATTTATTTTGATGATGAATGAACCAGAGTTCTTCCCCAAAGTGATAAAGTGATTGAGAGATGTATTTGAAAATGGACTGAACATCATCCTCTGACTCAGCAATCTCACAGACAGCAAAACATGGCTTGACTGGCTACCTTGTTTTCCCCTAACATGGAAATACTTCTGAATCACAGTCATCACAATCCACTTCTGTATGTTGGTTTCTCAGCTTTCTTAAGGGGAACACGTGGTTCATGAACAGAAAAATAGGGTGTGAATAGAAAACTGAAGTGTTTCTCAACATAAATTTTCACATAAAAGCTGGTGGATGTATTGTGCCAGGTGACATGCCTAAGGGTTAGCCCTAGAACAAAGAATTCATCTCTGTTATTAAGATGATTGATATTAAAACCAAGAAGAAATAGTCTAGGTTTTTTTAGCAAAAGTTCACCAGCATAATTTTTAGGTTTGTTTAAAGTCTGTTGTGACCATTTTTTGTTCTTGTATTAACACTAATGTAGCACACTTACTTTTCAGGCCATTTTCTTCCCCTCTCTCCACTCCACTCCCATCCCAGCATGACTTTAAAATAGCCTGAAAACATGCAATATGATCCATCTCTAGGATGAGAACACATTAAAATAAGACAGGTTTATTATGCAACTTCTAGAATGACATTCACTTTCACTAGGCAACAATAGCTGTCAACCTGAATAACCTAAATCTATCATTTTATTTTACAAAATTCACATTTATAATATGGTATGCGTAAGTGTGCATATACATAGAAAGATGGTTTCTGTCAATGTTTGATTCTACGAATCATAAGCTACTTCAGACAGTTACAGCAATTCAGGGGCCAGTATATGTGAAGTTGAAATGTGTTTAAAATGCAGTTTTCTTTATAATATAGAAAACATTTCAGTAACTTTTCTCTAAAACCTTCAATATCTTGATTTCACTTTTTATTGCCCCTAGCAACACAGGGTTTGAGAGACATGAAAAGTACTATTTGAAAGATGGAAATATATAAAGCGGGGAAATCTGTAAGGATTTCACCTTTTAAATCTCTATTAGGTTTCTATTTCACAGTTCAATTTTACAAAATCTTTATTGAGGAATATAGCAATAGCTGGCATATTTAAACCTCTGACCTGATGGAAAATCCCACTACAACAGGACAGGAAAAGAATAGCCCTGCCTAGCATGGTCACAGTCACCCCTGACTTGTAAGTGCAGGAGTAAGATGGATGCAAGAAGTGGTCAGAAAAGAAGGATTATACGTATTTTTAACTTTTGGGAGGAGACTGAATGGTATCAAGCCAAAATCTGGCAGTGTGTTAGTATTAAACTTAGCTGTGTGCCTGCATGCAAGCTTATCTTACGGTTCTGTTTTATTTCCTAGGATAGTTGCAGGCTTTGAAGGAGGCTGAATGAATCGACATTCAGCACATGGGCAAAGAAGACAGTTATAGCATGGCATGACTCATTTGCTGGGAAAAAAGGTTAAAGAATCTCTCTTGAAAGCAAAATCATCCAGGACCACTTAGGGTCTTCACTGGAAGTGGATCAAGTAGAAGTTAGGAAATTCAAACAAATGCAGTCCATAGCTACTCCTCAGAAGCGAAAAACACAAACAGGAAGGCAGAGAAAATTGAGCTTCATTGAAACGTGTAGAGAGACTCATCTACAAAGAGTTTATATCCTTTTCCTGTGAGGCAGTTCCTAAATGGATCAAGCAAATCTGTTTCTCTCCATGGTAGGGGATATCTGCATTCACAGGTATTAAAGGTCATGTAAATATATTGGATACATACTAGCTCTGGTTATAATCATGACTGTTTAATATATTTGCCAAGATAAAGTTCCGGCCTACCACTGAAGTCAAGCTGTGTTCTTCCTGCTCTTTTTTCCCATTTTTACAAACCAATTATTCTTTTTCTGATTAACGATTGTTTGTGTTCAGTATAGCTTCCAAATTTCCCAAGTTCTTTTTTGATCCAGAAATTTAATTGGAGAAAAATATCTACTGAACAGTAATTAATTTGAAGAGTAACCTGAAAGAAACCTCAATGAGATGAATCACTTTCACCCTGAAGTGATTAATTATTTTCATGTCTAGGAGCCCATAATGAGACACATACAATCAACCTGTTTAGATATTTATGCCACATGTTTTTAATATAAACTGACACATGAAAGGGACATTCCTCAGAATGCCAGATATATAACAAAGGAAGGGAGAAGAGTTTTGCACTACATTAGGGAAGGATTTGTTTTTAAAAAAAACCACTTAAATGCTCTAGTATAACAAAGAAATACTTACATATGTACAGAAGAACTTAATGCTAAATTTAATGTTAAATGTTAATGAATGAATGTTAATGAAAAGCCTAACATGACAATCCCCAGCAAGGCAGGAGAACTGAGCAAGTTCTGAGTATAAGAATATATTGATGTATTCTCTCCTCTCCACTCTGCAAGAGGACTTGGCTATCAAAATCTTGGAATAGCAGAGAAAGGATGAGAAATCTCCGAAACCTAAATGATCATCTAGAAGGAAATAGCAACGTGGTTTGATGAAGAAAAGAGAATTTACTGATGTAATCTTCATCTATAAGGTGACCTGATTTCTTCTATTTCTTCAACCATACAGCTCAAGTTTCTGTGTTGACTGCTTTGAATACAATAAATGAATTCACATGTTGTATTTTCCTGACTTCAGTGAAATGTTATTTACGATACCCTCATTCCTGAAGAACTTGCAGGTTTTGTCAGTTGTTATTTTTCACAATTCCTTTCTTTTTTTTTTTTTTTTAATTGATATTGTTAATGGATAACAAGAACAGAAATTCACTGAAACCAGAAGTCAATGTGAAATGAATTTGCTCTACAAAATTCCCCAAAAATAATAGAGAGTACTGGAATCAAGTATTCTCTTGCATAAATCAGAAAGGCAAAGTAAGCCTTTAAGTAATGCAGAAGGAAGAATATTTTTATCTTGTTACTGCTTTCTAAATGCCAGGTAAAAATTTAAACACACTTACAAAATATTTTTGGAAAAATTTTAACCCTTTCTAGGTTATTACAGATAGGAAAGTAAATACTTGCCTTTTGGATGGTCCAACATATTCCCACTGTGCTGGAACAGAGTTCTCTGTAGCAGTTTCATCTGCATGCATGTTTTTCTGATTATATTTTTTCCCTTCATTCTCCTTTTCAGGATTTTTCTTTTCTTCTTGCTAGATTCTTAATTTCACTGGAAATAAAAACTAGCAATCCACTTGCTACAAATTCATTTGTAGATAAAATAAGAAAATGAAAAGTTTCCCACTAATATCTTTTTTTGCTATGAAACACTGGTCCTAGGGTTTAAATAGTTTACGATAGCACAATTTTTGATGTCAGAACAGGGCAAATGTTTGTGAGCATTTAACTACAAACTCAGTTTGTAGTTCGTTATTCTTAAAACTCTTGAAAACTAGAAACGAGACATTGAGGTATGTACAATATTTGACTGATTTAAACTAGGAAAATTCTTGTCCTTTTTTTTATTTTTTTTCACCCACATCTGTTGTGTGGCTTTAGAGATTAGTCCTTAAAGTTCTTGTCATAATCTTAAGAAGCTCCTAAGCAAAATTTCAGGAGACCTTACTTGCTGTTGTTCACTTAATTTGTTTTAAAAATATTTCTGTGACATTTGCTAGTTATTCAACGTGAAAATTTATGGCTTTTATCAAAGTGTGATTTTGTGTTTTTCTTCCAAACATGTATGTGCAATTTGTGAATAAACACCTGGAGTGATATCCCAGCTCCAAGACAAAACTGTAAAGACCTATCTAGGGATAAAATTTCTGCTGTAAGGAAAGGGTATCTTTCACATAATAGAATTTATTATGAATTTCTCTGTGGAGAGAAATGTAATGGAATCAAAAATATTAAACTGGTATTTGGCATGTCTGGAAGTAGATTTCATTTTTCTCTTGAACATGAAGTACAGAGAAGCACAGAAATGCTGATTGATAAGTAAGAAGCTTAGTGACACAGCAGACAAGTCCATTTCTTGCTTTGTTCAGAATTTTCTCCTCTCTCTTGAACACTCGAAAGCTTTCAAGATGAGATAGAGACCATGTATTATTTCCCTGAAATTATTTTTTTTTAAAGAAATATCTCTTTAATTGTGCAAGTAGAAATCTTTTTAAAGGTCTTTTCCAACCTAAACTATTCTATGATTTTATGATTTATCACCTCACAGGAACCTGTCACAACATGTTTAGTTTCTAAGACACTGATAAGCCAGTACAGAAAGGCACCAGTGTAACTCTAGAAGATTAGTAATAACTAATTAATTTATATAGTATGATTTCCATTCACTAATTATAGCACATCCTGTCAACTTGGAGGCTAATCACGCACATTTTAATCCTTTATTACAGCTGTGAACCACTGCTTTTTTGAAAGAGCCTGTGAGAGAATTGCTTTAACAACTAGTTCTGGAGACTACAGTGATGAAAGGAAGAAAAGAGGAAATTCCTTTCAAGGGAACAGTGTGACTTTATCTCTTGGCTTACTCTTTCCTAACTTTCAAAGCTGAGCTTCTACATGTAGAAACAAAACCTTCTAATTCAGAACTCATGTGTTTCAAGACAACACCATGGCCCATTGGATTCCGTTTGGACTCACACACTGAAGGGTTATTCTACTGACACAGTTTACTTGGATGGCAATAAAGGTTATTTTGGACTGTCCAAATAGTCAAAATCTGAGGAACTGGCTGTCAAAACTTTTACTAAGCTATGTTTATCCCATATGAAATTCCCTCTATTGTTGCAGTAGCCTCAGAAGACATGTAGCAGGAAAAACATTTCCTGTTCCAGTTCTTGCAAGTAAATGAGATATGGCCATGAGAGGCTGTGGGAATCCTGATGAACAGCAAAATTCCATGCTTTGTCAGACTCTTCTTATTTTCTTGTAGACCTGTACTCTATGTCAATTAGACTCTTGTTAGCGTTCAATGAGAGGTAAATGACAAGATCCACTATTTTTAAATCATTACTCTATTTTGCAATCTAGGAGAAATAGTCTCAGCAGCTTTTATTCCACCCGGGAAACTGGTCTGGAAGAGAGAAAGAATCTGAGAGAATGAATGATTCCTTACTGTGATTTATTTGCCTGGTATGTTCATACATATTTTCCATAGATTTATTATTGTCCAAATTCATGAAGATCAATTTCAAAGCTTTCCCTAACGGCTTTTTTGGGGGGTAATAAGTAAAAAAAAATAAAAAAAATCCCATATGCATATATGTATCTATTTTCTATTTTGTTTCCTTATGAAGTGTTCTGAGTTGCTGCCCCAACATGTAAATTAAAAACCTTTTAACTTCCAACCTTTTAACTTCCAGCTCCTCCAATATTAGTCCTGGGAGACTTTCCAGGTTTCAGTCTGAAGTGCAATACATTTGTAATTCATTCTTCTGCTCTTCTTCCACTCTGTCATCCTTCTAATAAGCAATCTAAAAACATCCTTCGTGCAATTTTCTAGTTCTCACAGAAATATGTCCCTATGTAAAATAGGGATAATGATATTCATCGCCTTTGTAAACCACTTGAGATCTTCAGATAGAAAATAGATAAGTATTATCATAATACACATTTTTCATACAAACTAACAATCATAATGCAAATCAGATTTATTGTCAAGAGAAGTAAACAATAGCCTCACAAACACATTATCTCATTGAACTACACTCAAAGATACAGATAGCAATTATTTGAAAAGTGTTAAGGAGAATATATTCTGAAAGAGAAATATTTTGAAAGTTTATTCATATATGCATATATATATGAATATATGTATATTTTTGGTAGATTGCTTTCTAAACTTTGTGATTTTTTTTTCTTCTGACAGAAGGAAAAAAAGGTTAATAAGCAATACAACTGTTCTTTCCTTCATATCTAAATGAGCAATAGGGAAAACAATCAATTAATTTAATTCTCAATGCTTATTTTTTTGGTGAGTCATATTTCTATGTGGGGTTAAAATACATGCATGCATGTAGAAATATTTGGAATTACTTCATAAAAATTTTGGTTCAGAAGTTTGTCCCTTTTTAAGTCATTTTAGCTTCTGTGAGGTAGAGTGGAGTCCTGTGAGAAGGTCATAAATGTAATGATCTTTTTTTTTTTTTTTATACTATTCAGCTCATTACCTTTCTTTAAAGTAAAAATAATAAGGAACTAACATTGACTGTGAAATATATTCTATGTGACTAGAGATCAGTGAATATTTTGAGTCAATAATACTCTGTTACTTCATTATACTCCTACAAATTTTACTAACTGCAATTCAATATTTACTATAAAAGATTTTCAACTATGTTTTCCCAGGTTTTCCTATAACAATAAAATAAAATTGCCTGAGTTACATCAAACAATGAGTGAATCAGGAAACTGTCTGAAATAGCTTGGTTTGAAAGGATGTCTCCTCGTGAAATGTAATAGTCAATGGAGCGTCTATAATGTGCTACAGAATTCATCAATGTGCCAGCTGTAGGTTAAGTGAATCAGTGGAAGTTTGAGTCAATCAGCATATTTCAGTCTTTCCATTGGCAAAACAACTGTGTGTCACAAATTAAAACATTCATCACAGGTCAATTAGGATTTGTATTTTGACAACTCTGAAACAACCTTGCCAAACAAGTGAGTGAATCAATGAATCCAGGGCTCTCTCCATGGAACTTGGGATTTTCCTTGCAAAAATCCTGTGCCATTAATGTCCCAGTATAATTGATAAAGAAAAAGCAGACAATTTTAGAGTTTAGAGGAGAAGAAGTTCTATCAGAAAATGTTCATTCTGATGTCTGCAGTGTGGCAAAAAAAAAAAAAATAAAATTATGAAGATTGCTGAACAACAGCTATAGAATATCTGTATTTATTTAATATCAGACTTTAAAAATATTTTGACAGTTTATGTGTCTGATACAGTGACAATTGCTCTAATTGCTCTAGGATCGAATGCACCATCAGCAAACTTGCAGATGACACCAAGTGGAGTGGTGCTGTTGACATACCTGCAGGACAGGATGCCATCCAGAGGGACCTGGACAAGCTCAAGAAGTGGGCAGCTTCCAATCAGACTTCTAACCCAGACTCTTTTGAAGCCTACATGGGTCTGTGTTTATGTACATGCAATTCTTTCTGCTTCCCTGGGGTGATACAAAGAACATGACACAGTTGTTTTGCCTAAGATCAGAAGTGTTTTTATAACCTTCAATTGATGGAAATATTATATTCACTACTTCATTAAGGGCAAGAAGAAAACACAGCATATACTTATTTATATATATACATACATTTTTAATAAATCAATCTAATCAAAATCCATTAATCATTTGCCCAATTATTGAACATTAATTGCCCAAATTCTACAACAGGATTTCATTAATAATGACTTTAAATGGTCATTCACAAACATGTTACTTTCTACCAATTTTCTCTGGTGTTGTGCTCAACCTTCTAAAGTCCTTTGGGTTCCAAGATTGAAAGAACCAGTCTTCCTCAAACAGAAGCGTGGGAACTCCATAGCTCATGGACATCCTGAGGTCTTAACCAATAGTAGTTTGAAATCAGACATTTCTCTAAGCGTTGATTTGCTTAGAGAAATCATCCACCAGAAGATAGAGATTTGGCTTAGGAAATTTCTCCGTATGCACCAGAAGAAAGAGATTTGTCTCCCGAAGCTGAGCACTCCAGTTTTCTTTACTGGTTCCAGGGGTTCATATGTAGCTCTTTATTGCATTAGAGACTCAAAGTCTCTCTCAACTGCATCTCAGTTTCAACCACATCTGAAGAAACTTGACATTTTTCAGACCTAAGCACTTTTACTTTGCTTGGCAGAAAATGGTTGAAAAGGTTAAAACACATTTGTGGAGACGAACATACACAGAATGATCACAGAATTTAATTTCCTAAAACCCTGCCGAAGATTTGAAATGGTGTTTTCATTCTTAAATCCATGGTTTACATCTTATTTTGGGATAAGTGCAGGACATCAGCTCACTCAAAATTAAACATGCCATCTTAAATATCTTTTATCAATATCTATTTAATTATGAGGAGTTATTGACCTTTTACTGTAGGAAAACAAGACTGTATCAAAAGACTTAGAAGCATCTGTAATTTCTCTCAATTTTTATGCTGCCTTTTTTTGCTTCCTTGGTGTTTGTACATCTATCCCTTTTTTAAATACTTGTACTATATTTAAGGGGACCATAACATCGGAGATGGCTGATAACCAGCATGAAAAAGAATAAAATGTGAAATAAACTCATTATGGTAACTGCAGATATGCAGAGAAAAGGACGTTAAAAAATGTAAATACCTAAAAGAAATTTGATGAGCTAAGTGAAAACCCTTTAAAACAGAAGCTCTTCATACAGTGAAAATTCGAGCATCCAGTTCAGACCAGCCTTGAAATTAGAAGACTTTTTTGTTCGGCTAAGGATCATTTTCTTACTGTGCTTTTTCATTTTCTTTACCAGAAATTCAATTCAAAGTCTCCTGTGAGATGGATTAATAGAAAATCCAATGTTCAACATTAGAAAAATCAACATGAAAACAAAGCCATTAAAATCCTCACCTAAATCTTATTCTTCATGGCTCAGGATATATCTTATATAATGCTATATTCTATGCACTGAAATACTGTGGGGAAAAGTACCACTATTTACCCAATGCAATAATTGGAGAGAGGACTGCAGTGAGTCAGGAGATGAGTGTGGCTGCAGTACTGATGTAGGCCATAAATACGGTTGTAAATAATTCTTAAATATGCTTTTTGTGTGCTCTGTATCGTATTCTATATATTTCATATGGATATGCTTCCTCATAAGATTTGAAGAGTTTTTCATGCCTATATGTCATGATAGAGATATCAGTTTAGAAAAATATTATAAACAACAAAGAAATAGTCACTGTGGAAGACAAAAATGAAACTTTGGAAAATGCATTGAATTAAGAGTACATTTACAGTACTTTATCTCTCTCGAATTTTGTAAATATGTAACTATATGGCAACTTTCATACACTAAATGATGGAAGAATTTTGTAGTCCTATTATTGTACTGTTAAAACAACCACTGCATCAAGTTTTACAAGTTATTTTCTACATTTTAAAGGTTCCTTTGCATAGGTTCACACTTTATTAAAGAATTACGCTGTGTTTCCACTACTAGAAGTGAAAGCAAAAAAAAAAACCAAGGTAATTCCCCTTGGAGACATCTCTATTGTCGTTCAAGGACTACCTACCCAGGGTTACAATTTAACATTTTAACTTGCATATCATTGCAAAACACATGGGGAGCAGCTCTAATGTACATTAGATGAATGTACAGTGCAGTTAATGTGAGAAAATATAGGCCAATGGGAGGTTGTTTTCCAGAAAAACAAATTGCTTTCACTGGAGGTGATTTATGAAGTAGTCTGTGATGAAATTTAGAAAAAGAAAATCCAATTGCAATACAGACTAATGATGTTAAGTTGCATTGGTTGTCATATATGACGTTAGTGTTTACCAAACTGTGTCAAAACCCATGAAAAATTATTTCAGATTTTTCTAAAATGCTAGAAAAGAATCAAAAACAGGGAAACATTATAGGTAAGTGGAAGATAGAGAAATATATTCTAGAATTTGAAAAAGAAGTCATAGATGATTTCTTATCAGAATATGAAAAGACACTTTAAAACAGAAATAGAGATGTTTTAAAATGCACTTAGGTATAGGCAATGGTATAGGCTTTATTTAACAAATGGAGAATAATAAATGGAACCCTAGAGAGTTTTGATTTCAATAATAATCACTGTAATTTCAATGTATGTAGTTAATAAAAACTACATAATACTGCATTGACAGTAGATGTTACTAATACATGACAAAATAACGTTGTGATTATTTGAAGAACTAAGCACAAAGATTCCTTCGTTAGACTTGAGGAAGAGCTGACATCCCTTCTCCAGAATTCAAATCCCTTATACTGTGATTTCTCAACAATATATATATTTATGCTTAGGACTTTAGTATTGCATTTATCAAAAATATTTTGCCACTTTTTCTTTTCTTGTCATAGAGATACAGTCTCTTACAAAGCTGATTAATATGAAACCTTACAGTAACAGTACTCAGTTCTATATCTCTCACTTGCAAGGAATCCAGTTTTACATGAATTTATTCAAGCCTATGGATATGAATTTTGCTCAAGTCTGAGATTTAATCAATGATTTTAATGAACTTACAGGAATTCAAATTAAACTCTAGGAAATATTGTCCTTCCTACCAGGCTGAGTTTGGTAAGTGGTGATAAACATTAAAATGGGAGAATTTTAAGGGGTTGTAAGACAGGTATTTGAGCCATATACAGAATTGCTGTTTAGGGTTTATTTTTAATATCTTTTACTGAAGATAAATCTGAGACTTTATCAGCTTCATAGGAATAACATCTCAAGGGGCATACTAGAAGAGGGTGGCAAATATTTGGTAAATTAATTTAAGACCAGAAGTCACTTTTACTACATGAAGCTGGGGTAATAAAGAAACTACAAAAGCTTCCAATTTTGATTGAATGAATTGAAGAGTGGTTTTCAAATATATATTAAAAATGTGTAAAGTGAGAATACTCAGCACTAGCAGCTGCCTTTAAATCAGTTCTCTTACAACTATATCACATCCTTGTTTGCCCCAAGATCCAATTGTGTACAGAGTGCTGTACATAAATACGTAATTTAGATATTATCTCAGGAACAGATATCCCTCATATGTGGTCCACAAAGGCCTTTATTCAAACAATTTGTAAAAACAGCTTTATCAAATCTTTCTTAAACATATCTTTAAG
>JAWWMO010000001.1:14109121-14123093 GCA_035047845.1 Dendrocincla fuliginosa
GTAGGATGCAATATTTTTCCCTTCAAAATCTATTTTCAAAAACATGGCTACATTTTTTGTATCTCTTTAACCAAGGTTGTCTCAAGGTAGGAAACCTGTGATAGCAGAAAACAAATGATTTTTTTCTTTGTGTTAGCAATATTGATTGTAATTTACTCTGTCTTTCTAGGGCTTTGCATAATGGTTAGGTTAGCATTAACATTAATAAAATATCTTTTAACAACCAATCAATACTTGGATCACCACAATATCCTTCAACTGCCTATCATTTATTTTATTAGAAGTGCCATTTTCACTCTTGACTATACTGGACTATTTAATAATTAATGGTGATTATCAATTATTTGTCTGTGCAATTCCTTAATGACATAAAAAAATGCCCTTGTGCTTTGAAAACAGAAAACTTTATTATTATTTTACAAAATTATTAATTTTTTTCATAGATATTTCAAATATCTTTCCCTTCAAGAAAGAGAATCAAGTAGAAATTAGTTTCAGTTCTTTCACTGATTCATCCACATCCATTGTAAACCTTTGCCTTTACAACTGCACTTGAACTCCTAAACAGAGCGTGCTGCTGGTCATAACAAGAGTATTGGCATGGCCACAGTCCTTGCTGTATGTTCAGGGAACACAAAAGTACAGGTAAAGCCAACCTCAGCTCCTTCACCTCCAGATCCCTGGTAACATCCTGCAGATGATGGTGTCCATCGTAGCTGTTCATTTGCCTGAACTGCTCGATTTCCTGAAAAATTCTTCAACCCTGGAGCCTGGTCCCCCATCTTCATAAACTGGGACTCCACCCACGCCCACCTGAGGAACTGCTCATCTCTTCATCTTCATCCTCACTACTGTATCCTGACATGGCAGTTTTTAAGGCTAGAACCACCAGGGCTAGTCCAACCTCTGGATGGATTTCTGCTGACTGGCAATATTCCTGATGATCTGTCCAGTCACAACTTCGTGAATGGTACTTGTCAAGTGGCAGAGACAGTTATATGAGCAAAGTCAGAAGAAACTATTGCTGCACACTGTGATGGAGCTGAGAATTTAAAGGCAGGTCAATATTTATCCAAAATGAATTGAGCAGTATTTAGAAAGTGTAAACTATTAGTCTGTGAAAAAAGTGGGTATTTTCTGAGTTTTTATCACTGTTTTATCTCCAAACTTATTTGAGAATACAAACATTATGTATCCTATACTTTTTTCACTGTAACAGTAGATATATTTTTCCCAAGTGGTTTGTTACCTTCTTCATGAACTAAAGAAAGAGGAGCATTCAAGTAAATAACACATTTTAGTATTTTGTTCTTAACAGAAATAGCACATTAATATAGTTAGCAATGCAGGGGATGAGAAAATAAAACCTTTTTTATTTTTTTTTTCTCAAAATCAGTAGTCAATAATCATGTACACATGCCCTGTGTTTTAGCTCTATGAATTCACATAGTACTGGAAGAATCCTGATCCCAAATGTAAAGAATGAGTGACAGCAGGGTTTCTTCGAGAATCTGATCTGTCAGATCTTGCACAAGAGTAAACCAGACCAAAGACATCCAGATGGATGGGTCCATTATTGTGTAGAGCATAGTTTAAGGTACACATAAGTATACAGGTATAGTCAGAAAATAACATATGCATGCACACCCTTCCTACCCATGGCTGCCTTTAAGAGCACAGGAGAATTGTTTTTGTTCTAAAAACGATGTTTGTGTGATGGTTACAAGCCCAAACCTCATATTACCCTGTTCTTATTCTTCCAGACTGTGTATTTGTGGAACAAACACTCTTTCACAATTTACAAAACTCTCTTGTTTTCATTTTCTTCTTTCCCCCCACCCTACAAAACACCACTAGATCTCTAGTGCAGTAAACACAAATATTAGGAAGGCCACATTAATAAATACCTAAAGATCTAGTGTTTTCTAACTGTATCCAGAAAAATTAGGTGAAATTGTGTAATTTCCCCTAATTGCTATTCTCTTCTTGGCCTTGTAATTAGATACTGAGGGCTGAGTCAGGACAATGTCAAGACCCTGCAATCTGGGTAGATGATAAGTATTTCTGTGCTTTTAAAGGTGTTTTTTTAAGGATCAAACACTTTCAAACATGAAGTGGTTTTTTATATTAATCACAATTTTTGTAATATTATTATACAAAATAAAATCCCTGATCATTTAAATACTCAAAAGTGAGTTTAAAGAACATATTCCCTATTTCTGATGCTTTTTAAAAGTTTTTTGACATGGGAAAAAAATATTCTTATTTTCAATAATTAAAATTCCAATGTAGCAAATTATTATTAGTAGTAGTACTTGGCATTTCTTGGATTTTTTAAAAAGGGAACCTTGGAACATTTTCATGTCACATTTCACAGGTTTTTCTTTCTCCTGTTCTTATACTTTTCATTTAAGTGTAAGAATATCAAATGTTTGTCTTTCTCCAAGCATTACACAAAAAAAAACTGTGTGAAGACAAAAAAGCCCCAGGTGATGATCCAGCGAAGAAACAATTTTCTGCTGAACTGCAGTTCTCTATGACACATTTTAAAAGTTTCACTAAACAGAACAATTTTATATGAAAGTTATCACCTTAGGTTACCCCATTTTCCCTCTTGGCAAATTTATTTTTAGATGCTCATAGTTATATCTTTTGGGGGTTTTCATTCTCACATCTTAGCTCTGTGTTATTAATATATATTGTTGCAGAGATTAAAGGATTTCCTTGTAATATGATTCATCACTGTTTTAAACTGGGTCAGGATTGACACATTTGGGAAACTTGCAAAGATTCATAAGTATTCACTTTCCCCTGGCAACTTCCTTTTCTTTTAGTGACTATTAATCTTGGTATTTTGAAAATCAATAGCTATACAAAGCAATAAAATAAAATAAAATACGCTTAGACTCTTCAGAATACGCTAAATTGTTTACTGCAGTCTTTTTCATTTGTAGACAAAGTTTACCTCAGACTTCTTTGAGACAGAACAAAAATAACCTGGACACCAAGGAAGCTTCTTCCTTGATACCTGCTATGTAGTTGAGAGCTCATGACAATAAATAAATTGTGTATATATATATATATTTTGTCATTGTTCAAGTGCATCTTGAACTCCAGAAGCAGAGAAAAACCTATTTAATACAAGTACTGTTGTAATACTGCATATAAAATCCTTAAGTGATGTGAGAGATTATCCATCTGCTTTATAGGTTATAATTTGGAAAGCACTAATTGTGATTCCTGAGTGGGTTGACCCCCCTCCTGTGTCTTTAATTGATAATCCCAGGTTTTTTTGATTAATTAGATTAAAAAAATATTGAACAAAACACCTGCTTCCAGTTATGCATCTGTTTCAAAGAGAAAAAAAGGATCCTATACAAAATACATTTTTAATGTAATGATTTGGAAAAAAAAATAATATAAACAGAATTTTTCAAGCTAATTGGACCTAAGTTAGATGCAAGTGGACCAAAATTGCTGTATTCAGGTGTCATTGAAGTGCTCCCGGTTGCCTGAATAAATAAGCAAATATGGCTTTACTGAGATGACTACTTAATCAGACATGTTATGAAACAGAAATTCTACCTAAATTTCATAGAGCAAAGGTTGAAGAAATGATGAAATTCAAAGTTTGTTGGACCTCATTTGTGATGGAGGTGCAAAACTGAACAGTGACCCCCTACAGAAAGATGCCTTTGAAATGGGTCACTCTATAATATCAACTAGTCATTTGTTGATTGCTTGACATTGTCCATCACAAATTACCATTCATTTTCACAAAAAAATCTATTTTTCTGCCTTTTCAACTTAAAATCATGCAGATTATTCTGACCAAGAAGAGCACTGACATTTGAAAGTGATTGAAATAAAGTATAACCCTTGATAAATGGATAGATGTGGGCTGATAATTTCTATGTTGTAGGAACAACTTGCTAACAAAGGATCACATGCAGGTGAATAAAGCATACCTAAAACCACCACTGCCTACTAACTGACTCATCTACCTGTGTAATTTAAGCTGAAGAAACTAATTTTCATGTAGACGTTCTGGATGCAGTTCACATGCGACACTATCTCAGCCGAATGCTTCATTCAGAGTTAAATACTCATGCATTTGAAATGAAGTTTTTAAATATTCAACATTTCTTGGGAAAATGTGGTTTTGGTGGTTTTCACCCCACAACATTTTAGGATGCGACCTTTTGCCAGTGAGACATGTAAGACTTACTACAATGAGAAATCCTGTCATTCAGAGAAGCTTAGTGCCAGGGGCGTTGGAACTAGATGATCTTTAAGGTCCTTTCCAACCCAAACTATTCTTAAGATTCTATGATTTATTCCATTTTCTTCTAATATTTCTGAATATCTAGTATAGTTTAAAAGAAATTAGGGGGGAAAACCCAAACACCTGAAATCTATACAATTATTAAAAGGTAGGTATAGGCATTGATTCTCCTTCTAAAGCATTATAGCTAGGTGTACACAATTATCTTAACTTTAGTGGCAGGTGTTTAATGCAATATAAAAGAAATTACCAAGTTAACTTCAAAAAGACCAGTAACAGGTTCACAAATTGCTTCTCAGTGAAGACGAATAATTATAAATTTTAGGAAACATACTGTTGAATTGACACAATTGTAATGACATCTCTGTAGGTGGCTCATATCTTGCACTGTTTTATATGCTGCCAGGAGCATAATGACAGCATTTGCACAATAGGCCTACACAAGGATGAGGTGGCATAATTGCAGCAGCAGTGAAGCATGAATACAGACTAATTAACAAAATTGGAACTGCTGTACTCATGCTCACATTTCATCTATCTTATTTCGTTTACTTTTACACGCTTTTGTGGGCACAGAATTGCTGTGTTTGTTGTCTGAATATTGCAGATAATATTGTCCATTTGCTACCTCCATCTTCCTGGTCACTTGGAATGTATCAGTTGCACAAGCAGGACTCCATTTACAGAGGGCTCTCTTCTAATCTTTAAGGTCATGCCATGAGAGCTCCATTCTTCCTTGCTTGTGGAGGATGTTTTTATGTATGCATAAATGTATACACACCCATATATGTATGCAAATGCATCTAAATACACACATCTCTGATGAGCCTATAGATGCAGAGAAACTTCTTACACGAGCATGTAGTGACAGGTAAGGAGGAATGGCTTCACACTGAAAGAGAGTAGGTTTAGATTAGATATTAGGAAAAAAATTCTTTACTATGAGGATAGTGAGGCACTGAAACAGATTGTCCAAAGGATTTGTGGATGCCCCATCCCTGGAAGGACAGGGTAGATGGGGCCCTGAGCAAACTGGTCCAGTTCCTGCCCATAAGAGAGGGTTTGTAACTAGATTATTTTTAAGGTCCCTTCCAACTCAAGCTATTCTATGATTATCCCAATTTTGCCATTGGCCTAGACATACTATAAAACCTATGTGTATATATATATATATATATATATATACACAAAAACTCTTATATGAATTGCAAACTTTTATGTATGTTTATACACATTAAAGTTAAGCCAAGGCAATATGCCTGGACAAATAAAAAATAAAAATAAATAAATAAAAAGCCACCTAAAAAGCCACCAAAAAAGCCCCAGCCACTAGGAAATTTAATAAACCATAAACCAGAAAATGTCATCACTATTCTGCAGTAGATGTTGTGCCACATCAATCTCTAGGTGTCATTCATTGTCAGCTTGGGGAAAAAGATCACACAGGGATCTAAATTTTCAAAAGTACATTCTCTAAGTTTTGTTCTAAGGATGTTAAGCAGGATGTGTAAGGGCTAAGGAATACACATTCTACTAAGTAGAATCTACTTGATTTTTTTTCATAAAAGCAGTAAGTCGGCACCAAAATCATTACCAGATATTGGAAGGGGGGTATTTTTTACCTTTTGCGGTACATGGAAACTTCACTGTCCTGCCATGGTTTTTCAGATATGATGGACAGTGGTTTAGCCACTTCCTCTACCAGTTCCCTCTGGAACTGTGGATATATTTTGTCAGGTCCCATGACCTCAGGTACCTTCTGGTTCCTTAAATGGTCTCAAACCCAAGTCTTCTCCTACAGTGAGTAGCTTATCAGTCCTCCAGTTCCTTCCTTCACTTCCACAACTTGGGCAGTGCAGCTGAAACACTTGCTGGTGAAGACTGAGGCAAAAAAAGTTGCCGAGTATCTCAGCTTTCTCCTTCTCTTCAGTAACCACCTCCCCTGTATCCTTCCTGAGAAGACTCACATTTTTCTGGGTGTTTCTTTCACTGTCGATTTACCTTTTGGACGCATTTTTTTACCCTTGATTTCCTTGAACAGATTTACTTCTGCTTTAGCTTTCCTAACAAGATCCCTGTCTGTTCAGACAATTTCTCTGTATTATTTCCAGACTAACTTTCCTTGCTTCCACTCTCTGTAAGCTACCTGTTTTCATTTAAGTTTGCCTAGGAGCTTCTTTTTCATCCGTGAAAGCCTACTGGTGTTCTATCCTAAATTCCTCTTCATTGGGCTGCATCACTCTTGAGTGTGGAGGAGACAATCCTTGAATATCATCCAGCTCTCTTAGACCCCTCTTCCCTCCAGGGCTCTGTCCCTGTGCACTCTACCAAGGAGATCCCTGAAGAGGCAAAAATCTCCTCTCCTGAAGTCCAAGGCAGGGAGCACTCCTCCCTGTCCCAAGGATTTTGTCCCAGGTGACTGTTTCATGGTCACTGCAGCTCAGGCTGCCCTTGATCTTCACCTTCCCCATCAGTCCCTCCTTCTTGGAAAGAACAGTGTCCAGCATAGCATCTCTCATCATTGGCTTCTGTATCACTTGGAGAAGGAAGTTGTCAGCACATTCCAGGAATCTCCAGGATTGCTCATGCCATACTGTGTCAGGGTGGTTGAAGTCCCCCTGAGAATCAGGGCTTGTGAACATAAGGCCACCCCTCTCTGTCTGTAGAAAGCCTCATCCACTCAATCTTTCTGGCCAGTTAATAGCCACTATAAAGTCACCTGTGCCAGCCCTTGTCAGAGACCAGACTTATACCTCACTGATTGATGGGTGAAATCAACAATTTTGTCTCTGGGCTTTTTGTGTGTTGGGAGAGGAGACAAGGCCTCCAGCACAATGTCCACATGGTCAGCCAAGACAGCCACTGAGGCCAGCAGCCACAAGGCACAGAGTCAGCGTGGGGACATTATTGTCAATCAATAATGTCCCCTTGGTAGCCCACCCACACCACACCCCCTGGAGCCTGTGCTGGGCTGTGGCACCCCTCACTTTGGCTAGGGACACAGTGAGTGGCCAGAGAACCAAAGGTCCATCTTGCCTTGCCCTGCCCTCCTGACCCATCAACATGTGACCTTCCAGTGGTAACTATATTTTTCTCTCCTCTCTTTCTCTCTTTATTCTTTCTTTTCTTAGTCTCTCTTCCTTTACTTTTTCCCTCCTCTTGTGGATAACTTAAACACCTATTTTCTGGAAGCTGTAGGTATCTCACTGAAGTTGAATGGAGTTTGTGTTTTCCAGGTGTAACAAAGGTTCCCTACTCTGCAGCACTGCCTCTTAGTCCTGGTAGTCCATTGTAAGGCTTTTGTGAAGTTGTATGTTATTTCTGTAAAACCCTTTTTGCCAAAACGCCTATTTTCTCCCTAATTTAAAAGAAAACTCTTGGAGAAAAATGTGTGGCTTTTTCTCTAGACGCAAACTCAAGGTATCAAAGAATCAAACACTTTGCAAGAGTTCATGTGGGTGAAATCTCTTGAAGTCTAAAATTAAAATGTACACCTGGTAAAGCTGGACCAGGGTGTAACAACATTCCCTTTAATCCTGACCCAGAAGCTCTTGGTGTGTCCCTCATCCATCCCCAGGCAGAGCTCCATGTACTCCAGCTGGTATTAGTTTGCAATAATTTGTTATATGCATTTCAGATTTCAGCACAGACATCAGCATTCATTATTCTGCAGAAATTCATCACCTCTAGGCATCAGTCTAGACTTTGGCTGTCTCAGTTTGTCCCAGTTTTCTGTCTGAAACTTTCTTTCTGTCACTTAGAAACATTTTGGCAAAAAAGCTGGGTCAACGAAAGGTTGATTCTTAGGGTGTGGATGTTAAAAACATAAAGACAGTAAAGAAGAATTCATGATAAAAATAACAACAATAAAAAGAGAAAACACAAACCAAACCCAAACCAAATACAGCAGGAAAAAAAAAAAAACAAACAAAATATTTTAAAAGAACCATATTAATGGCACCAATAAAGAAACCATTAACACTTCATAGAATCATAGAATGGCTTGGGTTGGAAGGGACCTTAAAGGTCATCCAGTTCCAACTCCCCCGCCATGGGCAGGAACACCAGCTTGCTCAGAGCTCCATCCAACGTGGCCTTAAACACTTCCAGGAATCAGGCACCCACAACTTCTCTGAGCAACCTTTGCCAGAGCCCCATCACCCTCACAGGGAAGAATTTCTTTCTATTATCTAATTTAAGCCTGCTCTGTAGGTGAGAAGCAGGTGGTGTTTTTCAGTGAAGGTACAGGACAAAACGGTTTTCTTTAAATGGACTTTTTTGTTGTTGTTTTTGACTGCTGAAATTACAGAGTGTAATTTGTACTAACTGAAGAAAAATTAAATTATCAAAGTTGAAAAAAAAAGGTGATCTGTTATGGAAGATCTATTTCATAAATATGTATAATTTCTATTGTGTAGTCTCAAGCAGTAGGAAGAAACAGGCAGAATCTCCCATCTTTGCATTAGTGATGCACAACAATTCAGCCAGAGCAACAGGGTGTGCAGCTGCAAAAAGTATCTCTGAACAGCACTGAATATTCAATTCCATTAATAAGATCATTATCCATGGTTTTACTGTGCCAACATCAATTATTAATGATCATCATAATGTCTGGGAAAGAAGGGGAGCATCACCACACCAAATGCTTCTGACATTGAACAGCATAGGCTGTCATAAAGAGACTTGTCTGAAATAACAAGTGTGGGTTAGCACAAAGACACCACACACAGTGAGCCTAAGTTATATTTTCTGTGATATCATTTGTCACAAGTTAATTTTTACACTCTTGACTTGCAATATCTGTTGTTTTGCTCTGTTTAACCCTGCTGCTGGGTTACTCACAGTACTATAACTAAACAAACACCAACAACCTGCGAAACAGTGGAGGGCAAATTTTAATTACTTGGGCTGGCTAATTGCTTTACATAAGACTAATTTTGGGTTTTCTAGAAGACACTTTTTGATCCTCTCATCTGGTCTCCTGTCAGGGATTTGGCTTTCAAGAATTATGAAAATCTTAGATAGCATCATAATTTTGTGCAGAAGAAGATTATCAGTGTTTGATGAAAAAGAAAATGATTAGCCACATTTCCTCAGTATTCAATATATGGAAAAGAGCATTCAGCTTTCACTGTCATTTTGCTTACCTCATCAAATACTCCCTTCAAAGCAATTAAACAGAAAATCAAAATGACCCATAATCAATATGTGCATAGCATCATTCCCTCACCTAAAGATAAATATTTTCCTAATCAGCAGAATAAACAATCAAAACAAAAATGAAGGCCAGCGACCCTACAAGTCACAGTGAGCAAGATGAAATAACAATATTCTTGCTGTGACAGAACTATCACAGCCCAATGAAATCCAGAAAGGCTGTGGCAGACATACAAACCACAAGTGAAAATCTCCAAGAAAAAAGTACAGTAACACCTAAACACTCAAGAAGACAGAAGAACAACCAAGATAAGCAGTTTATCATCTAGTTAACTGTCTAAAAAATAAAAAAAAAAAAAGAAAAGAAAAGTAAAAGGGAAAACATGAATGCTATTGCCTTTAATGAGAACCATGAAAGATTTATGTTCATGAATAAAATTTCAGTGACATTGAAGACATGCACCATTGTCAAGTCATTCATTTGCATAGTAAAGGTTTGTACTAGATTACAGTCATCACCCAGAACTCAAACAAGGACATATCTGTAAATAATATCCAAGGGGTCATTTGAGTCTGACATGCCATGAAAATAACCTGCAAAATGATTGGGATCTTCCTAGCCAGAACAAGAAGTTAACTGAGATCAAAATCAGTGGAAAGGGATTTAATATCCCCAACAAGACGGAGTTCTTTTATAAAGGAACCAGTAAGAGCAAAATAAAGTCCCCAGGCAAACTCTAATCTCTGTTGAACTACATTATGTGAAGGTCAGTATGTTCAGCAGGGAAGGGAGGAAATAAAAGTGTGGTCTGCACAGAGATACAAGTGCAGTAGCCT
Organism: Dendrocincla fuliginosa; assembly: GCA_035047845.1. Taxonomy (NCBI): domain Eukaryota; kingdom Metazoa; phylum Chordata; class Aves; order Passeriformes; family Dendrocolaptidae; genus Dendrocincla; species Dendrocincla fuliginosa. The sequence goes on from JAWWMO010000001.1 coordinate 14,119,401, forward strand.
TGAAAAAGGCAATCTGAAATTACAGCAAGCTATTTAGGTCACAGCAGCAGAAGAGAAAAGCTTGACTTGAAGCATCAGTTATAACTCAAAGGAAGAACCATGATGGATCAGGCCCAGTAATATACTGAATCCACTGTTTGAACAAGCATTTTAATGTTTATTTTTGTCAAAAGAATTAATTGATAAAGTCAAATTATATATCCAAGAAAATAAACCCTGTGGCTCCTAATTTATAGCCCAGCAACATCAGAAATATGAAATGTGAGTGTAGTATGTAAATAACACACTATTTTCAGCTTTACAGTGTTATCTCTGTGAATTATCTCCACCTCTTATAAACACTCTACTAAAGCTCCTCTTCTAAGAGAATGTCATGAGTCACTACATGTTTACCCTGATTCTCTTGGTTACAGCACACACCAACTGTCAACCTACAGCAAATCCCAAGGGATTTGATATCTCCTTAAAAATATAACAATCAGAAACAAACCAATGAATGCTTAACATTTTTTGCTTACTAGAGAACTTGAGCTTGACATTTTCTCTTGAGAGTTAAAAAGATTGACCTTGTGCTGGCAGTGTCCCCCACACAAGATACAGAAAAAATCCCATGAACCTGTGCTCTCTGTCCCAATAACACACTCCTTTTATTTTATGGCTGATCTTCCAAGCAGTGAAGATCACGTATAAATTAACATGAATACTGCCCAGGGGAAAAAGGTGTAGCTGCTGTAATAGTATATAAATATATATATATATGTGACAAATCTTTGGGAATTAGCTCTATAAAAGCTTTATATATCAAACAATACCACAGCAATCAGCTGGTGAGAGGAACTTTAGTTCTACATATATTACATATAGAGCTATATATTACATAGAGCTATATATTTAGCTCTATAACAACTATTGACGCTAAATCATCTGTTCTTGACACAAATGCTAATGCTGTGTAACAATTTCCCTGAAGTTCCTAAGATGTTAACTTAACAGGATGATAACTACCAGAAAAAAATGTTAAAATTTTCTTTATTTTCCATATATTTACTGGGGTCCATTTGACCAAAAGTTTCTTGCATTTGTTTAAATTTATTTTCAATATGAATAGAGTATCTCTAAAAGAACTATCTACATTACTACCACAGAGGTGTAAAAAAAAAAGTGAAGACTCCTGATATTCATTAAATATCTTCATTGCTTCAGTGATGCTCATTTTGACTTTGCTATTAATTTTGTGGCAACAGTTAATTTCTTCAGAAGTCTCAAACAAAAAATAACAGTATTCAAATTGTTGAAAAGGTGCAGAAATTTTGTCCTTCGTAAGTTTGCTCAGTAACTCTCTCACTGTTCTCTCAATATTACACACATAATTCATTGAATCTTTTATTTGGAGTACATTTCTCCTAAACAAACACGAAATGTTTAATGTTAATTTTCTAGATGACAATACAATAGTCCCAAAATATATTGTCACGTTCTACCATTTCTTTTCCACAGTGGTATTTACAAAATAATTTCTCATGCCCATGAGACTTTTTCTTTGTTTCTAGAGTAAACATCAAGATGGGTGATTTTTAGAGAATATGCATCTTTTTAAGATATTAAACAGGCATTATTAAGGTATTGAACGGTTTTAAAAACAACAACAAAAAGATTTTTATATAATTTGTTTAGGCACCAGTACACACCACAAACATTATTGTCCTAAACTAAAGTAACTTTTCAGAATGAAATCGCAAATCACAAATAATGCCACACCTTTCTTTTCAATTTTCACAGTGCTTTTATGTAATAAAACCTCTTTTTACTGTGAAGGGGTGATAAAGAGGCCCCATCATGAATAAGGCCACATCTTTCATGAAACATCAGTCTTCAGTGTATAGCATTTTCTGTTTCATGCAGTGTGACAGTAAAAAGTAGGAACAATTGAATAGAAAATACAAAGTCTTAGTTTTCCCCTTCTTTTTAGTTGCTTTGTTGGTGTTGTTAAATTATGCCTTTTGTCATAAAGAACAACATATTTTTGAAATTATCCATAAGTGGCATTATATAAGGCACTTTGGGATCTTTCTCAAACCAAAGTCCTACAGCAGTCTTTATTTCCAAGTGTGAATTATTAGCAGGTCCTTAGTATGGATTTTTTAAAATCTGCTCTGCTTTACAGAAAGTCCTGTATCAACTTAGGGATACAAAAGCACAAATTAGGTTACAAAAGCATGAAAAAAACAATGCCTTTGACAAGAAGTCCTCCCCAAAAATCCTTTCACTGCAGGCACTGCTCTCCAAAGTGCCTTAAACTGATACATCATCCTAAGTTTGTATTCTCCTATTGCATACCACAGAATACCAAACATGTGTGACAATACAATTGATTTCCTTTCCTTCTCAGATGCTACATAATGAAATGAACGGGATAAGGGGAGTAAAAAAATAATGAGAAAATATATGTTATACCACCAAAGACACTAGTAATAGAAGTGGTGTCACCCCCACCCTTTACGACAATGCCATGAGCATGTAAACCTGATCATAAGAGAAAAAAATCTCAGCAAGGCAGCACTAGTAATAAATTTAGTTAATTCAAACTCTGTTTTCAAAAGAAGAAATGACTTTGTACCCTAATGGAAAAATTCAGAGGTGACTTTCAGGAGAAAATGGTAAAGACATCAAAAAAGGGCTGTGAAGGGGCAATCTCTGTGAAGAATAGCCCTTTTCCAGGGAAGGAAAGCAGAGGGAAGACAGACACTCCACCCTACCAAAGAAGTTGTGGAGATGATCACAAGGGCTGAAGTGAGAAAACTCATGGACTGGGGTCAACACAGGTGAAACAAATATGACACCTTAAATATGGTTCAGTAATGATTTAGGAGAACATACTAAAGGTTTCCAGACTACTACCTTTGCCTTTGAAAAAAGTTTAACACTGAATTATGATACAATTTCATTATCTTAAACCTACAAGTGATTTCTTTTGAGGCATTAGACTCCAGCATGCCATGTTCATAAAAAGCTCACAAAGAAACCATTTAAAAAGTATGACTTGCAGCAATAAAAATTCTAAATATGAACTCTCTCTACTTTTATATCCTACAAGAGCTGCAACAAAGTCAAAATCTGTCACAAAACTACATTAAAAACCCCCCAACTTTTCAATTACTTGTTTTTAGATAAAAAAAACTTTTTAAAAGGAAGTGTAGTGATAGGGCAAGGGGAAGTGGCTTTGAACTGAAAGAATGTAGGTTTGGATTAGATATTAGGAAGGAATTTTTTACTGTGAGGGTGGTGAGTACCACCTTCTATAGGGGACGAAAGGACGGCTCACTCCTTCGAGGGTCAAACATGGCTTGGCACATTATTCAAATGAGACTCAGGCTTATATAGGGGGTTGTGGGAAGGTTTCAGAGGTGGAGATTGGGAGCAGCATGCAAATCCTCTGAAAATTAAGGTAAAACGAGAAAGGGCAACAACTGTATAGGGAAAACTGGGGAGGAGACAACCATATATGGTGAGACCACACTGTGGCAGGTCTCGACCAATGGGAAAACAGGGACAACATGAGGGAGAACTGGAGAACCATTTTGAACAATATATATATATATGTAACGATGACCATATGAAACTGTAAGAACATACAACAACATTGGGAGTCAGTAAAGCATAGTCCATATATATATGTATTCTTCCTTGCTCGTA
>JAWWMO010000001.1:14123193-14142404 GCA_035047845.1 Dendrocincla fuliginosa
AAACTGTAAGAACATACAACAACATTGGGAGTCAGTAAAGCATAGTCCATATATATATGTATTCTTCCTTGCTCGTATAACTTGTCATTTAGGGTTTCCTCTGTTCCGCTCCAGCCTCAGCAACCTGCTCCATGATGTTTCTTCCATTCAGTAAATGATCGTTCTCCTACAGGTGAGGCCTTGACACAGGTTGCCCAGAGAAGCTGTGAATGTCCAATCCCTGCAAAGGTTCAAGGCCAGCCTGGATAAAGCCTTGAGCAACCTAGTCCAGTAGAAAATGTCCCTACCCATGGCAGGGGATAGGAACTAGATGATCTTTAAGGTCCCTTCCAACCCAAACCATTTTATGACTCTGTCATGTTTGGTTGTTGGTAAATCCGTATTAGGACATTTCAGACCTGAAAGATATTTGTTTATTATTCGAGCCATCAGTATGTGTTCTGCATCAATGCTACATTACATCACTCAAAACATTATGATGCAATATGCCAAAATTTAAATAAATGATTTTGTCTCACATTTCTTCAAATTTCTTCTTCAAACACACAAAGGGCAAAAATATAATTACTTTAAAATCAAATGACTTTCAGGAAAAAAAAAAATAGACACAGAAATCCCTGATGCTTCCATGTGTATAAAAGCTTTTTCTTCTTTGAGAATGTGATTGGATGCAATATTTTTTGTGAGTGCCTACAGAACATAGCTGGGCATTGTCTCAGAAGCTTTATAACGGCTATCATTTTTACACTAGTGTTACTTTAATATGCTGTACTGTTGAAGTCAGGACTCTAAATGGCATAAGAAAAACTCTTGGCACATTCAAATTCAGTCCTATGCAAATGTACATGATATAGAACATCAGTTTTCTGTATGCTGATGATGCATGAGATGCAAAGTCCTGTTTTCCTGTCTGACCATATTTCACATTTTCAGTTGCATTCAATTCTTGAATGTTCCTTTTATTAAACTGCATTTTTTAAAGCAAATAATAATCCTGACATATTGTGGCTAACAATAACAGTAAACATATTTTTCTTATTCTGCTGTTCACATTTCCTGGTTTTGAAAAAAAAAATGTGCCAAATTATTTTACAGTAAAAATATTTTTAATTTTATTTCTAGCCACTGTAGCAAAACTGACTAATTATATCATTTGCAGTTGCAAATCAGTACCACTCCTCAGACTTCTCATGGAGTTATGCAGGATATATGCTGGAAAACTGTCTTCGTTAGCTTGCAGGCATGTAGCTAATTAAATAGGACACAGACAAAAGGAAACTAGATGACATAACTTGCTTATCCATCAAGCAACTTCTGTGTAGTATAAGACATCATTTCCACCACCTCTAGTGTGTAAAGAGTATTAAAGTAATATGGCATTTAAGAAAGCGTCTGGAAATGTTCTATAAACCAGCAACTTACAGAGAAAGAGAACCTTCTATTGCAAACACAGATGGTGTGGTGGTGAGTTAACCTTGGGAAACAGCCAAATGCCCATTGAGCCACTCATTCACTCCCCCTCTTCAGTGGAACAGGAGAGAATAAGTTGAGAAATTAATGGGATTAGACAGGAAGACTGGTTACCAACTACTATTATGGGCCTAACAGACTTGACTTAGGGAAAATTAGTTTATTTCCAGTTAAAACAGATTTGGGTAGTGTGGAAGAAGAATAGAAACATTTAAATACCTTTCCTCCTCTCTCTTCCATGTTCAACATCGTGACTTCACTCCTGTCTTGTGTCTGAGCAGCACAGGAGGAATGGGAGAGATGGTTCTTCTCTGCTGCTTTGTCTTCCTAATGCTTTTCCCCTGCTCCAGCATGGTCCTCTCCATGGGCTGCAATCCTTCAGGAAAAAAGTTCTTCCATTTCTGAAGGAGACATTTACTTCAGTGCTACAGAGCAGCTCTTCTTCCTTAATCACATTTCTTTGTGTTTGTTCTGCTGTTTCTCACTCTAGTCTTGTCCTCTCTGTTCCCACCCTGTCCAGTGGCTTTTTTCCCCCTTTCTTTCATATTCTTTCCCAAAGACACCCATTTGTGGTTGATGTCTCAATATTTCAGTTGTGACCTGTGGTGGGTGTGTTGAAGGTGATTGGAACCGGCAGCCCCTGGTCTCTCCTCACAGAGGCCACTGCTTCAGCCCCCCAGTGCACCCAACAGAGACATTTAGAAAGAACATAACTTCCCTTCTCTTGTCAATCATGCTATTGCAATTTCAGAAACAAGATTTGGGAAGCTTGTTATGGGTCATCTGGACACACAAGGAGGGGGACCCAATGCTTTGACTTTTCCTCAGATAACTGTTCTAGCTTCCTCTACCAGAGCTTTCTCCTATACCTGTGTAAGGAAAAAAAGAGCACTTTCATTTCAAATCATTACAGAAAATACACCCTTTCAGTCATATGAAAGCACTACAAAAATATTTAACTGCTGAACCACATTAAAATCCTGCCAAGAGGTGATATGATCCTTGTGATTTTTTTGTGATGCAGTAGAGAGTTCAGTCCTCAACTACTGAGCTTTAAGCTATGGTGGAACTCCTGAATTCAGTGCATGACTTTTGTATATTAAGGCCTGAAACTTCTCAGTCAGATTTCAAATTTAACTGGATTTTGATCTTTTCATTCTAGGAAGTTTTGTCAACTGGAAACAGGTAGAGCAAGCATGGAAGTTTTGGGGAGGTAGAAGATCTACTTGAGACATATGTTTAGTATAATCATGACCAGAACAGGTGACAAAAAATCTCACAGGGAAGCACAAAGAAAACAAAACTATAACAAATCTTAGAACTGAGAAGTCGGGATTATTTGCAATAAGCACATGAGGCAGCATCATGAATTAATTTACTTAAATTTTATTCATCTGTTTGGTAATACAAAATGAATTGGAATCATATATTAACATAAAACAAACTGGGAAATAAACAGAAGGAGATGGAACAACAAATTTGTCATCAAAACTGCTACTTTATTTGCCCAGTAGCAATACCAGAATAAAGGTGTGATTAGATTATCTGTTTTAAAGGGCAGCATTTTTTGATGAAAGACAGAAAGTGAAAGAGAGTTTCATTAAATTCAAAGATGCATAAATAATTGTGGTTCAAAATATGTAGGGAGACTGTTTGAAAACTCACTGGTTGCTACATTGTCATGGTCCATGAGAGAAATGAAATCAAGATTTGGTCATTGTGAGAAATAATCAGAATAATTTGAAACAGAGAATTTTTGCGAATAAAGAAGACTTTAACTGCCCAGTTTTCAGCAAGAATGGGAACACAGGAGAACCTAGACATCCCTTATGTTTCATTGATAACATTTCTAATGTTAAAAGTGATGAAAAACCTGGAAAACCTCTTCAAGAAAAAAGGTCTGTCTAGTAAGAAAGAGAATGTGGAATGCAATGAATGAGAAAGAGTATGAAATAACACAAGCACAACCTTTAATAAGAGAAGCATAGCAAAATAAAAACTAACATGCTTCAAGGAAGGCCAGTGCATTAAATCAGAATATTATTAGAAAATTTCCTGTGGGAAATAAATGCAATAACTTCTATAGATCATGCAGTACATCAGTTCCCCTGGATGCAGCATCACTACTTCAATTTGTGCCCAATTCACCTGCCCAGGAAAGGCCAGTCAGTCAGTCACTGTTTGGAGATCTAAGTCTACTTCTCAAAAACAACTAAGCAAACCATCTAATATATCAAATAAAAATATTAATGAGGAGCATTAAAAGAACTGCATCAACATGGAAGGTCTCAGGACAGCTAGTACTACTTAGAAATTGAAGAGGAATGAGATTATTTCCTGTGATGTCTTCAAGATCTACTTGCCATATTTTTAAAATAAGATTCTTGAAGAGAAAGAAAAATATAGAAACAATAATGAAGCAAATGTTCTGCTTTAAAAAATAAAATTAGCAATTTTTTGTATTATCCTTCTCAAGTTAGAGAGATTATATCTGACTTCTTTTATATAAAGATTCTAAACTAAGATTTTATTAATATATGCAATATCCATTTCTGACAGTTCTCTTACATTACAGACAGATCCTTGCTTAGGTCCTTATTGACCCTGTATTTGCATTTATCTTTTAATGTTTTATCATCTCAGCTTTGCTGAGAATTTGTTTTATCTAAACCCATTGGAGGCAAAACCTCTGCTATCCCTAATGCTTAAAGGCAATTAGGCAAACATGGCCCCATGGCTGCTAAGGAGATTACGTATGAGAACTATTTAAAAGCATGATAAAGTCATCTATCACTACACAAAAATCCTTAAGTTGTTGCATAGACATTCAACAGTGAAAGGATCTAACCACACTTTTTAAAGTGTTGCAAATGGCAGAAATACTGACTGAAGATGCCTACAAAATTTAGTCTTTCCAATTTTAGAATGAGTCTGCCAAGCTAACTCATGTTGTTTATAGAACTAGGCTTCTCCGGAGGTGGCTGACTGGTAAACATTGATAAGTTGCTGTCACCAATTTCAGATAAGTGATGTTACAGTGCACTACTTCTTAGTTCCATAGTCCATCAAAATGAGAACACATATATAGGCAATTGGTTCTTACACTTTCTTTTTTTTTCTTTTTTTTTTTTATTTTTAGCTCTTCCTATGGTCTGCTTATGAAGAAGCAATCAGCAAGTGAGGCAGTAGATGCTTAGCTAGTCTCAAAAAAAAATAAAAAAATATGGATAACAGTCAGACAAAGCTCAGAAGTTTTGAGATAAGCAGACCCAGCTGAGAAAAACTGAGAGAATGAGCTCCACAGAAGATGTAAGAAGGTGGCATTTTATGGTTCTACACTGAAAGCTACAATAGTAAAACCTACATTCTAATTCCATGACTTGTTTCCATGACAAAGCTTTTAATGAGAGCAGCAAATGGTAAACTTGAATCAATTTTCATGGTTAGGAAGAAACAGACTTTATTTATTCCTTAGCTTTCATCCTTGTTTCTTAGATGGCACACAGTCACTCAGGAAATTCAACTTAACTCCATGGCCCAGATTGTGTAAAGCTGAGTACAAACATTTGCTGGGTCCAGGGACAAAATTAATGTGCAAAATTATTGAATTAAAAAAAAAAAATAGAAAGCATACATATGGGAATTAGTTTCATAAGTGAGGAGTAGATATGGGGGTTTTGAACAGGGTTTTTTGGAAGAAGGGTCTTTTTTTCCAAGATTTTGGTAGCAGTTTTCAATTCCAGTAAGACTAAAAACTGACACTGGAATATGATTACTATACACCATGTTTATTATTTCAAAATAATGCAATTATTTAAATATGGTTCGTAGCAATGAATCTGTAGACCAAAGCTGTAATGGAGTACATTACACAACTAGTTTGGGATGTTTTCCCTTTACCTGTGTAGGGATGATGGATAGCCTTATTTCTTTTGACTTTGTTGTTCACTGTGTCTCTTTGAATAAATGCTGAAGACTATAATAAAATCACATCATATTTGCCGCACCTCTGTCGGAGATTGAAGGTTGTTTGATATGAGACTGCCTACCATTTACAGAAAGGCACTCTCTATCTCTGCTGTCTGTATGCTAATTAAACTGAAAGATATCAATTAGTTTATGTAGAATATGCATCCATGCTAATCTGGTGCAGAAACAAACATCTACTTTCTGATATTTGGATTTATGAAAGGAATCATTTCACGATATTTTTCACAGTTTACACACTGCACCTTTCTTTATCATGTCACTGCATTAACCTTTTAGTCTTATCAGTGAACATTAAAACTGTTGCATCCATTAATATCAAATAAACCAGTTTGCCCTTCAATGTCAAGGAAATAATGCAGGATCACCCTCAATTCATGTACTGACTACCTTAAAACTCAGCCACAATTCTGGATTATTCCTTATACATACAGAAATGTACTTCTTTATGAAATCCTGACATGATACCTGACACTACAGTGTGGAAGATTTTACCTTGCCCTAATTTTAAGAAATAATCCTTTAGGTTAAAATGCCAAGGAAATGAAACTCAGATCTGAAGATAAAAGAAAAAAAAATAATAAAAAAAAGTAATTATAGAATAAAACTTCATTGTAATATACAAAAAATCCAAACTAACCCAGATGGACTGAGGTAAACTATATCCACCAGCCACATCACTTACCCTTTAAAAAGAAAATCAAGAAAAGACTTTTAGAGCTATACCATTTTCGGTGCTCACACATTCATCATTCTCAACACAAAAACTTTCTTACCAGGCATGAATTAACTTTTTTCCTTTACTGAAAGACCCTAATTATATGGCATTCCAGAGGTGAAATGAAATAGATTTTCTAATTTTAGATAGTGTATCTATCACAGCAAGTCATGCATGTGGTGTCTGATGTGAGATACGGGAGAGGATTTTAATTGCTTTAGACATAAGAGCTGCAGTCATGATCTCAGTGAAGGCAGTTCTATATACAGTCTTGGCATAAAGTTCTGGAAGGTGAGGGATACAATTTGGAAAGATTTATGCATTATGACTCTTCCTGTGCTTATTTTATTAAGTGACTTAGATACCTATACCTGATTAACAGTGCTGCTGAAAGTCAAATTTCTGCATTTGGTTTGGTTTCCTTTATAATGAAAGATGATCTGTATATCTGGAGGATACACTAAATTCAAAGTCCTACAAACAAAGCACTGCTAAAAGAGGTTTTGACTCATTTCCATTTGGTATCAATTTACTTACATATGGGTTTTGAACACATATCACAGAATCATAGAGTAGCTTGAGTTGGAAGGGACCTTTTAAAGCCCTTCTCGGCCAACCCCCCTGCAATGAGCAAAACTCAATCAGGGACCTCAGGGTTCCTGTCCAATCTGACCATGGATGTTGCCAGTGATGGGGCATTTATCACTTCTCTGGGCAACTGGTTCCAAGTGTTTCACTTCCCTCACTGTAAAAAATTTCTTCCTTATATCCAATTTAAATCGACTCTCCTTCAGTTTAAAACCATCACCCCTTGTCTTATCACAATAGACCCTGCTAAAAAGTTTGTCCCCATCTTTATTATAGACCTGCTTAAGGTACTGGAAGGTCACAATAAGATCTGACTGGACCCTCCTCTTTTCTAGGCTGAACAATCCCAGTTTTTTCAGCCTTTCCTCATAGGAGTGGTGCTCCATCCCTCTGATCATCTCCATGACCCTATTCTGAACTTGCTCCAACAGATCCTCGTCCTTCCTGTGCTGGGCATCCCAGAGCTGGATGTAGCACTCCATGGAAATGGGAAGTGCCAAATTCAATAATCAAGAAATTAATTCTTCTTATATGCCCACCCATAGCTTTCCATTTATTTTTACTTTTCATTCAGCTATTGCAAGGCAGAGAAACGGAGTTTGAAAGACTTGTTTGTTATGGCACGGTTCCTAAATCAGAATCTTTTGTTTAAAAATACAGCAATGAAGTCTATAAATCTCAATGATTTTCTGTATTTCCCTCTCTCTGATATAATTTTCTAATGCATTTTAGAGTATACTTCTCATTAAAAGAAAAAGGAATTAAAATTAAAAAATATGACACATGTACTTACAATTACAATATTAATATTTTTCTACTCAAAGTTGAAATTGTGCATGAGATCCTCCAGCCCATTTATCTTTACCAGATTATTCTTGACACACACTACTTTAATGATGTTTCATGTTAGGGGCAGCTCCAAAGACCAGCTAACCTTGCCATAAGAAGTATTTTCTCCAGGGTTTCTTTTTCAAATTATTCTGAAACATTTTTTTTGCCTCTTTATTTTCACTTCGCTCAAAGGGAATTTTGTTCCTGCTGAACATATTTTCTGTAGAAGTGGCTTCCTTCTGGGAAACAAAGAGGGGATATAGTTTGGCTGTAGTGTTGTTTTTTGGTTTTGTTTCATTTTTAATCCTTTTCAGTTTCCTCATATTTGGAAAATGATAACAAGTGGGGGGAATAAAAAGAAAAAAAAAAAGAGTTTTGTTTATTCTTTTAATAATAGCAACTTGTTCTATCCACTGTAGCTCTAGTAAATAAATAAAGCTACAAAATAATTAATAAACCTCAGGCAGCTTGAGTCAAGAGTGTCTCTAATTGAATTTTTGGCTCAATTGTTGCAACTGCTACAGCCTTCCTGAGGCTTCTCAACCAGTGAAAAGAGACTGTAAAAAACGAGAAAAAATTGAACCACTTAGATGAGAGTTTCTGTCCATGCCCATTTGTAGTTTTCTGTGTGAACAACCAGCATAACCAGGAAGAACAGTTACACACAATAATCTGCCAATTAATATATTTTACACCTATAATTTTTATCACACTGAAATTATTGTCGTGAATCACATAAATAAGCCTCATGACTCTCTAAAGAATTGATTCTGCTCTGGAAAACTGAAACACGTGTTTCCACACCCTGCATGGTTGCTTATGGTCTCCATGATGGCAGAGGAGTTTCATCAAGGAGTTGTTACTGAACACAGAACTGTGTCCTGTGAGGTCACCTGCAGAACATGCTTAACTCAAATCTGACCAGTTTATTCTAATAGGCATTACAGTCAAAAAGTAAATAGATAGATAGATAGATAGATAGATAGATAGATAGATAGATAGATAGATAGATAGATAGATAGATGATAGATAAGTAGAGAGAGAGAGAGAGAGAGAGAGAGAGAAAGGAATTTCTTCTTTTTTTAAGGAAATTATAAACTGAAACAGATTGGTTTATTTGAAGGTAAGGAGCTAAGTAAATTGTTTAAAAATCAACCAGAGAGTATTTCTTTTCCTTATGGTTGTTTTGGCTTATGTATTTCAGATCAAAATTGGAGGTGGCTCCAGGCTGTCTCAAAAGTTTAGCCATTTAATTTCAAGTACAAGTTATTTTTCATGCCATTACTACCTGAATTTGAGTAGGAGCCCATTCTTAGGTTTGGAAAAACAAAACAAAACAAAACAAAACAAAACAAAACTCTGGTGAATACCAGAAGTCAAATAAGAAAAGTAAAAAAAAAATAATAAAAATAGAAAAAGATATGTAGGTCTTATTGGGCTGGAAACTATAAATCAGAATGCTTGGCAGACTAACATATATGGGTAATTCACTTCTAAATTTCTTTCTAAATTCTTCCTGATTGGAAGTCCATATAAATTGTATAAGCTATATAGTTCTTTTCCTTGGATAACTATAATTCTTTCCCTGAGTTGCCACAAACATCTAAGCTTAAATAGCTCTTACTCTTGTTTGTATTCTTTTCTAGTTTAAAAAAAAAAAAAACTTGTAAAATAGTTGTGTCCTTAAATACTTGTCTTTTCACAGAGATGTTCTTGGGACAATAAGCAAAATGTATATGGAGATATTTTTGCTCAGAGATTAATCTTAATACTTACCCAAACTCAAGAAGATTTCTTTAGTGAAACAGTTCTTATACAGATATTTAATGCATATAAATGTGTATTTTTGAAGGATATCAAAGAGTTACCAGGAATGGCTTGCTCCAAAAAAAGTTGAATGCACCACAAAAGGGCACTGCATGGGCAAGATCAGCCCAAAACTGCCTGACTTGCCATCCCTGTTTTAACACAATGACTCTCCCAGTCACTTGCCATCTTTACCCTGAGTCAAGGTATTCTCTCCAGTCATCCATTATATCACAATTTTCCAACTCTTGCTTTAGCAGAGTTCTGGAATTTCCTATGGTCTCAGGTTCTCCAGTTCCTTTCATCACTCTACTATAATATTGTCACTGTTTCCAGAAATCATCACACGTACTATAAAGAATGGGTTCTTTCTTTTTCCTTAACTTTCTTTCACTAAGACTTTGTTCACTTGTCAGCACCAACAAGAATAAAATAGAAATTTCAATTATAAAATAAATTTCAATTATTATTCAATTAGTGGAAAATTAATGATGTGTATAAGAAATGGACAAAAAAAAATTGCAACAGAAAAATAATTCCATTTCTTAAATGTAGGTATAATAGTACTTAGTTATTGGCTTATATTCTTTGGAAGATATAAATCCAATATTTTGGGAAATAAGCATTTGCTGGTTGTTCCAGTTTATTACTTTCATACACATACAAATTCTGTGTTTCATTTATAGTTGAGCGGAAAAAGACATGTATGTAGATTTGCTTGCTGTATGCTGGGCAAATTTATATGAGATTAGATTAATAGGTCTGGATGTTTAGGAATACTGCATACTGTTTCGGTGCCTTACAATGGGCACTTCATAGATAATTTCCAGAGAACATTTTTCCTGATGGCAATCACAAGCTAACAATTGCCTCACCGCACAGCTTTATATTCTGATGTCAATTCGCTTCTGTTGCAATTGTGAACAGCATACTGGAGACTGGTCTCATGAAGGGTCTCAGTTTAATTTATGCAAAACAGCTTCCTTAAGTATCACAGTGGGGCCAGAAGTGCATATATGCAGAGACTCCTGAAATTCATTTCAAAGGTAATGTATGACCAGGAAGCCTCTGTTGCATGAATCTTGTTACTGCAGCTTGAGTCCAGTAAAAATCCACTAAGGAGTTTCTGCAGCGCCCTCACAGAGGAGAATATTTTGTCATATATTTATAGAACTCAACAATAGATATTTTATTTAGGATTTTAGCAGAGCATAACTAAGTTTCATTTTTGGACACTGACTAATGATTCTGAATTCTTTGAATATATTTTGTCCTATATATAATGCTTCAGTTTGCTTTGACCTCAACTGTCTTGCCACAGGGGGCAGTTTATAAATATTCTATGGCACTCTGTAACAAAATAGATGTGAAAGCATCTGCATAATTTCTGAGACCCTGGGCTACCTAGGATAATTTAAGACATTTATTTAAAAAAAAAGCTTTTCCATTTATAGGTGGTTTATAATTCATTTTTCTTCTTATGACAGAGAATCTCTTTTCTTTGTTGAAAACCCAATATGTTCAGTAACAAAGGTTTGGTTAAACACTGAAAAATAACCCTATGGCAAATATAGGTCCCTATGGTCAGCTCTCTTCAGTAGATGTAGGTCATTGTTTCTTATTTCCAGAATACTATTTGATTTTAGAAGTTAAAAAGAAATTCAGTGGTGATTTTGGAATCTTTCTCCTTCACAGGAACTAACACTTTACATGTATAAAAGATGTAAACAGTTTAAAGAAGAAAGAGTCCAGCTCTCCAATCTCGCAGAAATTATATTATCTGCAAAAACTCCAGGCAAAATTTTTGGCTACATTTTCAAAGGGCCTTAAGTTACTTTCATTGCTTCTGAGTGTCATTAAGGCACTTCCTCCATTCAGGTACCAGCAAACAGTTTTACACCAAAACATTGAAGCACCTTCAGACAATATATTGGCAGTTACCAGAATCAGCTGCAATTTGTTTGCTTTTGCAACAATGGTACCTGTGACACCAATGGTTTTAATTTCTGCTTTATCATCTTCAAATATATGGCACAGAAAGCGGGGCAGAAAGTAAGAGTAAGAAAGGCATTTATAGACTTCTGAGGGTTGCTGGAGTTATTGAAAGTGTTATTAAAGCCTAATGAACACCATTATCTCCTATGAAATTCTTCCATTTTGTTCTCTAAAATGCTGACATTTTTTGCAAGAGTAAGAAGTTTTTCCTTTGTACATGGATTTCTTGTAAGGATATTCTTATATTTTAAAAGGGATTAAAAGTCAAAACAAAGAGAGAGAGATTCTGGCTCAGAGGGATGTTGTATGTTGAAATCCAATTTTGTGCAGAATTGTTGCATTTGGTTTGGGGTTTTTTCTGTTCACTTTCTTTTCTCATAATAAAATCAGTGAAAAATGTATCACTGATGCTTAATAGTTCTTTTATTTCCAAAATAAATACTATAACAGGCACCACTGTAATTTAATACTAGGTTTATTTTATTAAAGAAAAATATGAAGAAAAAGCTACATAACAATTATTAAACATTAGAAAGTGAACTGTTGGTCTGCAACTTGCATAGCACATTCTGACAACAAACATGAGTAAATATTTTCACTTTCCATATGCACAAAACCAAGGCCCTTAACTTAATGTTGCTTGAATTACATTCCTATCAATGGCCTCGGCAAAAAGCAAGGAAAATCAAAGTGTTAAGCTAGTCTAACTCCAAGCTTTCTTTATTCTAGGCAACTGAACATTGCAAAAAGCAGGAAAAATAAAAATGCTCTTTTTTATTTCATTTTTTTTTCTTTTTCCCATTACCGGTATCTTCTTAGTTTTACCAGGTGGAACTTCATAATATCTGAAGGTATAAGTTAGGTTAATATTGATTTACTAAGCAAGATACAGAGAGCTGTCATAGACAGGAAAGCATCAGCATTTTACTGTTAACTCAGTAAAACAGAGACAAAGTTAGAACAGGATGATAAATTGAATATTTAGTTTATTATGTACAATGAATGAAAAAGATTGGTGAGACCAAGTGCTAAAAGCAATTGCATGCAACATTGGGCGGACACTATAAAAACTGTCTTTTCTTAGTTGCAAATTTTCATTGTGTGTTTCTGACCTCTTCTTAGATTAAAGTTTCCTCCAAACATCCTTTTGGGGGCCAGCTAAAGGGATTGACATCTGAGTTCAGTGTAAAAATGAGGGCCAAAGCCTTGTAGGAGGATTAGAGAATCTGAGTTGCTTCACCACAGGTTACTCCTGGATTCTAACAGCCCATCCTCCCCTGCAAGGCTGCAATCCAGTTCCTGCTTCCAGACTTTCCGAGCATCTATACCAACAGTGCATGGTCTTGCTGCAGCATAGGAAGAACCATTTTCATGTCAAATGTACAAAAGCACCTGTGAGAGGCTAAAAAATAAAAAGAGAATAACTTGTGCAAACAGTAGAATCTTCTCATGGGTTTCAAGGAACTATTAATAACAAAATCTTAAATTTAAAAATGAATATGTTGAAATCCAAAGAGAGGAGTTCAGCACATGCTAGGAGTCTGAACATTCATAACATGGCAATAGACATGTATTATAAATTAATACACATTATGTATTAATATTTTCTTTCTATTTCCAATGTGCTGGTCTATTAATTTAGAGATATATATTGAAAAATAAAGATAGCCAAGAAAAGAAATACTAATTGGCTCATGGAGGAACTTAGAGGATTTATTCTACAATATAAACTCCTTGTACTGGAAAATATTTTTAAAGATAAGAGGAGACCATTTTATATGATCAGTGTTACACAAGTTCCACCAATATATAAAAATTAGAGAAAAAATTCTACAAGGAAAAAAAAAAATTGATCAAATTTGGAGCCTGATCTTTCTAGCAAATGACAAAAATGAAAAAAAATATATGTTTTACACAAACGTTAAACCTCATTTTTTAGACTACCAGTGATTTTAAGTATTTTTACATTGCTTTCTTCCCTATATAGTCTTTCTCTTCTTTCAAAAATTCTCCAGCACTTCTTAAATTGGTTCACCCCAATTTAGTTTTTGACTACAATCCATTGTGACAAATGGATTCTGTTTCAAAAACAACCCTTTGCTTTGCATAGACCTCATGTTAAAAAGACTCCTCAGACTTCCAAGCTTACATCATATCTTAGGACTTCAATAAAAAGATATCTGCTTGTTGCAATATTCAATTGTGGGTTTGGTTTTTCAGATGATCTGGCTCCTCTAAATCAGAAGATAAGCTCTTTCTAAAATTCAGGATGCTTAACTGCTCAAGTGAAAAGTGTTGATCTAGGTAGTTCTTTCTACTCTACATAGATTTTTAAGGCTTTAAAATGGCTTTCCACATTAGACTTAAGAAAACAAACTAAAGTATTTTTGAGACAATATACAGCAGTATCAGAAAATTAGAAATGGTCTCAGAACAAAATCTATTCAGAATGTGTTTTTATGACAGTGATTCTTAATTCTATGGAGACCAGTGTGAACAGTCAATGTTCTTCATTTTCTGCTCTTGCTCCTATCTGAGAAGATAAGCAAAAATTAAATCCCAATTTAGTAGTTTATGAGCCTGCCTCCATTTTGTTCTTCTGGCATCCTTTATTACTTTTGTTTTTATTTTCTTCCTTTTCTTAAAGGTACTGTTAAGTATTTACTTAAGGTACCCTACTACACATTTTGGCATCCTGCACGTTCCCCCTTTGGGTTACAAAAGTGTTAATAAGTAGTTCTTTCATGTTGAACTTTTGGCATGTTAGTATGAGCAGGTGTGACTGTTGTGATGAAGTTTGGAGGTTAAAGGAATACTCTTTCCAACAGAAAAAAGGCTCCTGTGGAGCTGTAGGCTGCCAAGTAACTGAAGTGGCGTTTGTTACCTTGTTAGCTGTCACATCACCTTGTGAGCAGGAATAGTGCCATCCAAGCAGATGGTTATAATGCAAATTGATGGCTAATTGTGTTTGCAATTGCTGGCTATGTCCAAGATTTCACTCTCTTCAGCTCGGAGGATCTATCCATCCTGTGCTTTCATGCATAAGATTAGGAGGATAATGTTTTCCTTATGCTTCATCTCACAGCTACTCTGGATTAATCTCTTTGCCACTGTATCCTTTTTCACAGCCTCTGTTATCCAGTGGCATTCCAGTTAAACACTACAGGCAGCAATAATGTGTGTCTACTATATTAATAAAAAACCCCTGGCCTTCCCAGGAGTAATTATTTGAATTACAGAATTAAGACAGATTATAAAGGCAAACAAAATACTGGTTTAATTTAGATTTCCACAAGATGTTCATAATTTAAGCAAAACCACAGCCTATTCACAGAGAGCATTCTAATTTAATAAAATTTCAATGCAATGGGATGCCACAAGTGAGAACGACAGAAGAAAGTGGCAATAACATAATCAGTCATGCATTAAAAAACAGCACATTGTAAAGATCAGCTCATCTGATTTTTCTGACAAGTCTTGACGGTGCACATGTATACATGTTGGTACTAATGTTTATCTCATGAGTCCATGTTATTCAAAAATATATAAAAATTACAGAAAGTTATTGAAGACATGGACATCTGGAATGGCTTTTGAGCTTCCCAGACCAATATAATTTTTTGTAGAACACAAGAAATTAATTTCTTTGGCAGCTACTTACAGAAGCAAGTATGACTAATGTTATTGATATTTGACTAGAGGAGAAGGACTATAGGAGTAAAAATAAAACAAAAAGAGTGAAAAAAAAAAAAACCCACAGCCTACACAATATTGTGGGTAAAATAAGATGGTAGACTTGATAAAACTATTAATATTACTGGAATAAACATCTAAAACATCAAAACTAAAGTGCATAGTTTTACAGTTTGTTAGCTGGGTTAAAAAAAGAAAAAAAGAACTAAATTTTAAGATTCAATAGGCTTTGCTTACTGTCTGCAGTGAGGAAAGGAAAAGACAAGACATCTTAATTGTTTTGTATTTCAAAGACAAGAGGGATTAAACAACACAGCAAAGAACAAAGGTAGTCATTAAGGTTCCAGGAAGAAAATTGGATCTGTTTCTACCATGCCGGCTTTTTGGGACTGAGAGAGAGATACTGAAGACCAATAAAATATGAGATTGGACACAGGGAATATGAAAGATTGATAAATTTAAGATTAATTTAGTTAGAAGTGGAGTTTAAATCCATATAAGCAATTGTGCTCATTTGTGGAGGACTTGCAGAATGAAAGGAGACAGTAAATAATTGATAGAAAGATAAAAAAGAGAACTAAAGAAAGATAGAGTAATAAAATTCCAGAGAGCACAGGATATGATAGTGGGGGGAAAAAAAGTGATTTTACTGAAAATAGAGAAAATTGGAATTGATTATACTCTTAGAAATCTGCATGAAAAGAAGACTTTTGAGACACATGCAAGTTTTGATGACATGAGACAAGTTTGTCTTGATCATTAAACAGTGACTACTTTATAATTAGCCAGTAATATCAGTACTCTCAGAAGACACTTTTCCTGTACTTGTTTGGATGAACAAGAGCAGTAAAAATTAAACAATATAATTTGAAACGATATAGTATGTGGCTAAGTGATGTTCCAATTACTCTAAAACCCAGGAAACGGTATTACCCAAAAGTAGTAGACAACACATCAATGAATTAAGGGGGGGAAAAAAATAAGCAGTTGAAACAAGTGACATTTTTTGTGAGTAAGGGATGAGTGGTTCCACCTACTTATGGTGGAATTAAACTTATAGTAAGGTAGAGGTCTAAAATGCATGTGATGGAACAGAACAAGAAGTGCCAACTTCTGTCTGGGAACTAGATGAGATGATCAAATTCTGTCTTAGGTCTAGAAGTGTTTGATGCAGATATGTAAAATTAAGTTAGAAGGATTACCCCACAAATATTTACTGATGCATTTTTCTCCACCAAAAAGCAAGTAAACAAAAAAATGTGTTTGAAAACTTAAGGAACTAAAATTTCAAATTAATCCAAGGTACACAAAATCTCTTCATTGTTGATCTAAGTTTTGTTACAAAGATGCCAGAACAAAACAGTTTTATTTTTCCTTTTTTTCTCCCATATAAATTTGAATAACTCATTTTATGCATCTCAATGGGAAAAATCACTTGGATTCAATTAGCTCAATATGCAAACATGGCTATACTTAACCAAAATTAATTTCTTTAACAATTGAGGTGAGAAACTTGAATGAGAACTTTAAATTAAATATTTGAAGGGTAAAATACCATTATGGTGTAGAGTCATCATGTTAATTTACAGTGATCAAAAAGATGACTTGAATAGGCAGTCACACTGCTTTGTTCTCCCTGTAGCAAGAGGCTGGAACACTCCACCTTGAAAGGAAAGAGTGTGTAGCTTTTTCCTACATCTTTCCTGTTCTTCATTTTTAAAAACTCAATACTGTCTCTGGAACAGAGCAATAATTTTGTTCATTTTCAGTATAATGGATCAATTAGTCAAACAATGGAAATAGTTCTGAAGATAAAAATATTTATACAAAGAAAAATAGTAATGTATAACTGAAATAAAAATCATATCAATATGATAAAAATATAAGAACAAGGTATAAAGCATTTAGAGCCCATACTGATTTTATCAAACAAGACTAAAAATCCATAGAACAATAAAGAGACTACCTGAATAGCAAATAAATAGATTTTTTTTTGTGGGAAGGAGGGGTGTTGGGGGGGGTTTCTTTATTGTTATTTCAAAAAATAAATAGAATAGAAGAGTTTATAGTTTGTTCATATTCAATTTTGAAGAAAATTTCCCATCATTACACTGATATTGGATATCTCTGTAGGTGACTTTTGATTATTACCGTTACTAATTATACTTTTGTTCAAGATATTTCTGATTTGATGATCACAGAAAATAACAGGAAAAGAATGGAAAACAGAAACCACATATTAGGAGATTTTCCAAGAAATATTAAGGGAAACAGATAGCAAAGTTTCATTTGCACATGAACATTTTTACCAAAATCATGGGCAATTCAGCTTGTCTGTAGGATTTGAAATTGCAGAATATAATTCCTGAGAGCATTTCCCTCTTCCTCAAACTAACAAACAAGCATTCTTTTTGTTATTTGTTTTCCTTATTTTGAAGTTTTTAGAAAAACTTATAGTTTTTCTATTATTGTATAATCAAACATGAAAGAATATAATTGATTCAAAATTACACATTTTCTCACATAATTCCTTCTATAACACTGGCTTTGAATCTTTCATATCTTCAGTGATGTAGTAAAGTCAACAATGGCAAGGTTTAGCCTGGGAAATTCAAACTCAGAATTTATTGAAGTCTTCAGAAAGTAGAACTCTTACAAAAAGAGCATAAACCATACAGTCATATTTAATTAAAAAACAAAACAAAAAAAAAGAAAAAAAAGAGGTTCTTTCTTTTATCTCCATCTCTGCCTTGTGTAAGTAGGCTGGCCTGAGACACCAGCTCCATTAAAGCACCATTCCAAGGCCATAGTCATAAAACCATAACAGTGGTTTCCCTCTTTCTTATTCACGCTGTATTACTTTCCTTCCACATCCAGCACTGATAGTCTCATTTCTTGGACATGGAATTACCAGGTCTGTAGAGACATGGGATACAGAATATGGAGAACTTTTCCTTCATTTTTGTTTCTAGATTATGCATAGTTTAAATTTATTCTTAAACTGTACAGAGCAGGTCTACTGTAGGTCTATTTACAGTAGATATCAGCCCTATTTAGACTAACAAGAATACAAAGAGGTAGAGTTATTGTTTTAAAATTTACAAATAATAGCAAAACAGACTGAAGAATACCTTGGCTTTCTCACAATGGTGTCATATTTTAAGACAGACAGATTATTTTGAGAAAGTGAAGTACCACAGAAGGGAATTCAATAAGAGTTCTCTGTTTTAAACTCGAATGAAACTCCCAAACAATATCCTTCATCTTTGCCTTAGTGCATCAATTTCTTTACTTGTGAGAGAAAAGGAAAAAGAGTTGGTTTGAAGGCACTTTCTTTACATTTGTAGGCTCTTTGAGGTCACTGTTAGGTTTGAAATGACTCATGCTCAGAAAGGAATCCCTGACTGATGCAATTGCAGTTCCTGGACATTTGGATTTGCCTGTAGACATAGCACAGTAATATTTTCCTGACTGCTGTGCTGGGGGTTGGGCAGGGAAGGGGAGTGAGAGAGAGGTAGTTCTGGGTTCTTTCCTGATCTCTGTGAGAAAGATCTGGAAACAAATGACTTAATAAACTAACTGATTTAATAAGACAGAATAAGGGCAATACAAACAGTAAAACTTTTGTCTTCAGTGGTGGGGACTTGGCATTCATGCAGCATCAGATGGAGCCCAGATGGACTTTTCCCAAGGTGTGAGGCACAGATTCTGTCCATGGAGAGAGGTTCCTCCTTTTTGTTCATTCTAGCTATTACATACAATTTCTTAAAAAAGCCCACAACTCTAATCAAAGAGATGTTCATATGAGAACTTTTTGCTGCAACTGCATGCACAAGTGGAAGCTTCCTGCAGGATTCTCTGGTTGAGTGAGATGACCAAGAAGCCCATGCAACATGATCTCCATCCACATACAGATTACGTTTCCTTAAGATTTGATAAACTATAAATTACATTAATAATATACAGATTTCTCAAGCCTGAAGAACAAGGCCTGAAAGAGCAAGCATTGCCTTTTCAAGACCACTAATTCTCAAACTACGTTCTGGAAGACTTCACTATACAGCTAATGTATATAAAGACTATTATTCTCATATACACAGATGTGTATAACACACTTGCACAG
>JAWWMO010000001.1:14145421-14179603 GCA_035047845.1 Dendrocincla fuliginosa
TAACACAGGGTTAGAGGTTACAAGCTATGCTATATGTGAGAAACTACCTAGAAGTATAAAAATCTACAAATTCATGACAACCCTAAGGCATCAACAGATATGAATATAAGAATGACCATAATTTCACAATATATCAATTCTTTAAAAGCAGCCATAAACAGGCACAAAGGGAAGAGTAAGACAAACTGAATATATGTCATACTTCAGCTTAGTGCCTCTAGATTCTATATTTTCAGTTTCAAGGAGGTCCTGAGATACTTGTTTCAGTTGGCATTGAAATTTAAATTTAAGTGACAATTTGGGATCAGGTCACAGAATCACTTAAAAACCCAAACACCCATTTTATACACACTTCTCTTTTCTTTTTTTTTTCCCGAAGTTACAATTTTGAATGATTTATTTTATATTTATATGATCATTTCAAATAGGAGCTGATGAGGGAAAGTGCTAAACAACATGGCGACATTTTTGAAAACAGATGGGTAACTTTCTAGCAATAAAAGGAAGCACTTTCTTAATTATCTTTATATTTGGGAACAGGTCGCAGATGAAGTATTCACAATTTATCTCTTGGAGGAATGCATTATTTACTCACCAAAATAAGACACTTTGAATCTAGAATTTTAAGGTGAATCTACTTGTTTATATATTTGTTGTATTTGACAATACTGAAGCATTTACTGAGAAATAATTAAATTAGACATTGAAAATTACTTTGTACCAGCTTTAAAAAAGTGTACTTCAAAAATTATCCCTCCAAAGTGTGGAATCAGTGGGGATCAGATGCTCCTTGAAAACAAGTCACATACTTCCCATTTCTGCTCTTTCCATTTGTTTTCCCCTTTTACATTATCTACTTTCACCTCCTATTTTTCCCCATTGTTTTTTATTGTTTTATTTCTACTCCATCCATAACCAGTTCTCAACAATCCTGTTCACTTTTCTACTCTCATATAGGCTGAGTTATGTTTTTTCACTTTACCCATGGTGAGCAACCCCTTTAAAGACAATGCTCATAAAATCAGTTTAGATCTCTGCAAGCCTTGTGGGGCAACAAAAAAAAATACAGAAGATCTATCCTGTACTTGGCAGAAGGTTGTTATCTCTTCAGCCTAATTCTATACCTTCAAGCAGGGATCTTTCATGACTGGCCAGTTTATATTTGGGTGTATTTTTGTCCTAATAATGAATAATTTTTGTAAGAATGTATTTACTCATTATGAATAGCAGGCTAATTCAGTATATACACTTAAATGAGATAATGACTGTAGAAAGATCAGTTTGTTGTGGTCTCTATCGGCATGTGCTGTCTGCAGATTAAAATCACACACACATATATTCATGTAGCTTAGTGTATTCAGCAATGCTTTATTTAGAAAAGCATGAATACCAAAGTAAATACATTCAAATAATTGAAAAAGGAATTGATTTGAGTGGGGATTAATAGATTTTCCCTTTCGCTCTCTACAATAATGTCTGAATTGACTTTTGAAGAAATGGTTCTTACTCCATGTCCTGAACAAGAAAAGATGACCTTTGGAAAAGACAGTCAGAGGGTATTGCAGCATTACATGATAAATGCCATAGTGTATGATCTGGGACCATTAATGCCTGCTAGTACCCTCAGGCTCTGACTGCATGATGTGTCAGGGAATTTCCCATGTGCTTACTTTACTATGCTGTCTAAGTGTGAAAAGAAAGTTGGATGGTTTAAAAATAGTAATTTCAGCTTCTCACTGGTTCCATACAGGTACAGTCCTAATTCTGTTCAATTTGTGTAGTCTGCTAAGTATATCTACGAGCTATTTTCCCAAATGAAACATTATTTTTTTTCAGACATACTGTTACAGACATGCAAATCTCAACAGGACCAAAGACCATGGATAATTCATGACATAGAGCAACATTTACAGCAGATTTCCTATTTTGGCTTACTCCCTGAATATTCTTTGAAAAAAAACCAAACAAACAAGCAAACAAAAAAAGGCATTCTCCTTGAATTCTACAAAAACCAGCCCTTAATGAATGTATACAAATATGTTTATTCTCTGTATTAATTTGTTATATTAAAAATCAGCATTGCATTCCTACATCTCTCTAAAATGCTAGTTTTCTGAATTAATGATGTCTCTTCAGTCTTCCTCACCTGTCTGTGGTGTTTCCAGCTAGACTGACATCAGTTTTATATAAGAGAAAAGAAAGGACACTTCAGGAGACTTCTGGAGGCAAGTCAGCATCTATTCTAAAAATTAGACAGTAGTTAGAGAAAGTAAAATTGGAGAAGTATAACATTTCATTTAATGTTATCTCTTAAAAAAAATACAATTTTTTTCTGTAATTTGTTATCAACAGGAGGAATTTGTCCTCTCTTCTTTGCCTGAATGATACCTGAAACAACTGAAGAACCTGAACAACTGTTCAACACACACTGTAGAAATTTCCTTTAGACTGTATGAATATCCTACAGCCCCAGTGTAAGGGACATAATGCAACACTTCTGAATGCACCAAAAAGAAACCTGCATTTGTTGAAGTCAACAAAGAAAACTAAGAAACTACAGGGAGGTGGTGGAGCTGGTGAAGGTAAAGCAAAAGTTGAGCCAGTGCAACTAACAGTCTGAGTTGAGGGACATTCTTTCTGAACAGTCTACCGGGTGATTCTCATATGCCCCAGGAGAATTAGCAGATTCTCACGATCTGAGCACCTGAGAGTTACTTCTGATAGCTGAGCAAAACTTCTCACTTTTCAGAGGATGATGAGTGCTCTCCCACCCTCCTTTCTCAAGAAAAAAAAATCCTTAATCCTGTAATCTAGGTATGATGATTAAAAAGCATGTATCAATAAAATGTTTTTAACTAATTGCAGGATCACAGAAAAATGATGATGATAGAGGGAAATTCCGAAAATTATTTTGGTGTTAAAATTTTCCTCCTTTGTTGTGTTTATTTTCAAATGTATTTTACTGGTTTTGGAGAGAACCTGGTTACTACCTGGAACAACACTCAGCTACAATTTTTATAGCAACAAAGAACAATTTAATGCAATGTCATTCTTTCTCTAATCACCATTAATTCAGAAAATCTTACTAATTGCCTTTGCTTATAAATAGTAGGTTATGGAGAGAAAGCAAAAAAGTTTAAGGAAGTCTTTGAGAAATATATGTTTTTGATCATACACGTTTTACAACACATAAGCTTTGCAAAATAAGACTGCCTAGTAAATTATACACTCAATAATAACTGTCAAATGGCCCTAGTTCTTATTTTAAGACTAAAGGGATGCACTAATGTTAAATATGTTTTTGGTTTTGAGAAAATCATTCCTCTTTTCTGACAGAGTAATACCATTAACTTAATATGCCCCTGCTGCCTAAGCTGCATCTAACTGAACACTGCTTATTACTGTCAAGGAAAGCAGAAGTCAAATACATATAATTTGCTTCAGCTCTGTCATCTAACACAGTATGGAATACAAAGTTAGTGTTTAATGTGGAAAATTTAAATCAGGCTATAAATAGCTTTTTAAAAAGCAAGCATAATAAAAGAAATTTATGTATTGAACAAGTACAGAACTTGCATTAATATCACAGTTCTGTTAAGCAAATAAAAGAGAATCTAATTACATGGAAATATGCCTTTTGTAGATAACTCTCTTCAGCTTTTTCATATGAAGTTTGTAAAGGGGCATACAAAGATGGCATAGTCTCTTTATGTGCCAAAATCTTTAGCATAATCTATTAATATGTTAGTGCAACCAACAAAGTCCTAGAATCAATAAAATACAAATCACTTTTCCATTTATTTTCTTCAAAGTAAGGTTTCATATGTGAAATCTTATTCTATCTGAACACAGCTGTATAAAACACTCCTGAAGAGGAAGCCTGGCTTACATAGCTACTGCTTTATCACCTGTGGTTGTAGGTTTTTCACTGAATCAAAGAACAGTTGAGGTTGGAAGGGACTTCCAGAGGTACAAGACCCCCTGAAGGAGGAGTAGCTACAGCCAGTTGCCCAGAGCCATGTCTACAAGGACTTTTATGAACAAAGTCCCTCTAAGAAGGGAGGCTCTGCAACCTCCCTGGGTAATCTGTGCCAGTGTTCAGTCACTCTCACAGTGAAAATTTTTCAGATTTTCAGAGAGAAAAAGTCACACTTCAGTTTGTGGCTATTGCCTCTTGTCACTGAGCATCACTGAAAAGAGTCTGGCTGCTCTCTCTTTGCACTCTCTCTTCAAATGTTTAGACACATTGATAAGATCCTCTCCGAGCCTTGTCCAGGTTGAACTGTTCCAGCTGTGTCAACCTTTCCTCACAAGTGAGATTCTACGGTCACTTTATCATTAGTCTCAAGGTAGAGAGATTGCGAGGCAGCCTTAATAATAAGGTCCAAATTTACACCTAGTTTTAGATTACAGATGCTCTGGGGTTCCTGGCAAGCAATGGAAATTCACCTTCACTTTAGAAAATTGATGTGTTTCTAGGAATGATTTCAGCTTTAAGTTATTTTGTCACAGTATTCTTGACCAGCTCCAGTTATTCTTGTAAAATTTGCACACCTGCTGTTGACATTTAAACCAGTTTGTTACTCAGCTTTAAATGCTAGCTACTGAATATTCACAGACTACACATTTAAGAAGTTTATTAGATATTTCTTTATGACATCACAATTATTGCATTGCACTTTATAATTATATCTTATAAGTGTGATTGCAGGTATTTACACTAATTACACAATTACAGATAATTTCATGAATTATGGAAACACAGTGACTAAGCTTTACTGAAAGAAATAAGTAAATCAGAAGAATACAAATGGCTTCAAAAAAATCATTGAGAAAGTGAAAGGATTCTAAACAAATTCCCTCAGATTAAGCACTTCCTTCCAAAACACCTTAGTATAATCCAAGGTATATAAATATACAATCAATCACACTGTTTAATTACGTGAGAATGGCACTGAAAATAGTTAAGTGCCTGTGATCTGAGCATATATTCAGTGTTAGTAAGTATACAATCTACTACTTCCAAACTTTAAAAGGAACTGGATAAATAGTTGGAAAGCATAAAACTTCTCATGACATGATGAAACTCTCTATTCATTCCCATTTTCTTTAGTCAATTGAGTCTTTTCATAACAAACCAGAAGAGGGGGGAAAATGACCAAAATGGCTATGGCAATGCTTCTTATACAGTAAAAGTGACAGAAATGTCTATAGGGATAAATACTGGCATGAAAGTTTCTAAACTGAAAAAGAATGTGTTTGCCAAGAAAAAGCCAAATAACCAAGTCACTGATCTCCTTTCTGAACTGGTTAAGAAAATATCATAATGAAAATCAGAGGAGTCCCTCTTCCAGTATTTCTTTTTGTGCACTTGTAAACACCAATAATTGAGTGGGTCAAAGTTAAAAACTACATAATGACAAAAGTGCAGTGTATACACCTAATCTTTTCTAAACTTAGACAAGTATATAAATGTATATAAATATATTGAGCCCAACCTTTCCAGACATTTATGCATATGCCTAATGTTTGTTTATTTGTATTTATATTATTGTATTTATTATATTGAAGGTGGTCCAACAGAAATGCTTAAGTCTGGTCCTGATGATAGTCTTTTTAAGATATTTTGACATTCATTTCCATGACCTTTTTTTTAATAAGACCAATATCTCACTTAAGTGTAACAGAAGTCATTAGAATTTCCACATTTTGTAAATGGGTTAAATAAACATGACCATACACATTACTGAAGTTTAGCAGATAGAAAATCATTAATGAAGCTATTAAGGATCGTTTGTACTTGATAATGTGCTTTGTGCAGCCTAAAAGTGCATCAAAAGGAGGTGTTTTAATTTCATATTTAAATTTCATGCACACACCTGCAATGATTTTAATAGGGAGCAAATGCAGAGCAATACACGAGTGAGTCAGACTGCATGTGTATAACATGCATTTTTTGAATACAAATAATAGTTTTCTTATGGTGTTGGAACCCCCACCCTCACCCTCCCCCCCAGAAAAAAACAAAACACAAAAGAAAGAGTATACTCCATATGCATGGGTGTGGGGGAAAAAAAAATCCCTTTAAAGATATTTGAGCTCTGGTGTTTGCTAATGGTATGATTACTGCGGGAAAAAAAAAAAAAAAAAAGATTGAAACCTTGTCTTCTAGTATTTTAACAAGTTGTCTCCACAAATCATACTTTTCTGTGTGGGAGAAGCAAGGTCAGGTCAGGAAAATAATACAACTGTATTGAAAAGCATACAAATAACACCTGTAGGAAGTAGTCCAAATGGTGCTATGGAGGGTGTAAAACTGGAAGAAAGAACAAAAGGTCATCATTGAAGCAAGAAGAAAACTTAGTGAGGCACTATGTTAACAAAAAAGTTGATTTCCAGGAGGAATGAATGGAAATTCACTGAAAGAAATTAGAAGCTAATCTAGAAACAGAAAATAATTTTGGTGCTCAGAGTTCATCTACATATGTGTGTCAACTCTATTAATGCATAGTCTTGAAGGACTTAGCTGTTCTAATTTCAGCAGCAATTTGCTGTACCAAATAATCAGATCATCAGCCTTTACCAGGTGCCTCCATTTCTGTTTCTTCACTCTATTAAAACCACAGCATTGTAGCTTAACTTACATTGCTGCTGCAGTCAGCCCACACTGATTTATCATTTCAAGAACCCTTGAGTCTATATAATTTGTCAACTTCAGTCAGTTTAGTTGTAAGCTTAAGCAACAAACACATGTGGCCTACTTTAAGTAAGTCATCTTAATGGGTTATATCAAATACGTTTTCTAAAATACTCTGAAAATTAAATTACCATTTGTTAATAATTGTCTTCTAAAGGAGTGTTTGCATATTGCTAAAGATTACTAATAAAAATTTCAAGTAATATTTGATCTTTCCTGTATTGACTTGAGTGTGAGGACCATGAAGTGTGAACCAGCAATGGTTTTTCTGGAAGGGATGGCACAAGATTAGTCTTTAAATTCTTAGCTTACAGTTTGTTAGTGGAAAGTGTATTTGTATTATCTCATATTGAAATAAATGAGTATTTGTTATCAACACTCATGTGAGGTTAATTGGTTTTATAATTTCTGTGGCCAACAGTTTAGCTCTGAACAGTATCACAAGACATCTGGCATTGAAAAATAACAAGTTTTCATATGCGCTGAGACAGCAACACAAACAGAGCCCGAGAAGACAGAGAACAACAGAACTGTGGTGAGCAAACCGAAAGGCACTACAGGAGGGCTTAACCAACAGGCTCTTGCTGGCTCTCAGAAGAGACGGTGCAGAAGCAGAATAATGGTGTTCACCAGAGTATCATGGCTTTCTCTTCAAACGGAAATGTCTGACTGTAGAAAACTAAAATATTAGTTGGTTCAAATTTAACCTGACTTTAATAAATCATCAGCACTGTTGGCTGGGAATTCTCTAATGAAATACTTTTCTCCCTGTAAAGTGCCTCTATTCTCTAAATAAGTCTTTCACTGTAGTGTAGTGGCTTAAATTATGTTCTGACAGAACAAGCAGAGGTTTGAGAAAACAGTCAGATTTCCTCCCAAAACACTCTTGCTTACCTTCCAGCTCTTAGCCCTGCATCTTCCCTCTATACAATTGCTGCTGAATAAGGAGTCCTGGGGCTTCACAAGCCCATAATTTGAGTCAATCACATACTGATATCAGCTCCAGGACAACAGGATCTCGGTGATATGTAGGTAAATAAGGGAAGTCCAGTTCAGTGATCACCCCGGGTGTATGATAGAACTGCCACAGGTTTGCCCTTGTTTCACTTCAGCTAATGAGCTGTGACTGTTCAAAAAGAAAGTTGGAAAACATTAGAAGTAATTTGCAATAGACTCTCAATTTCATGGACCTGTCTGTTATTCCAGTGTGATAGACAAAATGAAAAGAAAAAAAAGAAGTTACAATCCACCCATGACTCTCTCCCATACCTAAATGGGATTCCAATCCCCAAATATGTAAAAACAAACACTGGGGCAAGAAACTAGAAATAATACTGCCAGACTCCAGAAACAGTGAAAACATGTGTTTAAGGCTAGTAGTTCAATAGTTACCAAGGTACTGATAGCTAAAATGTCCAGAGCACTCCTGCCACAGAATAGAGATCCTCACTGAACTGAGGATTTTGGCTAGTGGAAGGTGTCCCTGCCAAGGAGAGGGGACTAGATGACCTTTAAAGTATATTCCATCCCCTTAACAGTCTATGATTCTGTGGTTCTACCAGATGCCTCAAGCATCAAAATACTACTACCTAAATTGAGAAGTTCAACACAAAGAACGAAAGTTTGTTTCTAGTGACACTCCTACCAGATATACAGAGGTACAGAAATGCAAACTGTATAATGTTGTATTCATGTTATGTTTGCAGTCAGCTAACTGTTGTTGGCACTCACAATCTGTGAAGTCCATGGTGTTTGAGAAAATTCATTTGTGTGTAAAAGTAGAGTGATAAAACCACTTTCACTTCCCTACTGCAAATGGGGATGTGATAGTATTTAGCATTACTCTTTTGGAAGGACAAAGACAAACAAATGTTTTACTAAAGTGAATATAATGACAGGGCTGGAGAAAACTGAAGCTGTGATTATGCTTGCTGGGTGAAGGACTGGCTGATTGGCAGAACTCAAAAGGTTATAGTGAATGCTGTACTTGGGAGTTTGTACAAGTACAAACTGGGATGGGAGTGACTTGAGGACAGCCTGACAAAAAAGCATCTGGGGTTGCTGGTTTGCAGCAGGCTCAGTGTGCCAACAGGGCAAACCCCATTCTGAAGTGCATCAAACATAGCATTATCAGCATAACAGGAGGTGATTATTCCTCCATATTCAGTGACAGTGTGACATCACCTCAAAGACTGTGTGCAGTTCTGGGCCCAAAAATTTAAGAGAGATGTGGAGTTCCTTGAGTGCATCCAGGGGGCAACAAAGCTGATGAAAGGGCTGGAAAACATATCCTAAAAGGACTCTGGGTTTATCCAGTGTGGAGAGAAGGAGGCTGAGAGGTGACCTCATTGCTCTCTAGAGCTTTCCTGTGAAGGGGAGAGGGAATTGCCAAGCCTTCTACTTTGGATCCAGTGACAGGATGGATGTGTTCAATGCTGCATCAGGAAAGGTTTAGACTGGACATTAGGAAGCATTTCTTTAATGAGAAGGTGGTCAAACACTGGAACAGGCTTCCTGAAGAGGTGGTTGATCTGTGCCCTTCTGTACTCAGCACTGGTGAGGTCACACCTTGAATCTTCACTGCAAGAAGAACACTGAGGTGCTGGAGCATGTCCAGAGAAGGGTAACAGAGCTGGGGAAGGTTTTGAAGCATAAGTCTGATGAGGAGCAGCCGAGGCAGCTGGGGGTGTTTAGTCTGAAGAAAAGGAGGCTCAAAGGAGACCTTATCACTCTCTAAACTACCTGAAAGGAGAGTATAACCAGATAGGGATTGGTCTCTTCTCCCAAGTAACAAGTGACAGAACAAGAGGAAAAGGCCTCAAATTGCACCTGTGGACATTTAACTGGGATTTAATGTAAAACTCCACCACAACGATTATCAAGTTCTTGACTAGGCTACTCAGGGAAGTGGTGGAGTCACCAGCCCTTTAGATTTAGATGTCACATTTAGTGACTTGTTTTAGTGGTCGACGTTGTGGTGCTACTTAGACTTTGTGGGTTTTGTGGGATTCTATGAATAAAAAATTGAGTAAAAGTTCACATATAAAAAATTAACCAGCAAGGAGATTAGCAATAAATGACTATTTCTCCCTTTTAATTAAAATTATTATTTCTCAGTGGGTTTCTACCAAATGAAAGTTTGGTATTTATGAAAATATTCTTGAGTGTATTTTTTTAAATCTTTCTAGCGTTAAGGGAATGAAGAATTAATGACCTGATTGCTCTTTAATCCCCAGTATCTCTGTCAAGAAAGCTGCTAAATGTAGCAGACATACAGTAACATATCAAGGATTCAGTGTAAGAGCTAAAAGGCAGAAGATAAGAAAAGTATTTCTAAAAAATTATCATATTTTCAGAGGGTGACCTACTGAATTCTAGGGCAGGTTGGTAATGCATAGCCTATGTTACAGAATCCTGGCACAAAAGGCACAGGTCAGGGAGATAACCTGTCTAAAGTCTACTTGTGGGATCGCTGGTAACTAATGGAAAGTCATTTTTTTTGTCCTATTAAAATAAAGACCACAACGTATAAAATGAAACTGAATACACTTGGAACAGTACATTCTAGATATCCAAAGCAGGTCACTACACCAGGGAACTGAAAACATGATTCTCACCATCTTAACCTTTTCCTACTAACATGAAAAGATTAGTACGGAGAATGAGCCTCCCCCATTTAATATCCACTGCCAGAAACAAGACCAAAACACCGTTCAGCTGTGAAGTGTGATTTGTAGCAAACATAAAATGAAGTGAAAAAAAGATATAGGAAAGGCTTGGCTACAGATTTTGGCAATGTTACAGATTATATTGCAGTAGACTGGAGTATTGATGCTTTGGCCATGATGGTCTGGCACTGCAGGCTAGACAAGTTTTTTTCAGGAGAGGCAATAGCCAATAAAATTGAAAATAGAAGCACACAAGCCTGAGAAGTTCTGTACTACTACTACTAATCTGACCAGCTGGAGTCTGAATAAAAGAACCTGTCTCTCGGTACCATCTTGTCTTGGGACACTATTAGTCTACCAACTGCAGACACTCAGAGAATTGCTTCTGAAATATATGTCTTTCCATATGTTCTTAGAGCTTGAACTTAGAAGAAAGGTATAAAAACCATGTACCTTTGACGAAAGAAACAGTCAGACTTTATCTGAAGGTATATATACAGGTAGAAGTTCTATCTTCTCTTTACAAATGTATTTATACTCAAATGGAGAACATTTTTTTGCTGCTCACTTCTTTAACTCTTTTATCACACTTTTATGCAGAAGAAAGTATATTTAATATCAGATATATTTGTTATTACAGAAACATGAGAGGTTCTTGAAGCTCTTTTGAAGCCGAAGCTGTAGAAAATATTAGTAGATAAAGTCAATTAACAAAGCCTCAAGAAATTATCTCAATTTATGAAACTTAATAGTGAAATTGCTTTAAAAACTAAATGCATATTCTAGAACCATTCAAAAATGATGATATACTATTTTAGAGAGTGAAAAATTAAAAAAAAAGTAACATATATAATTCTAAACTATTCAAACATGGGCCATAAATAGCATTTACATAATATTAACTGAAGGAGAACTAGGTCACTAAATTATCAGGCAAGCACAGAAATGGTTACCTTGAAACAGACATCATGTAAAATAGCAGGCTGTCAGTAGATAAATCTATGGCAGCATTTAGGGACATGGCAATAAAATGATAGCATAGCCAAAGCTCACTTATAATTGTCAAATTGAGTTATTCAATCATTGATGCAACAATGGTCAGTGTCAGTTTATTTTTCCCTCAGCTGTCACCCTCTTAACAGAAGGAAGTGTGATGGAGATTGACCTTTGTCATCTTTTTTGACTCTTCGTGTGGTAGGAAGACATTAACAATGAATAGTTACAATGTTTTGCACAAATCATTCAATTATGAAATCCACTATTTCTGTTCGTTCTCCATAGAAAAAAAATTTCTTTTTTTAGTCCAAATTTGCAGATGACACCAAGTTGGGGGGGGAGTGTTCCTCTGCTGGAGGCTAGGAGGGCTCTGCAGAGGGACTTGGACAGGCTGGATGGATGGGCCAAATCCAATGGCATGAAGTTTAACAAGACCAAGTGTCGGACCCTGAACTTTGCCCACAAATCCCTGCAGCACCACAGGCTGGGGGCAGAGTGGTTGGAGAACAGCCAGGCAGAAAGGGACCTGGGGGTTCTGATTGACAGGAAGCTGAACATGAGCCAACAGTGTGTCCAGGTGGTGAAGAGGACGAATGGCATCCTGGCCTGTATCAGCAATAGTGTGGCCAGCAGGACCAGGGAAGTGATTCTCCCACTGTACTCAGCACTGGTGAGGCTGCACATTGAGTGCTGTGACCAGTTCTGGGTAACTCAGTTTAGGAAGGGTATTGAGGTGCTGGAGCTGGTCCAGAGAAAGGCAGTGAGGCTGGTGAAGGGACTGAAGCACAAGTCCTATGAGGAGCAGCAGGTGTAGCTGGGATTGTTTAGCCTGGAGAGGAGGAGGCTCAGGGGAGACCTTTTCGCTCTCTACAACTACCTGAAAGGAGGTTGTAGCAAGGTGGGGGTCAGTCTCTTCTCCCAGACAACAAGCAAGAGGACAAGAGGGCACAGTCTTAAGCTTCACCAGGAGAGGTTTAGGTTAGACATTAGAATGAAATTCTTTTTAGAAAGAGTGGTTGGGCATTGGAATGGGCTGCCCAGGGAGATGGTAGAGTTGCCATCCCTGGAGGTATTTAAGAAGAGACTGGACGTGTCACTCAGTGCCATGGTGTAGTAGGCAGGGTGGTGTTAGGTCAGAGATTGGACTCGATGATCTCAGAGGTCTTTTCCAACCTAGTTGATTCTATGAGTCTATATGTGTAGGAGAAAATTGCTGAGGAGTTACTTACAGCACCTTTCCTTACTGAGACAGAAAATAGTGTTATAGCTGCAAAGTTTTTACTGTATTTTTTCTGTTTTCTAAGATTAAATCATTGGTTAGGTATTTCAAGTTTACATACTGTTTATGGTATCTGTGCCACAAAATATATATTTAACATCAATCACATATATACTTTTACAAGCCTCAATTTGAAGAACCAACTTCATGTAAAGTGTGCATAAAAAATATTTCCTGATCAGAAACTGTTTATTACTTTCCTCCTTTTTTAGCACTGTGGGGCTTGTATTTCAGATATTCAGTGGAAATAAGGTCACAGCAGGGGGAAACAGTTCTGTTAATTTAGCATAGGTGTCTACCTTGTTCTCTCTAATGTCTCATTTTAGTCAACATTTAAAAATTTTAAACTTCATATGTTGCTTAAATAATGTTAATTGCTTCATTCTGTCCCATTTAGGCCAACATATCTTTGCCCAATAAAGACATAAAAGCCCATTGTACCCAAAGATTACATACACTAATGTTGTGGTCTCCAAAACCTTTTGAAATTGATTGAAGATTTTAAAAATGAAACACTGATTCTACTAACTTAGGTTTGAAATAGAAATGATCGGTGACCCAATCAGAGCAGAAGCGATTCAACAGAAATGATCCAGTACCTATGACATACATTGCCTTGCTGGATCAACATTTGAACCATCTGTTAAAGTCCATCACTGGTACATAGAAATGGCAAGTTATTATAATCTGAAGGCTATTTGATGAATGAAATGGAGCTAATAGAAAATCTCAGTGCCCAGTAGTAACTATATAAGTAGAGTCATCATCACAATTGGCATTTCTATGGCTATTCCAAGACAGATATTAACTAAGAATGAAATATTCTGATGCTGGAGGCTTTTTAGCAGATAGTTTTTCCTTTAAAATTCATGTCCCTGTGGTTAATATGGCTTCATCTCTGAACAATCTAAGATAAAAAGATTGATGATGCATTAGCCACTAAAATGTCTAAATCTACTTGTTCTTAATGCTTTGCTCTCTCAAGGTGATCCTTACATGAACAAAAAGAAAAATCAATCAGATAACATGGAAAATCACTAGGCATTTCTATCCATGATGTAACTTTCTGGGGAGATGCAAAAACCCTAATTTTCAGAGTAATTTCTGAACCTGAAAATTGCTCACACATGCTATGTAATGTTCCTTCCCTGTGAAGGATCTTAACAAGCACATATGAAACGAACACTAACACCTACTATTGAATATCACATGACAAAACATGCATCTCTTTTGTCACATAAAAATATTTATGACATGTGATTTTATTACACAGTGACACATTGCCTGATTTCCACAAAATTAAAATATTGCAGTAGAAAAACATTCATATACCTTCTCACATTTCTAGGGGAAGGATAACAGTGATGGTAGCCAATATGGCCAACATCATGTGAGTATTATTTACCTAGGTTGAAGACTGTATGACTTACAGTCATTTCACATTTAGGGCATTAAAACTTTATGAGAATATATATACAATTGTATTAAATAGTCCATATTGCAGTCCATGAGAAACTATTTCATCTATGACTTGTGGTAGTATACACCATTTGCTGATGCTCAAGTTTTCTGAAAACTATAAATGCCAACAGCAGCTGCAAAAAGACAGGGTGTGCCTGAGCAAGAGGTTTCAAGTCACCATAGGAAACCATGACAATTTTAGATCATGGTACAAGGCTTATATCTGTGTACATTAAGGCTCTAAACTGAAAAAACTGGAAGCATTATAGATGAGCTTGTAAACATTGGCATAGCAGATTTTGCAATGTTCATTTCTATTTTATTCTGATTTCTGAATTATGTCTTCTGATCATACTGCTATGTCTGTCTCCTCACTTCGCCAAAGTGTTTGGAAACTTACTGTGGCAAGTGTTGTTTCATTGAAACAAAGCCAAGGTAAAACAAACATACAAAACCCCAAACAATCTCCTTAAACAACAAAAACAGCAAAACCAACAGCAACAACAATAGAAAAAAAGAACAAAAAAATGAGAAACAATCCATATAATTCTGAAACAAGACATCATTATACATATAATTCTTAAAAATCAGCCTTAGCAGAGATTGTAGATTTCATAAGCCATATTGGTACTGAAAATGGTACTAAACTACTACTAAGGATTTTATCATTTCTAGAAAATCTCAAGCAGAAATTTTTCATTAAGAGAAAGAATGTTGGTTATTTTCTCCCTTTTCCTGTCCTAATGTTTAACCTACTTATAAGTAGAAAAAAAAAATTAAAAATAATAAAAAAAAAACACACCAAGAATAAGAAGTTTTGAACATGCAAGTTATCTTATAATCTACCTGGTAAAACAGCAATTGGCATAAGAGTCTAATCTGCATGCCACTTGAAACTGGAAGCTGATTGAGGAAGAATTAAAGATGTACAAGAATCTTAAACAGCACGATTTAAAATCAGTAAAAAATCTAATATAGAACAGGTAAAGAAATGTGGAACATGTAAAGAACAAGCAGAGTAAAAACATCAAGAAGCATTTCTAAATGCAGTTGGCCAACATATTTTTTGGATAGCCAAAGTTATTTGAGAGAAATGCAGAAATGAAATCTAGTGGGAATTAAAAGTAAGCAATGTATCAAAGTGGATAAACTTCAGTAGCCAAAATAACACTCATCCACAATAATTTTTCCATCATTATGTATAAGATACACAGTAAATAAAAAGATAAAATTCACCTTCAAAAAATTCCAGAATTCTGGACTTCTTTTGCCTATTATGTCACTGCAATAAATTGATTCTTCTGATTACCTTTGGAATGTCTTTAAAAGATGCAAAGAGAGAGTTTGAGAGAAAAAGTGTGGTCTGCAACAACAAATGCAAAATAAGAGGGCAAGAAAAGGGAGAATGCTTGTAAAGTTCTATGTATTAAAATACATAAAGCCCTATGTATGTTAGCATGAATACATATACATACACCAAATTTTCAGACAATCAGTTTACTTAAAATTTATTATTTTCTAAGATAGAGGCTGTCAGGAAGAATAAGTGATGAAGTTCTTTACAGAGCATATGGTGTTTAGGTGTTGTTATTTCAGTCACTGAATGTCATGACTGAATTAAACTACTTTTCCAAATAACTCTCTATGCTATGGAACCAAATAAAAATTTCATTTTCTAA
Organism: Dendrocincla fuliginosa; assembly: GCA_035047845.1. Classification (NCBI taxonomy): domain Eukaryota; kingdom Metazoa; phylum Chordata; class Aves; order Passeriformes; family Dendrocolaptidae; genus Dendrocincla; species Dendrocincla fuliginosa. The sequence continues at coordinate 14,161,202 of JAWWMO010000001.1, forward strand.
CTCTTGACAACGAATTTGTATGTATGCCATAACAGTCTCAGATTTCACTGTATAATTATTGCAGTAAAATATTGTTTTGTCCCCCACTTCAAGACTAAGTGCTTTAAAGTATGAATTTTGAAGAGAGTGGTACTTATTTCCTAATTTTAGCTGCTATGGAATATTGCTGTTGTACTAGTTTATACAATAGAATTCACATTAAGATTTAAACAAACTTCAAATTTGAAAGACAAAGATATTTGAATTTGCATGGGCTTTAATGCTATCATCACATGTGGCCAGCAAATTTCACTGGAAAAAAGAAAATCATAAATAGAAAAACTATGTCCAGAAAGCTTAGTTTTGAAGTTTCCATTAACAATAGCTAATGGCAATAATTCAGAATTAGACAGTTTGACCTTATTTAGATATCTTATGAAGCATGTAACATAGTTTCTTCCAATGTAATAAGAAGGATTAATCTGATTTGATTTTTGTTACAGTTATTATTATATAATTAGATTTATAAAATGGGAGACTTCTAATGAAAACCTTGTAAAATCTCCCAGTATGAGTATCTTTTACTTAACAAAAAAATATATAACTTTCCATTCTTTATACCTGTTAAACACCAGATCAGTAATTATTGGATCAGAACCAGCTTGTGGGATTGTGTCTGTGTGTGGAGGAGGAAGGGATGGGTCAACCCTCATGGATGTGGGGTGACATCATATTCTTCATGGCAGAGCCTGGAGCCAAACTGTTGCCTTAAGGAAAGGGGAAAAAAAACTTTTCAAGACAACTTTATGTGCGTAAAATAGAGAAGAGTTCTTTTACTTATAGGGTTTTGGGGTACAGAATATAAAGGAGTATAAAAGAGCATATAAAGTATAAAAAGTATAAAAGAGTACAACTCGTGTTGATAAGTAACAGATAGAAAAGACTGGTGCTAGGATGAACTCACGGCCTCAGGAATACCATGTGAGCACTTTTCCAGTCACCACTGCTTCAAAACATGCAGAGTAAATTAATCCGAAAGGCGTCCGTATCCAGCCAAACCCCCTGAGCCACTCTGCTATGTCTTACCAAAGCAAACAAGGGACAACAACCCGTCCCTCCCAGGTGAAAGACCCTTTCACCTATAGGCTGGGAACATGACTCTTGCAACATCTGGGCCAAAGTCATTTCACCTCCCAACCCACTATAAACCAGGGAGAAAGTCCCTTTTGCAGCTGCTTCCCTCCAGCTCAGCTACCCCAGCTGCTCATGCTGGTACCCAGTTCCCATTACCCGTCTCGTCTTCCTTCAAGCAGGACTTGAGGTTCGGTCTGGTCTGGGAGATCAAGGGAAGGGAAACATCTTCTCCCCCCACCTCAGGAGAGCAAGAGAGGGGAACACCCCTTTGCAAGCAGAGCTCCTCTGAATTCTTCCCCCCACCTTTTGGGTGGGGGCAGGGACACAGGGCACCACACCAGGCTGGGCAGCAGAGAGTGTGTGTATGTGTGTGTGAGCAAGAGAAATGTCAAAAAAGGAAAGCTCCAGAGCAGCTGCCCTGGAAAACTAGAACACCCCACAGCTCCTGGAGCCCCTAACCCAGCTTGAATTGGCAGGGACAGTGAGAAAATGGCCCCTCACCCTGGTCTGGAGCCCCAGAGTGGCCAGTGGGTCAGAGGTCCCACCTGGGGGGGTGGCCACATGGACCAGAGCAGAGAAAACCAAAGGCACGTGTTTGCTACATGTCACAGCGCTGCCATCTGGGCATGTGAGAGCTGGTCTGACACAAGGTTCAGTGGCAGCTCTATAATCTGTCTCTCTCTCTTTCTCCTTCTCTCTTGCTCTCTGCTTCTCTTTCTTTGCTCCTTTCTTGATGCTTTGAGTCGGTTGGAGCTGGAGAGGTTGGATAAGTCTTGTGGAGGGACTGGACCTTAAGTGTTGTGGATTAGTATGTGCTGGGTCAGTATTGTGATGGAACATTTTGTCTGGCTTGTGTGGTGCCCTTTTGAACATTTGCCAAGTTCCCTTATTTTCTCCCCTAAATTATCAATAAAATTATGTCTTGGAACAAGTGCTCAAGGTACTAAAGAACCCTACATATATATATATTAAAGTAAAACTCCTGCAGCTCCAGGGTCGGAGTGGTACAATACTTGAGGACACCAATCCTGGACCCATTGTTCAAGACTGTAGTGGTTTGAAAACTGTAATTACTCTTGTAGTTTAGAAATGAAGGACCAATTATTTCAGTGTGAAAAGAAGCTTATGAATAGAGAAAAGGTTTTGTCTACATAAAAGAACCTTAAGTAAAAGGGGCATTACTTCTGACTACATTACATATTTGTACACAAGCCCCACAAGAATTTCTTTGGCCAAAAAAAAAAAAAAATTAGTCTGTAGAATTCTTTAGAAATTCTTAACATATTAACTTTAAATCCAGATAAATAAGGAAATGGTAATGTAAATGACATTCTCATCTGAAGTTACACTAATGACATACTTAGTAAATCACTATTTGTGATTATTATGAAAGGAAGAATTTCACTGACTACCAATTTTACGTTTTTTTTTTTTTTTATGATGGTAGATATTGTATGATTCTGTATAATTTTATTTTATACATGTTTTATTTAATACATGTTTCCCTGAATAAAGAACAGACTTTCATAAAATATTTTCTCTATCAATTGTTTCAAATCAATTCCACTATTTTTCTTCTACTTCTTTTCTTTTGATTAATTTTGTAAAAAATATGCCAAGCACAAAATGGATAAAAATAAAGCTAAACTGGTAACACTTTTTGGATATACTCAATGGTCAAGGTCGCATAGAATTAATCTGAATTAATCATTGCTTAAAAATATTGATCTACAGACTCAGTACATAAATATACTTTTAGTCTGTAAAGCCATGCATGAGAAAATTAAGAAATGCTGACCCACAGTTTTTATCTAATTTGATGCCTATTTTACCTCCCTTCCTGTACAGCAAGGAATCGCTAGGTCACTATGCTTTCCACATAATTCAACATTATCATATAGAGATAATCATGGACACATTTATGGGCAGAGCTGCTCAGCCAAAGCAAAACCTGCCATTTTCTAAATTTCAAGTGCTTCAGAATAAGACTCTCATTATAAACAGTGAATTAAGTCTTCTTATGCTAAATCTTCCATTACATCATTAAAGAAAATGGGAGTTAAGCTCACCACAACACTTTTCACAACAAATGGACTTGACCCATTTCACCACTGTTTCACAAATGTCCATTCTTTAGATACAAGAGAGGCTATTAGTGACAGGGAAAGATATTCCCACAGCAAGCAACTGTTTAGATCAAGAGATGTTACATTTTAAAATAAATGGGATGCTCACAGGGATGTGGTCCTCTTTGGTCAATGAAGCAGAGGAAAAGCAGAGTTTCTTGTCCCCATACAGAAAAAATAGAAGATGGAAGAAGATCATAGCTAAAGTGGAAGTTTTGAAGAGAAGCCCAAGCTGAGTCTTCCTCAGTTCTTCTAAAGCCAATGGTGTAGTTTTTTCCAGGCAACACTTCCCTCCAGTGCTTTAGAACATATACTGAGAAGCAAAACTGCTCAAGCAATTTATTTTACTTTTCAGCAAAAATCACTGAGTCTAAGAATGAACAAATTATTTTGACAACTTCAGTGCCTTTTCCCCTGGAGAGAAAAAAGAAAGTATTTTTGAATGCATTGAACTCAGGTTATCCAATTTTTAATTTCATGGAAGACAGAAGAGGTAATTTAATGTCAGGGATAAATATCAGACACTAATACAAAGAAAGTGTTCATCTTCCTTAACAACACAAGTCAAATAATTTTAAAGAAGGTGAAGCTGTAGTAAAACTACAAATGTACTCAGTCTGTAGGTGAATATTTCTAGTTAATATGCAGTATTTGCATGTAAATACTAACTCTTCCTGCATTACTTTGCCACCAAGATTGATTAAATTTTAAAGAGGTAAAATACTAATTTGTATCAGTACATCAGGGAAACCTATTATATTGGTCTGAAATTTCTTTGCCAATTATTTACAAATGTCTAACAACCAGAGGTTAAAGTTATGCTAGTATAATAATTTGCTACCTTATTCATGCAGAAGACAATTATTAATGGCTTCCATTACTGCAGTTAAAATGCATAAAGTCAATCTTATTTATGAATTTGAATGAACTCACTTTCCAAGTTTATCACATATAAAAGTGAGGAATGATTCAAAACTCTTTAAGAAAAATATGCTTAAGAATATTAATATTTAAAATTACAATAGGATTGCAATATTGCAGAGACAAGAGATGATGCTTTCTAAACACCTGCTTATTATGTTTTTATCAATGTCTCACTAAACCAAACACAGGAGCATCGTGCCTTTTTTTTTTTTTTTAACAATATTTGGTTACTGTATAAGATTTTTCCAAGCTCTTTGTATTCTTTCCCAAACAGGGGAAGACAGTGTATAGCATTCTTAATTTAACTCCGTCCAGTTTGAGTGAAGCTGTTCTTTTACAAATCTGAAAGAAGACAATCTTGCTGATTGAGTTTTGAAGGCAACAGCCTCTTTTGCTTTCTTAATGTGTCACAATGAGAGTTGATTTTGCTTGGTATTTGTCTGTAACTGATTTTAATGTTGACTTTATTGGGTCAATACTCTTTCTGAACAACTCTCAGATTCTTGGATCATTGAACTTTGGATAATTGAACTTTAGACCCCAGTGTCAAAGTCATACTAGATTACATATATCTACAAATGGAGCAAAATGGCTATGAATAATCTGAAGTGTTTTCTTTGACAGCTCTACAGTTTATGTATTTCAATAAATTCAGCAGGAAGAATTGACACATTTCAACTATGAAAACAGGAATCAAAACGAACACCAAGAAAGGACTTTATCTCATTAAACAGACTGATTTTTTAATAAAACTTCTATGCTAATGTGGACTTTTCTTAGTCTGATTTGATGACTATTGTTTTATGTACTGAATTAAAATCATAAAAAAATCATATTCATGGCTCCTATGAAAACTGAAGAAAAATAAAAGAAAGGGTTTTTTAACTGAATCTACTTTCAGAAAGAAATATAGCGTTGCTAAATTTAGTTTTGATTGTCCCAGAGTGCCTAAGAATTCATTGCAATCAAATTGATAACCTCTAATCTCTGTGTTTAAAGTAAATCCAGTCCTCTATGTTGAATATGCCAAATACATTACAGGTCTTTTTAAATAACTGTCTTTCCTTCCCAGTACGACCTTTCAGTATTTAGCATATATGACTGTTTTTTAAGCATAGTTCCAAAAAGTATTATTTTCCACAATGATCTACGGGAACATTATCAATACACTTAAAATTGTCACTTGGCTATATTTAGTGTTGAGCACCAGATAATTTCAAACAAAACTGACAGTGGAGCTCAGTTCTCTATTTAATTCCCCCCCTGGAAATTGTTTTCCTCACTGTGAAAAATCAGAACATGCATACTGGCAAATATTCCACAAAACTTTGTCTTTCTGCATTGTTATTTAACAGTTTGTCACATGTTTTGAAGATAAAAAGAACTGCTTTCACATAGAAGATCCTGGATCTTGCCAAAACTTCTTTCTGTGACTCCTTTGCATCTTTTTCATCTCACTTGCAAATAGTTATGTCTGAAAAATAAAAATTAATCATTAGCTTAAAAGAACACCTTAAATCTTATATTGATGCTAATAAATAAAAGAATGGCAGAGTAAAATATGTTGCAAAAATTATGATTTTGAGGGATGTTTTTAATTAAGAACTATATTACATGCATTTTACTGCTGTTCATGTTCTTCAAGGTTATTTGAAAACAACTAGTTGTCATAGCAACTCAGTTTTCACAAACTCTGGCCTAATATTCTATTAAGAGTATTTGTACTCCAACACGGAATTGGTTTAAACTAAGAACAGTATCAAGAAATGGCTCAGGTTTAAATTTCCAAACACAAAGGTCTGGATGCTCAGCAAACCTTGGACAAAGTTGAAAATGTGAGGCAAAGGTAGCATTACATTGTCTTGTCATTTGATTTTGGTGTTATCACAGGCTGTTCTGAGCCTTATTTCAGGAAGTCTATTTTTTCTGCAACTAAAACACTGAATCAAGAACCCAAAGAAATAACATTCACAAATTGAAGAAGATTCTATCAAGAAAAACATGCATGTGTTTAACATCTACAGGGACAAAACCAAACACCACAGCATTTAGAACTTACAGAGCAAACCACAGATGTTTATAACAGCAAGTATTGTGATAATCATGAACACTTATGATACTTTAGAGGAAAAAAAAAAATTAAAAAGATATTGTCTCTTCTACTGCCTGCATCTTCTTCTCCTGTTTTTACTGTCAGAAGACCACTCTACAAAGAAAGTTAGTTATGTAGGTATTTCATTGTTTGGACTTATATAGAGATGCAAATTTTTAACACAAGACTGTACGGTTGCTTATAATAAATGGTGGCATTTTACTTTTCCATAATATATTGTTATTTTTTGGTAAATCTAACTCGGCCTCCATTTTCTTCATCTGTATACTTCTTATCAACAGTGTGTGCTACCACAACATCCAAGTGAAATGCTGTGGGAGGCTCCAGTGAGAAAATTGACTCAGAAGTAATGAGAAAATCTTAACTTTCTCTTGATGATTTATAACAAAACACTGACAATCTTTCCCATGAGAAGAAATACACTGAATTATTGTATTTATTTATTTTTAAATAAGCATCTGATATAATTCTTTATGAGAAAAAAAACCCAAATAAACCAAACCAAACAAAACAAAACCAAAACCAAAACTACTGCTGCATTTTAGCTGATTGATAAATTACTAGAGGCAAACCAAAATTACAGAGAAGTTTTGCATATTATGGGCTAAGTACATGGGTTTGGGTAAACAGCCACATTTAGAAGACTATGCATCCTTAGTGAAAAAAGCTGAACTCCACCAGATTTTAAATTTAAAACTTAAATAAACAGCATATTTCATGTGATCCTGTAATTTAATCTAGGCAGGACTTTCCTGCTAAGTTTATGCTTATCTGCAACACTCATGGGGTTGAAAAATGAGTAGTGTCCATTCGCCAAGACTGTAATACATGTGGTTTTCCTCCTGAGTGTCTAATGGTCATCCATTATATGACAAGACAACAACAAACATGTGAATAGCCAGTGACCCTTAGCGACCTTAGATGAGCATATACTTTGTCATTAACTAGATATATTCTCAGAGTAATACAGATATATAGAAATGTTACTTCTTTATAGCAGAAAGTAAGTACAAGGCAATAAGGTGCTATAAGACAAAAGATGGGAAAGAAACTTTCACGGAAAGCTTTGAAGAGTTCAGCTCAGGAGGGAAGAATTTAGTATAGATTGGGCACATCAGATGAAAGGATCAAAATACATTGAAAATACAACAAAAATTTATGTTTCTAAACTTCTGTCCAGGCTGGTATTTTCAAAGAGTTATTTCCAAACAAGACACATTAAAACCCCAAATTAAACAATCCCATCCTCTACATTGCAAATTAGAAACAAAAATTTATAAACCGCTTGTGATAGGTCACATATCTTAAGCCAGGATGTTGAACATATAGCTCCAGTTGTATATTCAGAAACATCAAAGAGAAGCTTGAGTGTCAGAAGTACCGAAATATGGACATGGCAGCAGAAATTAAATAAATCCATCAAATACTATGCCAAGCACCTACCAGTACAAAACACTTACATAAACTGTTGAACAAATCTGCTCATATAATGAATATTTCATCAAAAGAACATATTTATCTACAAGGAGAGAGTCGAATGTGTGAAGTTTGAGTACCTCTTTTATAAAAATTGCTGTGAAAGTCATTAGCTTTCCAGAGAGACAACATCTGTTGATTGTATGATAATAAAGAGAACAATTACTATATTAAATGTGTATTATGCTTGTGTGACAAGGTTTTGATAGCAGAGGAGTTACAGGGGAGGCTTCTGTGAGAAGATCCCAGAAGCTTCTCCCATGTCCCACAGAGCTAATGCCAGATGGCTCCAAGATGGACCTGCTTCTGCCCAAGGCTGAGCCCATCAGTGATGGTGGCATCACCTTGCAGATAAAGTATAGGACCAGGGAAAACTTATTACATGAGAGCAACAGCAGCTAGAGAGGAGAGGAATGAGAATCTGTGAGAGAAACAGCCCTGCAGACACCAAGGGCAGTGTAAAAGAAGGAGGAGGTGTCCCAGGTGCTGGAGCAGAAATTCCCCCCTCAGCTTGTGGTGCAGCCCAAGGTGAGTAAGGTTGTCCCCCTCCGGCACATAGGGGTCCATGGAGGAGCAGAGATCCACCTGCAGCCCAGGGAGGAAACCCATGCTGGAGCAGGGAGATACCCGAAGGAGCCTGTGACCCCATGGGAAGCCCAAGGTAGAAGAGGCTCCTGGCAGGGCCTGAGGACTCATAGAGAGAGAAGCCCTCACTGGAACAGGTTTGTTGGCAGTACTTGTGACCCCACACTGGACCAACCTGTGCCTGAAGGACTGCACATTGTGGAAGGAACCTGTGCTGGAGAAGTTTGTGAAGGACTGTTTGTCGAGGCAGGAATGCCACACTAAAGCAGGGGAATGGTGTGAAGAAGGAATGGCAGAGACAATGTGTGAAGAACTGACTGCAATCCCCATGTTCTGTCCCTCTACAGTGCTGGAGAAAGGGAGTGGAGAATCAGGAATGAAGCTGAGCCTGGGAAGAAGGCTGAATTTGGTAGGGGGTGGGAGGCAGGGGGAGGGGAAAGGGAGGAGAAGACTTTTAAGATTTATTATTTATTTCTCCTTATGCTACTCCAATTTGATTGGTAATTAATGAAACTGACTTCCCCAAACTGAATCTGTTTTGCCCATGACTGTAACTGGTGAGTGATCTCAGCTCATAAGCCTTTCATTATATTTTCTTCCCCCTTTCCAGATGAAGAGGGGAGGGATAGAGTGGCTTTTCTGGATACCTGGTGTCCAGCCAGCATTAATCCACCAAAATGTATAATAAAGATAATAACTATTTATAGAAAGAAAATTAAACAACATTTTCCAAATTCTATTTTAAAAAAGTGAAAATATCGCTTGACTATGTACTTTCTGGGAATATTTAACATGTAATTTCTTGGACTAATAAATTAACAATCTCCAACATGGCAGTTTGCTTTTATTCCATTCAGGAACTCATATATTATCTAGATTTATAATATATAGTAAACATATAGTAACTGGATGAATGTGAAAGTAGGCTTTTATTAATGTAAAATTAATGGTTTTCCCTCATTTTCACTGTGTCATTTTGACAAAAGGTTGGATGGTTCAGATCACTAAACTGTTCAGGATTGAAAGACCACTTATTTACAAATTCTTTCAGCACCAATGATGATATATTTCCACCCAACATTCTTCCAGTGACAACAGGATAAAAATAAATTCATTAGTATCTCTGTGCCAAATCAACTAAGCATGACAACTATAATGTTATTCCCAAGAACTACATCAACTCCAGCTTCGACAATTCATAATGCAACTACTTTATTTGTGAAGTCAACCTGCTTATGCATGTGTGTAACTATTTAATCCTGACTTTACTTAGGCAGAATGTGGTTGTACATCTTTATATTCTTTTGTGTTGCACTAGGACATTTACACTCACTTTGCTCAGTTCTCTCAATTTCTTTCAAAGGATGTCACTCTCTCCCAAAATATATGTATCTTTTAAATAATACATCAGTGTATTTTTCTTCTACTGGGATGGATACATGGAAACATTGAGAAACAAAACCAACCAACCAAACAAGACAAAACACAAAAAAAATAAAAGGAGGGGGGGAGGTTAGGTAGGCAAAAGCAAAGTAAAGAAAAGCTATTAAATATTCCTCATAACTGTAGAAGAAAAAGACAGATCCCTTCATAAATCCAGTCTAAATGTGAGAACTCATTAAATCTTCAATGACAATTGTTATGGTAAGAACTTCACATCAATAATTAAATCTATTTCTGATTTAAGAGGGAAAAAAGTCAACTGAATTTTAATGTATTGTGCATATATTTAACAATGGCTAATGGAGACAGATGTGAGGAGATAATATAACAGATGCTAAATGATTGTCTTTTTTTATAAGACATTTATAAAAGACAAACAAAATTAAATGTCAAAATGATAGAGCTACTCTCAGTTCAGAGATGCAAGACTCCCTTAACTCATTAAACTGGAAACTACAGCCAGAACAGGTGTTCATATAAGTGGGATTTAAGTTTACATTCTTGAAAAAAGAAAGGACTTTTGCATATACGCTTGTGTCTGTTGGTTTTGTCTTAAAACTGAAATATGTATTACATTCTATGGGATGTTTTATAAGTGACCATTTTTCTCAGTCTATAAGTAGTTTACATTCCAGCTTCTTATCTGCCTTTTATTTAGATACTAAGTTCAAAAGAATGAATGTGCCAACAGTAATAACACTCCCCTCACCCCAGTAGTGGGTAAGAAAATTATAAATAGTACCAAGGGAAAAAAAAACTAATAACACTCCCCTCACCCCAGTAGTGGGTAAGAAAATTATAAATAGTACCAAGGGAAAAAAAAAACTAAGGTAATACCTCTTCAGTTACTCCTGATCCATGTAATAGTACAGTAATCATGGTGATTGCACAGACTGAACACAAATATAACTACTAGGGTAGACAAATTAGAAACTAAGTGATTAAAAGGGGAGGAAAAGACAAATGGCAAGACTGATTTGTTTCATAATATAAATTTTTCCATGAAAAGAGATCAAAAATTATGGTTTAATCATTGATTCAAACAGATTTTAAGATTCTGCTCTGTTCCATAGATCATCTTATGTAGTTTTAGGCATAAATATTCCATAAAGTAAAAACTCTTGTTTTGGAGAATACACCAAGGGATCATCTGCCCCTGCATAAAGCCATTGACATATGTAACTTGGTTATTGATTAAGTTCTTGTTACAGCAAGGGAAATCCTTCTTAACAGTATGTCAGTTATATATGTCAACAGCTCAGCTGGATTTAACACCAAAAGATTTGTTTTCCAGTAGATAAAGCATTTTTACTTAAGTTTTTTATGGCATGTTGGGATCAGAACACAAAATAGGCTTGTTAGTGCATGAGAATAAAAAAGGATGGTGCAATAAGCAAAGGTTGAACTGACAAAACTGATTACACTAAACATTGCAAAAAATCACTAGAGCTATGGAATTTACATTGACAATTCAAAGTATAGGGGATTAATAGTACACAGTTTAAATTTGCTCTATGCTTTAAAACTTTCATGATTTTTCAAAAAAAAAAAAAAGGAAAAATAAATAATATTGGTTGCTTGAAACCAGGAAATTTTGATTAGACATTACAATTTTTTTAATTTTTTTTTACAAACCTGTAATTTGTGGTTCACAAAACTTAGCACTTTTCTTGACCAAAAGGGTAGTTTTGATCATAAACATTTTTTGTGCACAAAATAAAATTTCAAAAGAGAAAAAAAACCATTCTGTTTTGTAGACAATTATGACACTCATCTATACTGGCAGGTATAATTTTCAAAATTATGTTTTGAAAATAAGGGTTTTATTTTTTTTTTAAATCAAGTCAATTTTCCATATTCTGGTAAGCCATTTGATGGACACTTCCAAGTAAATTTCTCTTCTATTAATGAACTGCTCTATCTTGTTTAAATAATGCAATTTTAACTGGTCCTCAGATTGGCCAGCTCTATCACATTGATTTAAAGTTCATCTGTAACTGAGGGAAATTTATCACAAGATATGTCTTTGACAGGTCTCTCTCACACGTGGATACAGAGCATATACTCACCAACTCAACAGTTTTATCCACTTGTACAAAACAGGGTTTCCTCATCCTAATATTTAGTAAAAAAAAATTCCTTATGGTTTATTCACTGCAAAGAAAATTTCAAAAAAATCTCAAACTCAGAAGAAGCAGCATTTTAAGGCAGTGTGCTTGTAAATTTTTTTGGGAATAATTTCTTAGGTCTAATGTATAATTTTGGTTGTTTTGGAGTGTTAAACATTAAAACCAACTACAATGAAAATGGAGGGAATAAAAACCAAGGCAATTGAAATATTTTTATGCATTCTTGAAAGAAGAATTTAAAAGCAAACAGTATTTCACTACCTTTCTCCAAGCACACATCTTTCTTTCTAAAGATTTTTCATTGAGTGGCCAGTCAGTCAGCTTGACACATTTCACAAGCATTTTATATAATATATCATCTGCTTTTTAATACAGAATTGATTTTTTTTTGAGATCTCTCTTTAATTGCTTGCTGGTTTACTACATTATATACTTGATGGCTTTATAATATGGATGTAAATGTTTATTAATTGTTCAATAGCTTTTTTTGTCTGACCTTGTATAATTTGTGTTGGTCTTCAAAACTGAAACAAATTCTTCTAGGTGCTGAGTGAGCAAAGGACTGCTAAAAATCTATTGTCCTTGGCCTGTTTTCAAATGGCAGTTCTCTTTATTGACCATACATTTTTCAAAGACATAAGTGCTCTCCCATTTTTCAAAGTTCCAGTTCCCATGAACCATAAAACAGGCTCAGATATCCAAGTGCTTTGAGAGCTTCTGAAAATTTAAGGTCCTCTTTTTTATCCAAATACTGTACAACTATTAACAGATTTACAGATTTCTGTACTCGAAATTACAAACTTCCCTTGAAAGCTGCTATAAATGGATTCAAATGAATATTTAGATTTTTTTCTGGTTTTATCTCTATTTTCAAACCCAAAAATTGTTAACAGAAGGGGAACTAGCAAGGTCAAACATTCAATACCTCATTTTTTTTGTGGACAGAAAGAAAATATCACCACCTCAGAAGTACACTTAACTATTTTAAATCTTTTCAGTTAAACCTGCTTGAGTGAATTATACCTTTCCCTTTGTCAACTTTTTTTTCCTTTGTGCATGTGTATGTGTGCCAATAGAAGCCAAAAATGTCATCTATGAAGCTACATACATTCCAATAAAAGGATTTGCCATTTCTCTCAGCCACAACATTTTTTCTTTTACCTTCCAATAATACACTTCTTTTTTTATGGCTTCTCTTTCTTTGATCTTTTCTTTTAACAGTAATCTCCTTTAGGAATGGGAATGTGGCTCCAGCAGCAGTTTGGTCAGGGATCCCAGCTCAGTGAGATCTGGCTGATAGTCAGGTATTTTATGATGATAAATTACAATTATAAAACTCAGGTATTCCAAATTAATTTAAAGTGTAATCAGTAATTTTAATGGCTTTTACTCAGGAGACAATCTATGTTCTTGCATGAGCAAAATACGGAGCTCATTCCCATTCATCTGCAAGGAAAATACATTAAAAGATAGGTCAAAATAGAAACCAACTGGGCAAGTGGTTCATTCTTCTGAGAAGCCAGTAATCTGTGTTATTGATTTATTTTATTCTTCTAGTCATTAAATACTGGGTCACTTCCACTAATTTTGGTAGCAACTCAAGTACTATGCGGAAAAGAAAGTAGTGAACTGAACTAGCCTAAAAGACACCTACTTCTCTGCAGTTTTACCCTGGATTATTTCAGTGGCACAGTTGCTACATGACCTTGCAGAAAGGAGTGTCCAGAAGTTTTTCTGTGTGCCTCTGTGGGCATGGGGAGAGCAGAGGTTACTGACTAGCTGAGGATAAGGAACATATAGTGCATACTATATACCTTAAACTCCATAAGGCTTCATGTCCTATGGCATTCTCCACTGGAATATGATGAAGTACAGACTACTAGTTGCACTGGAATCTGGCTGGACCCCTGGACTCAGGGGTCTTATCCAAAATCTTAATGTTCATCCAGCAGGTGACCATGAGCATGTTCCAGAGGATGGTACCTAGTCTGGCTTTGTGCAATGACTTCATCAATGACCTGGATGTTGATAAAGCATCTCCACACACCACCAGATTATGGGGAATTTTTCTTTCACAGGGACCTTGGTAAACTTGAGTACAACGGTTGGTTGGGGTGCTCTCCCTCTCCTGTCCTCCCCCCCCAGGTCCACCTGGTCAGCCACGCGGTCTCCTGAGGTCCCAGTAAAGAGACCCACACATGCTGAGGACAGGAAGCAGAAAGAGAGATTTATTCACCTGGTCAGGTCATTTATAGGTTTCCCAGCAGGGAGTGTTCAAAGGGGAGGGATACAAAAGGACCAATCAAGAAAGGTTTCACACACCCTGGGTGGGGCTTACATGCTAATTAGGAAGGTAAGGGGTTTCTTTCAGGGGCGTGGGAAAAAGGAACTTTTCAGTTTACAACACAGTAAAAAAACCTCTCCAATTTACAAGACACTTTGGTTGTTTTCATCATCTTCTCCAGAGACCTCCTGTTACACTTGAGGTCTGAACTAATTTGACCAACAGTGAGAAATGCAAATTGCTACACCTGAAACAGAATAATCCAGCAGCTGGGAAACGACAGGCTGAGTTACAGCCCTGATAAAAGGGACCTGGAGATTATGGTGAGGGCCAGGCTGAATATGGGACAGATGTTTGCTCCTTTTGCAAGTGGAACACACTGAATTGTGGGCTACATCACACAACCAGCAGATATAGGCAAAATATTATCACCTTCTGTGAGGTACTGGTGAATCTGCCTTTGGAATGTGGCTTTGAGTCAACAGCAGTTCAAAATGAATGTTGAGAAACTAAGAGGTGTCCTTCAGAGGAGTTTTGGGGTTGCCAGAGGGATTCAGCAGGTGTCCTACTGTGAAAGCTGGACTTGGGCTAAGAGCCAGTCTAGTGGCAGTCTACTGCTCCTGGTATTACAGAGATGATGCAGACAAGCTCTTCTCAGCAGGGATAAATAATGTAACAAGGGGAAATGGCCACAAATTATAACTGAAAATTAGGAAATATATTTTATAATGGAGAAGGTTTTCACCTACATAGATAACTGTAAATATGTAACAGCATTGTTAATGCACTGCTTTTGTATTTTCCTGAATGTATTTGAGAAGATTATAATTTTAGAAAAACAATTATTGTAAAGAATAGAAGCTATGCTGCAAATTAATAAGGTTTCAAAATAAACTACTACATACTTTAGGAGTGTGTACTGTCAATTACTTAATAATTGCTGTTGTTCACTTAATATGTTCTACTTAACTGCTTATACTCTTTGTTGAAAGCAAGAATTTAAATCTGAATTTATAACTGATTTAAAGTTGAGTTAAGGGTTGAGCAATTACATTTTTCAATTGGTTCTTTACCTCAGCAAGTTCTCACTAGTACACATTTGGAGTGTGATATTAATAGAAATAATTATTTTCTTGCATAGTATGACATTTACCAGATATACATAGATACTGGAAACTTGTAAAAATAGTCACAGGTTATCTTTTCCTCATTTATTCTGAGTTTCAGAATGCCCTCCAAGAATTAAAATGATGCAATATTAGAAACAGCTACCAAGCTTAAGTTTCCCAGTAAATTCTGTATGTATAGTCTCAGATCTTACAATATGCCTTTTAGCTAATGAATCCAGTTAAGGATGAGTTGCCAACCTTATAGAGTGGATAATATTTCAACAGAATTCATGTAACTCTCTCTATTTAATATTAAAAAAAAAATCTAAAATTGAAATAAAAACTCCTCAAAAACCATATGTATTATGCTTGCATGACCAGAGATCAAAGGTGTAATTTGTTTGCCTACACACAGAAAGCCCTGGACAGAGTAGTTGCAGATGTGGTACAAATAACACATAACCACTGATTCACATAGAATCATCAGTGTTGGAGCAGACCTTCAAGATCCAACTCCCACCCAGCACTATCACTGTAACCCTTGAAGCACTAATAGCCTCATATCACCCAACACCACATCCAGGTGTTTTCAGATGAAATGTTCCTGTGTAGAAGTACCAGAAAAGAAGAAAGTATGCATTTAGAGACCTGTTTTCTTCTTAGTATAGTGCAGAGTAGCTGCTGGTGTGCCTTATCCAGAAGGTTTATATGTCACCTGAGGGGCTCTGTCCCTTGAAAACTCCCATGAAACTTCAAGTGGAAGGTTGCAGGTCTGGGCCTCCCAGAGGATCTTTCTTACAACACTTCAGCTCTAAAGGGAATCCAGCATTTCCAGCTCGTTCTTAGAGCAGCTTTAGGCCTTTATGAAAGATGTTACAACTCCCACTTTAAGGTACCCAGCAATCCCCATAATTTAAGGATTATGGAGAAAGGCACACCTTGGCCCAGGGCTCTAAACCTTTGACCAAGTTAGATCAAATTAACGCTTACAGAAACACAGGTCTTTCTGGAACTACAGGCTTTTTACACATAATGAAGAGCACCTGAATCACTTTGTTTTCATGCATTTTCACCATTCAGTCTAGGGTTCAAAACTTGGCTATACACTTCTTTCTTTCAAAAGTATAATGTAAACCAACAGGGGAAGTTACAAACAAAACCCAAATGTTTAACTGGACTCAAAGAATTGTGGTTGGTTTAAAACAATGTTTTCATTCTTTATTATGCCACATTAAGACTTAAGAGTATTTTTTGTGATTTAAACAGGAAATTGTGATCTGGCATTGACATAATACATGATGATATACACTTTGATAAAAAGACAGAAATCCTGCCAGTTCAAAAACTAAGGTAAATTATAATGTTAGAAAATGCTCATGAACAATGGAACTATGTGAACATCTAATTTTGGATTTAGTGACTGATTTGATGTGAAAAGCAATGTTTTTCTAGGTCTTGTTTCTAATACATTTAATTTTTGCATTTGAATTTCAAAGACTAGATGTTATTCTGAAATTGAAAGCTTATATATTCCTTTAGGAAACAGAAAAACTGAGAAATATTTTCTTTGGTTTGGATGGGTTTTTTTTGTCAGGAAATACCAGCTGAATTTGAATTTAATTCATATTTTTGAGCTATTCCAAACATTCTAGCATATTATTGTATATTTTGTTTAAATCTGTCTAATTACAAGTTACAAGTGTCATTTAAAACACAAAAGTCTTAATCCTTTACTGTAAACTCAGTACTCTTAAAAGTTATTCTTTGTAATGACAGAAATAAATATTTATCTGGAAGAACTCTGCAAATATTTACATGAATATTCTTAAATATTTGTGCATATCCACTGTCTTATATCTTCTTTGGGTTTTAGTTTTGGGGGAAACTGGGGTGGGAGAGTGTTAAGAGGAAAAACAAGCACTCTATGAATATCATACTCTTAATGTCTCAGTCAGGTAAACTCTTTGTAGAAATGCTCAGTTGTGTTCAGCTGCTATGCCCTCAAATAACTCCTGGTTTTGTAAAGAAATCTTTTCAGAAAAAAATAAGCAAAGCTTCAATATTATTTTGGCACTTAGAATAGACTCAGACATGAAAAAGTCCTGCAGTATCAAGGCAGTAAAAAAACAACAAAAGAACAATCAATTCTCGAAGCCTGGCATTTACAACAAAACACAGACAATGCTTTATTCAAAACCAGAAAGATAACAGTGATGGATAAAAAGTTGTTTTCACACACAGAAAATTAGGCTGATTTTCCCTGTGACCCCAGAAGGAACACCTGAACTCCAGCAGGATGCAAATCATGTTAGACTATAGTTACATTTCTTAGAATTCTATAACAGCTGATTTCTTTTTGAATGATTTTATGATATTTATGCTGGGTTAATTATACAGTTTACAGTGTCCCTGCAGTCATGCATTTTTAAAATATTATAGAAAGTATAATAGTTGTTCTGTAGTGGTTATTTAAAATATCTCACCCTATCTCACCACAACTTTTATTTGTGTCGTATTTTGTCATGTTTTATTTTTTCTTACTATTTTGGTTTTACTTTTATCTATTTACATAACTTTTCCATTTCCTGTGGAAATTAAATGACTACCTTAGACACAAAGCAAAAGAAAGAAAACTGTGTTATTTATGTTTTTTTCTCTCCTAAATACCCCAGAAACTGGAAATATCACTCATTATATAAGTATTTATGTCTTTCATAAGATATTTAACTCTTTTAAGGTAAAGCCCAAACAAGAAATGAGAATGTGAGAAATATACTTATTCCTCTAATTGTTATAAAGATCAGATTACCCTAACTGATACTTTTTTCCTGTCTTTACTCCACTGAGTTCACTCCTAGTGTATAGTAGTTATATGCTCTAGTTGCAAGACAAGTCTATTTTGTTATAGAAAATAAAGTTCTGATCCACAAATGCAACGCTTGGGTTTCCAGAACTGACTGCATTTTTTACACTTACAGGTTTGGTGTTTTGTTTTTTTGTGTTTTGTTGTAACAGAAGGCCTCGGGAGAAGATGAAGAAAACAACCAAAGTGTCTTGTGAATCGGAGAGGTTTTTTTACTGTTGTGTAAACTGAAAGTTC
>JAWWMO010000001.1:14187698-14198302 GCA_035047845.1 Dendrocincla fuliginosa
CAGATGAATTTGAAGAAAGATTTTTGTAACCCAGTACTTAAAAGGTCAGGCCTTTTAATGATTCTGTTCCAGTCATGAAGATTGTTTAGAACTTTTCTCCTTCACCTCCTCACACTGAAATGGTCACTAAGTGACCAGTCTTTCAATACAGAATGACGGGATCATAAAACAGTTTGTGTTAGAAAAGATTTTAAAGATCATCCCCCTGCCGTGGACAGGGACACCTTCCACTAGACCAGGTTTCTCAGAGCTCCATCCAACCTGACCTTAAACACTTCCAGGGGTGGGGCATCCACAGCTTCTCTGGGCATCCTGTGCCAGGGCCTCACCACCCTCACAGTAAAGAATTTTGTATGTCTAACTCATGACTCATGTATGTCTAACCTAAACTTCCCCTCATTCAGTTTGAAACATAATTGTTGCAGGACCAATTCAAGTATAAAACACCGCACGAAATACTAAAGGTATGCTTTTGTACAGGAGACATTCAATATCACTGTAATTAATGTGGAACAAATATCTCATCTGGCACTGTCAATAATGCAAAAACATTGGAACACAGGGCAGAGGCAGTCCTGGTGCTGGACAAACACAGCCATGACAATACATTACTGCCTATAAGCAACTGCTCACAGTCTGTGGACTGAAGTTTACAGTACCCTGGGTCCAGTGGCAGCATTTTCACTACATTATACTGTATATCATGATACACATGATGTTAATACCCTTAACTCTCTTTTAAGTATTCTCCAATTAGCAACTCATTACTAAGCCAGATGGATCTGCATTGGATGTTAACTCCCATCTGCTGGAAAGGCTCTTTCACATCAAGTCTTCCACAGTAATACATCTCTGAGTCCTGCACCTATCATCACATGGCATACACACAATATATGTTGAACCTGAACACAGACCTATGTTTAATCCCAAATTAAGCCATATCCTGAAACAGTCAGTACTTGTCCCTAGCATTGGCAAGTATTATCATTCTTATAGTACCATTTACATGTGTTTTAACTTTGAGCTATTACCCTAAGGGACAAAGAAATCATTTCTCTGTATCAATATTATCTGGATATGTTGCAGGCATGCATCATTTAGGGATGCCACATATCCATGATACATAACACATGTGGATAGACCCACAGACCCCACTATTAATGCTTAGTTTACTTGTTTATATATGTGGCTGAAGCAATGATTTTTTTTTTTTTTTTTTTTAATTATGACTCAGTGGGTTGCTTGGGGCTTTTTATGGTTTGAGGAGCAGACCAAATATTTAAATATTTATTAATGGGGTAATAAATTAAACCAGATATATTTCACTCAAAGCACAGATGACCAGTGATCTTGGCAGTGAGTAAACCACAGTTTACTCTACTAAACTGTATAGAGTAAAGGCACAGCAAAAGGAACAACAACTTCTGACACCTGAGAGTGAAGGGTACATCAACTTGGTACATTCAATGATAAGTTGATAGGATAAGGAGCAGTGGGTACAAATTGAAAGAGAGGAAAATTAGTTTTGATATTAGAAGGAAATTCTTTACTGTGAGGGTCGTGAAATACCGGAACATGTTGCCCAGAGAAGCTGTGGATGCCCCACCCCTGAAGTGTTCAAAGACAAGCTGGATAAGGCCTTGATCAACCTGATCTAATGGAAGGTGTCCTTGCCCATGGCAGGGGATTTGGGAATAGATGATCTTTAGAGTCCATTCCAAGCCCTTAACATTCTATGATTCTAAGTTTCAGTTGATAGCCACATGCTTTCTTTAATAATTAAAGTATTGGGTCTCTATGGGCATATGAGGAAAGGTTTGGTTTGTGTTTGTTTTACTCTTTGTTTTGTGGTAGTGGTTTTTTGAGAACTCTTAGTTTGGCTAGTCAGTGGTGTAGAAATATGAAGAAGCTGCTAAATGGGATTCATCAGATTGGTGTATCTTGGAGTGGAATGTGTGTTCTCTCTCAATACTTCTGGAATTCCTGTTAATATGCTGTGTTCAATATCTTAGAAAACGGCCACTAAAAGTACCAGGGAGTTGAATTATCACTATATATAAGGGAAGTTTCCAAATAAATATTTCAGCTGAGAGATAGAAGAAATTATAGTCTCTGCAAATATTATAAGAACTTTAATTCTAAAATAGAAATAAATCACTTCTTCAAAAATAAATCCTTTAATAATAAACAATTAAAGAATGTAAAGTAAAACTAAAATAAAAAGCCAACCCTTCAACAAATAAACAAAATCAATGCTTGGAAAACTTCCTATGGAATGCACCTTTTTCCCTCTTTCAGCGAGCCTTGACATTGTCATCAAAGGCTGTGAACCCCCATGAGAGGTTCACTTTGCTGCTGATTTTGAATCTCTAGCTCCCTACAGCAAGTGGCATGGGAGCACTGCTGAAACCTCAGGTGAGTCTGCTGCTGGGATCAAGGTCTGCTGGAGCAGAAGGAAAATCAAATTGCACATTGGGATCTACACACAGCTACTCAGGATAAGGAAGGCCTTTGCCAAGACAAAAGAGGTGCCATGGCAGCAGCCACAGGACTGAACCCTCTCTGCATTTAAGTTGCAAGGGATCAACCTCTTTCCAGTCTTAAGCAAGTTTGCCAGACCTGGGAATGAGGCTGTATTAGTCTCATGTTTAGTTTGAAAGGTTAATTATAATTTGATTAGACTGTTTAAGGACTAAATGGCTGATCTGACTGATGAATGAGGATATATTTCTAAAAATAGTTAAGGAAAAATACCCAGAGAAACAATTTCTTAGTTACACATATATTAGACTGATTAAAATTCTAGTCTATGAAAGATGAAATCCCAGCATATTAAGATCTGCTTTGTTATTTCTGACAGTATAGAAGGATTGTATCTCCCCTTCCCATTTTCTATATAGAATATGAGCACTGAGTTCTTTACAGGAGACATGAGATGTGATCATTTCCTTATTAGATGTTAGTATTAATTCTCTGAAATGTGATTTCAGTAGCTATTTTCCATCTAAGGAACTGACAATATAATTAAAGTATTCCAAATAAACTTCATATTTTTAAATATCATCTTAGTATATGCTTCATTTACTGGCTTTCTACTGAGAAGATTTTTTTTTTCCACCCAAGAAAATCTATTTCAATTATTTCAGTTCTTTTCCCTGGCTTATATTTTCAGTAGTCCTATCAAAGGCATATGAAACCAGCAGAGAGCCTACTCTCTGACTTCAGCATTTTTCTATATAGAGAGAACCATTTGTTTGTTTACACTATGTAAAAAGATAAATGGGAGCAGGGAAATGTTTGTCACTGCAATCCTCTGTATCTACTTTCCTTTATAGTGTGCAGAAGTTAACAACAGCACTGATGGGTAAAACGTTTTCTCCAGGGATGTCAGAGAACTGTGTGCATTAAACAGACATGATACAAATTTAATAAGCATCGCAGTGGTAGGAAGGGCTTATCTCCATTCTGTGTTGCTGAAGCTTAAAAAATAATTAACAAGATTCAAATCTAACTTACTTGCAAATCTAACTACGTTTGATGGGAAGAGAAAACAAGCCTAACTGCACATGCTCAGAATTAAACATGAAGCTATTGCCAGCTATTGATCCATTAGCATTAGCTTTTGTAACTATATTAAGCAAGTATTAATTTAATACTTCAATAATTCCCCCTTCCTCCACCATCCCATCTCCCATCTCATCCTCCAGAGTTCTAATTTCCTTCCTGATTAATTCTTTGCTTTGATAATAATGAAAAATCTTTTGAGTTATAGGTCCCATTTCTATCTATAACAATTCACTTCCTTCATTCTACTTACTTCAGATACCTTTTGATTTTGTTCCTTCCTAACTTCTATTTCTTAATTATGGTCACTTTCTGTTTCAAACTTGATATTACTTGCTTTTTTTCAAATCTATTCTTTGCATTTATAAATTTTATATATATATCATTTATAAGACTCCTACCCAAACATTTCCTTTTATAAAGAAAATGCATGTGTGAATTATTGACACTAAAATATAAACCAATGCATATTTTTTCTCTGATTTATATTAAGGGGAAAACATTTCCACAGAGTATTGCAAAAACATCAGCGGTTCTCCTTTCACTTTTAAAAGACATTTAGAAACCCAATTCTTAGTTTGTTTTTTTTTTAACTTGGATTCAAAAAGCTTCAGGCTAAAGGCTATTCAAATATATAATTTTATTTTGAGACATCCATCTGTACAAATGTTTAACATTTAAAGTCTTTTACTCATTTTATATAATAAGGCTTACATTACATTGAAGATGGGTTTTTTTCTTGTTTTGTCCTCACCTCCCCACCCCCATCCTGAGAAGTTGTTTTTAATAAAAATTATTTTCATGGAACTACAATTTCAGTGGAAAAGGAGTGACTGTCACATTTTATCATTAAAATATTTTTGCTTCTGCCTTTGCTATTCATACCTCTAAATTCTTTAAATGATCTCACTTTACAAGACTCTGGGTAAAATGTAATACTAGATAGGTAATAAAGACCAGGCAGATGAAAATATTAATACAAAACTCACCTCAGTAAATCAATTTCAAACAATAAATCAAATTCTATGCTATTGTTAAAGCAGATCTTTCTCCTCAGGCAGAATTCTTTCTGTATCAAATAGTTATATTTGAAGAGATCATTACAGTTCTGGGCAATTGTGAGAGATGTTTGGAAGAAAAGAAATACAAGATCAGTGATTTTATCTCTTTGGGTTTGGACACTGACCTTATACATCTCTGGCTCTCCAGCTCTTCTTAGCACACTGGGTAGTTTAATTGTTTTGAAGACTACTCATTTACTGTGATTTGTTTTTTGGTTTTTTTTCTTTTCTTTTCTTTTCTTTTTTCTTATTTTATCCTGGATTAAATACCTGAGATGGATTTGTATATACTTTGACACAGTATTCACAACAATTATTGCTTTGCTCAGTCTAAACTTGTGATGTTAGTATTTTCTTAATTTCCCTCCCTTTTACAGGGCAAACCCACCTCTCACCTCATGGTGGAAACGAGCTGTGTATAGATTTGTGATGCTTAACTGTAACTCAAGTTCTGATTGAAACTTTTCTCATTACTGCTGCATTTATAAATGCACTTTTCCATCTGGGTTCTCTGACTCTAATAAGAGATTTCTACTTGTCAGAGCTTTCAGAGGGAACACCTAAAAGGCTTCCTCTTCCTGGCTACCTATTTGCATAAAATGTAGGGGAAATAAGTTATCTCCAAGATTTGTATCCCTCAGACATATCTGAAGGAAACTGATGAAAAAGCTACTTGGAGCACAGGCAGCAGAATGGGGGGAGACACAGACAGTGTGACCACATGCACTTCAATTCCTAAAAAAATATAATGAAACAGTAGTGAGAGAAGAAAAATCGCCTGATGCTTCAATTAATTGTTTCGATTACACAATATTGGAGTTCAACATAAATTAATAGTTCTGTATATCAGATACTTTCAGATATGCAATTTTTAAAGTAACTGGTATCGGACTTAGAAAAACTGCATCTCTTTGTAATTTTATTTTCTTAGAAGTTCAGAAAGCGAATACACTTTGAATACATTTTGTCTATTTGTAATCTCAGATGTGTTTCCAAACTGCTCTGTTCCATTTGCAAAGATAAGAAACTTAATATGACACCAGAAGGAGAAAATAAACTAGATTAAAGTCATTGTGACATATGTTCTAGCTATTGGAATGTAATCTGAGTGGTATTATTGGTAAACATGGCTGAAAAATAATTTATTATGCTGTGATAAATTAAATGACCATTGCTTTTCTCAGGAAGACAGATTACTTATAAAGTAGTCTCAAATCCTGGCATATGAAATTACTATAAATTCTAGTGGGTTTTATAGTGGTCAGCAGCCAAAGTAACCATTAATAGCTATAAACCATCCAACACAGCTACCAGTGTCTACTAATTGGAACTGTCATTTTTTCTTGCTGCTTTTGAAACCACATTATAGTGTGCAAAGTCAAAGTTCAAAGAAGTATTTCACATAAAATGGTTCAGAAAGATGAGTACAGCCATTTTAATGAACTGACCTCTCTGTTTTAACTCTTCAACATGCCTGCAGGACTGATTATACTTCTGTCTTTCTCTTTTATGTCCCAAAATGCAGAACATCACATGTTAGAAATACCCTTCCAACTTACACTAGGCTTCCATGCCATTCTCCAGACCACTCTATACACAAAATTCTGTATTTTATCGGATTAAGCTTTAGCCATTTTGCTTCTCCTTCCAGGAAAAGGTGTCTAATGGTAATGTTGTTCAATATGCAATAAGCAGAGCATGCAGTTAATATTGATTTAACAGGCAGGCAATACTATTTTCAGTTTTTTAAAAAGGAGTGTGAAATCATTTATGAGAATGTTATATTTCTTCAAGTTATTTTCTCACAATAAAAAGATTGAAATTATTTTGCTCCTCTTTCACACCTTGGCAGAGAAAATTTACATTTTTAGGATTTAAATAGCTTAAAACCTTAATATATATATATTATTTTGGCTAGAGATTATGTTATCTTTCCAGAAGTCCTACTGCTCAATGGTCTTACCAAGTATAACCAAATATAAATTTGTCTTGTCTCAGTTTGCTTTGCCCAGTCCTTCAAATGAGAACCCTTAAGAAAATGATCTGGTGACAAACTCATTTAATCTTAATTTTCAGGTTCTTAAAAGGTCTGAGACTGAGCTTGTCAGCTGGAGTTTGCATAAGTTTGCTGTGCATAAGCTTAAGCTGCAGCAACATGTCCCTTAAAGTGAGGTTCTGCATCTTGCCCCTCCTACCTCCTGCTCTGGGATGGTCTTGCCGCCATCCATAAGGCAGCTACAAAATGTCTTTCAGTAAAGCTCTCTTATACAAACTGGTAAGATTTGGAGTGAGGTTTTACATCTCTAGAACAATTTTTACTGATGGATATGGGATTTCCAGGAAGAATTATTTACTTCTGTTCCAGATGTGTCAGGGATGCCCCTGCAGTACCACTAAGACCAGTTTTCATTTCCATATCTCTGCCCCATTCCTTACTAAGAAAACGAAAGAAATAAACTCACTGAGTTATTATCTTGTTTAAGAAGATATTAGGTTAGTTTTCGTGTTTAATCCTACCCATTCTTTCTTTATCTTTATTTTGTCTAAGCTCCACTGACAAAATTTAAGGTGAAAATAACCTCCATAAAAACCAATAGCATAGTGTGCTTCTATGAATAGAATAATTATAACGTTCTCCTTTAGTTACAGCTGCAAGGGCAAATTAATGACACATGTAAAACTGAAAATGACCTTTTTGACATCAGCTTGCCAGGATATGCACTCTGGGATAGTGGTTTCCTTTGTGCTGTAAAGCCAAAGAGGGTTGGGTGCCCTTTCCCACCACTTTAAGGGTATATTTGGACTGCCAGGTTTACAAGAAACACAAAGCCATTTTATTGAGTTCCACATATTGCAACATCTTCTATTACCCAAGTTATCTTGTTTATCATTGGCTTGGAGTTCTTCACCTTGTTGCAGAGCCAGCACTACAGGCAAATCCTTAGTCTCAGCTTCTGGGAAGCACACCATCAGCTTTGTATTTGTTTTTATAATGCTTTCCTTTTTTCTTTTTATTTTTTTTTAAGAACATTAACAAATATATCTTTCTATATTTAATCCACTATTATATCCCATTGACTGCTTCTGGGAACCTCAAATGCACTGCTTTATATGTATGCTGTAATTTAGTAATTTACTTCAATTAGAACATTCAATAAAATATTCATGAAAGTGGCCTCTCATTGAGACAGACCATCCGTTTGCTGGGAGATAGGATTGCATACTCACAGGTATAATCCATTAGGCAAGCTAATTGACATTTTGACCAATAGATTTTTCATGACCTCTCCCCATGAATCTTGACAAAGGCTACTGGTCAAAGTATCATTTTTCCCACCTAGTGGGTGACAACTACAAGTAAATTAAATGTATTTTTAATAGAACACTCTGTCTAAGTGACCTTATCTCGATGAGTAGACACTACCATGAATATTTATTCAGTACTGTCTTTAATAGGACCTAATACTGAGGGACACTTACATCACAAAGAAGTCAAGCCCTATTAATTATCCAAACCACCACTTGTAATAGATTGCTGGGAAAAATAATTTTTCCTACAGTTTGCCAGATTTTTATCTACACCTGATGATTTATTGTAATAAATAAAATGAACTACATGCCAATTTTTGTTGTACAAATATAAATTACAGGTAGGGCAAATTTGTCATCTGAAATCAGGTCTTGATTCAGCAAACTTTTCCTCTGTGTTAATCTCTATGAATACACAGCCTCTGAAACAGCATATATGAAAATAGGATAATATCTATATAGGTGTATAATGGATCAGTGACTTGAATTGTAAAGCACAAAATCTTACTGATGTACCTTGGCTGCACATTCCCAAGAATATAAAACAATTCATTTATTCCATTAGAGGGACACCAACATCTAACAGAGTGAATAATCTTAAAAAATAAATTCTGTTAGTCTGAACTGGTTATAGTACCAGGCTTTCATTGCCAAGAAGAAGATGAAATGATTATTTCTGCACATATCTGGGAAACAGTTTGCTGAAACTTTAATGGCATATTTTCCTTCTTTCTGCCTATGCCTTCTGTGCCAAATCACTCCCTCCATCAAATACTTACAGGGAATCCAGATATTTCTCCAGGGAGTATTCTACAGGAAACTCCCTTGAATTAAATAGAAAGCTAAAGATTAGCTTAAGATTTCTTCCCATAGAGCCTTTTTTTTTCTTTTTTTTTTCTTTTTTTTCTTTTTTTTTCTTTTTTTTTTTTTTTTTTTTTTAATTAAAACAGAAGTGAGAGAAAATGTAAAAGCATAGTCTTTCTTAAACCCAAAATATCGAGGGTGGTGCAGTTCTTCAGCATTCAGCACCATTATTAATTTGAAATTATGATGAAAATTTGATTTAAACAGGCTACTGAAACAGTATTACTGCTACTGTGTGCTTCGTCAAGAGTGTCAGAATGTGTCTTTCTACATGGCATTTAATTTCACCAGTTACAGTATCTGGACAGCATTTTCACTGAAGATTTATTTCTTGTTTTCTTTGATGAGATAATGAAGGTGTGTGTGGGCTTCATTCAAGAAGTGTTTACTTTCCAGAAACAGAAAGAATAAATCTGTATGTTGTATGCATGGAATGAAACCTTTTCCTGTTTTCAATTACATGGACCATCAACTATTGAACTGCTAATACTGTTTCATATTAAGAGTACAAAATGTTTCATTTTTGTCTCATTTTACTAAGGGACCCTTAAACAAACAAGGAAACAAGAAAAAAGCAAACCAAAACAAAAAATGTGAGGAGTTAACCAACTTGAATTTCAGTTCCATGATGAAATTTTTAAGCACATGGTAGAAGCATCTGTTGGATACCCTACAGCTGCCTTTCTCAGGTTGCTAAGTGGGAAAGAAAAAAGGGGATGCAGATTTGAAAGAAGAAGCCTCAGAAGTTAAAAAAGGTGTTCACAATTTGGAAGGGAAGAAAAACCCTGACCTGCAGGAATGAATAAGGAAGAAAGACAATGCTGGGATGCAACAAAAAGGGCTCTAGAGAGAAAAGAGAAGAGTCAACGTAAGTAAACATTACAAACAGTGAACTCCAGACGATACTAAAAGTAATGGAATGATCTAATAGAATCAGTCTAAAGAGTAAAATTTCAGGAACACAGGAGAAAAAAAAAATCCAAACAAAAAAGAAATCCAAACAAAAAATTGGCCCTGTTATTTGTGTTTTACAAAGCTTAGAAAGATTTTAGGTCTCTATCCAAAGGTTGGAGGTTGGGAGGGGTGGTATAGCACTGTACTACAGTAGCATGGGGTTTTGAAAAGAAACTACAGTTGAGTCCTGAGGGGGAAAACATAATTCATAAACCTTTACAAAATAAAAAAAAACAAGTAAATGGAGAAATGCATGGAAAAATGCAATCTTACAATTCTTGTTAGCATCTTTCCTTAAAGAATGCCAAGATAATGGTGCTCTGACAGTCTTTTTGAAAACACGGTGTTAATTTACTGGCACACACCAGGTGTGAAAAGCATCTCTCAGGTGGTAGTAATGAAAGAATCATTTTTGCTTGTCTACTCTGAGGCTTTCAAAACTCAAGGGAAAAAGTATTGAATTATAGAATATTCTGAGCCGGAAGGGACCCACAGGGGTCATCCAAGTATAGTCCCTGGCCCTGCACAGAACAGCCCCAAGAGTCACACCATGTGCTTGAGAGCATTGTCTAAACACTTCTTGAACTCTGCCCGACTTGGTACTGTGACCACTATGCTGGGAAACCTGTTCCAGTGCCCAACCACACTCTGAAGGAAGAACCTTTTTCTAATACCCAACTCTGACACCACTAAGTTTCAAATGTTGTAAAAGTTCTGCTTGAACAGGATTACTGATATAAATCTCTATCCAGCCCTGGCACTGTGTCTTAGTTCAAGGAAGAACTAAGATATCTATGTCAGCCAGGTAATAATCTCTCTCCTTCAAATTTAGAAAACAGAACTTTAATTAGG
>JAWWMO010000001.1:14223120-14245122 GCA_035047845.1 Dendrocincla fuliginosa
CAAAATACAAGAACTGTTATTCACAGTCACCAAATTAAAGCTTATGGAAAGATGAACTAAATTAAAAAAAAAAAAAAAATCCAACAGTGTACGAGGAGAGAAGCATTTTAAGCATTTTTGAGAAATTAAATGCTGCTCCAAAGGACAGCAAAGACACAAATGTTGTCACAGCACTAGAAACAATGAAAATACAGAGAACAGTCACAAAGGAATTAGGGTTTTTTACCCTCAAGGAGACAGAAGGTTCATTAGTCCAATGAAGGGCATCCTACTCCATTGCCAGCAGCACGGGTAAGAAACGAGGAGCTGGAAGCCATCATAAAGCAGGGAAACTATAACACTGTTGTCGTTCCAGAAACATGGTGGGATGACAGACAACTGAAAGATTATCAGGCATTGGAGCAGGCTATGCAGAGAATGGTGGAGTCATCATTGAATGTGGCACTTCATGACATGGTTTAGTGATGGACTTGGAAATTAATGGTTACACTTCATGAACTTAAGGGTCGTTGCCAACCTAAATGATTCTGTGATAAGAAACAACACTAAATCATCTTCTTTAATTGTATATCTGTATCTCTCCAAGATATCAAAGAAAGTTAAAGAGAAATATATATGGAAGTAATGCTGATCAAAGCAGAATTCCAAGAAAAATATGGAGTGGTGTCATGGTATAGAAATTCCTGGTGCCAGAGTTTGCAATTTGAATGGCAAAATATGAACCCACTGCAACACAGGAAAGACAATCCAGATAATGACAACACAAATACAAAGATTTCTCAGTAAATATGGCTACAGTTTGCTTTAGCAGTGTCCCAATGGAGAGTTTACTTCAAGCAACAGCTTCAGGGCAGCAGGTTCCAGGGTTTAATGACACAGTCAAAAGCAGAAGGAAGGATATTAACCTTTCTTCACGATAAAAACTGGACTGAAAGGGTGTGTAGGCACAACTTATTAATAGATTTAAATTTTGCTTGTTTTTTTTGTGTTTTGTGTTTTGTTTTTGTTTTTATTCTGATAGAAAATATCAACATCTAGTGCCCACAGCAAAAAGAGGTGATTTCTAGGGCTCTATTTCAAATTATCAGCATGGATGATTTGTTATTTTTCTAGTATTTTAGGTCTGAAAATCAGTTCTATGCTTTCTTTACAGGACAGCACCAAATCATAACTGACAGCACCAGAACAGAGTTCCAGAACTCCTTCACACACAGCTTGTTACTTTAAAAACAAAGATGATCTTGACAAAAAAGCACAACAAAATATACTTTTCATTTTAATTGTCAACTACTCTGAAATATTTTAAATAAATAAATCCAGGTTTAAGCTGGTGAAATTAACAAGAATGTCTCATGTTCACAGTTTGACATGCAATATGGATAAAAACAAAGATAACTTGATTTTGTCATCAAAGACAGGTTAATAGAATATGCAGCCAACAAAACCAGTCATAAATTTCAGTTCTTTAAATTCCCTATTGTTCAGCTATGTACTATTCAACACAGTGTGTATAAAAGTCAACATTATGAAAGCTATTTGAAAGTTTTAACCATCGAGTCCTTCATAACTTAAGCACATTTTTTAGAAGAGGAAGGAAATAACACTGCAATTATTTTTATTAGACACAGACCTGGTTTGTTACAGAGCAGAACTGACATGTGGATACATACTTCATTTTGGAACACACAGGAGGTAACCTCAACATTGAGTTGATTCAGTTAAAAGGATCTAAGAGTTAAACTTATTATGGCTGCATTATACTTTTCAATTAGTTTTGAGTATATACATTTGTGATTATCATTTCCTACAGAATTCTTTATTTTTCATAGTGAATTTCACCTACATGACAATTAATATTATGTGAGAATGGCTAAACAGCACTTTGTTTAGAAAATAATGGTAAGAATCAAAAAATGGTAATTTGAAAGACATATTTGAAAGACATCATTCTCATTCAGTATCTCTCAGATGTTGTACTGCAGACCTAGCCTTCAGTAGGTGGAAAGGAGTCCCTAATATTCTTGGACAAAGGTCAAGGAGGAAAGAAATGTTTTAAAAATGGCATATTCATACTCATCTCTGTCAGTCAAATTTCTATAAATTGTTCTCTGTCTGCAACAGCTGAAAATGCACATATCTGCTTCACAGTTATTTCGGGTGATCACCATAAAATAAGGAGAGGGGAAAAAAAAAAGAGAAAACCCCATATAAATCTTGACATGAGAATGAAAAACTTGTTTAAAATTTTCCTGACATTAAAATCAACTCCATAATTCTAAGAACATTAGGAAATCTTTAGTCATTCAAGGAGCTATTGTAGTAACATTTCAAAAATTCATATCCTGGCCAGATTAAGTAATTTATTTCACGTACTACTTGTCACTGTATTAATTATTTTCCTTAAATCATGGAGAGGAAAAATAATACAGATATAAATGTATCTGTATTAGAAAATACAATTAATTTAATTGTAATAACATAAACTTTAAAAGAAGAAAATGCCTGACCTATCTTACATTTTCTGACAAAGTATTTCAATTTATTATCTTTAGCATTACTTGGTTTCAGTTTCAGCAAGGAATTGAATACCATGTAACATCTTCAACTTAAGTATAGAATAGAGAAGAAAAAGCAATTTTTTCACATTCTTGCTCTTTGAGCAAGTAGGGAAATTAGGAGGCAGAGAAAATGGAAGTCAAGCAGTTGGAAGCACACAGCGTCC
Organism: Dendrocincla fuliginosa; assembly: GCA_035047845.1. Lineage (NCBI taxonomy): Eukaryota > Metazoa > Chordata > Aves > Passeriformes > Dendrocolaptidae > Dendrocincla > Dendrocincla fuliginosa. The sequence continues at coordinate 14,225,843 of JAWWMO010000001.1, forward strand.
TAGCTGTGAACCTTGTTTAGAAGTCTTCACAAAATGTTGTAGTCAAAGCAAAGGCATGACTGTGTATTGCATGCAATTATTTTTTTTTTAATTTCTCAATTATCAAGAAATCACACATTTGAAAATAAAAATATAGTATTTAAAAGATTTTTTAAGAAATACACACTAACACATTAATCCGTAATAGATTTATTTTCTTTGTTAAAAACTAACAACCACCCACCCAACAGCCCTTCCCTTGAAAGCAATTGATCCCTCTTTCACTGCAAATCAAGATACACAGACCACCCTGTAATCTTATTCTCCATCAGCTTAATTGTGTGCTCATGGATGTAACATCCTGCCAGACATTGCCTTCAAAAAGGTGTGTAAGGAGGGCAGTAAAACATGGCACACTGAAAGCAGCCTCTGTCTCATTAAAACATCATCTTCAGCGTCTCATAGGATTGAGATGACTTTAATTTGCTGTTAAAACTGCAGCCAGTTCAAGATCCTTCTCATGTGCTTGCAAAAAGCAGAAGACAGTGCTGACAAAAAGATACTAAAATTAAAATATTTATCTGAGTATTGGGGAGATTTCTGATATTTTCCCCAGCAAAGAGTTGTAACCATTTTTGTTGTGCTTTGGTTAACTATTTAACTTTACTGTCTTTGATTATACTGCATTTTCTGCTTTGCAAGGGGTGTCTGCTAGTTACTTCATTAAATATATTCAAATTGTTTTGTGATTTTATATGAGAAGTGCAGGTGATAACAGTAAATTTATCTCTGTTCTCACATCCAACAAAAAATATTTGGAAACGAATTTTTGTTTGCTTTTCATCCTGGTTTTCTGAGGATTGTGAGTATTTGGTGGGCACACAGCACCTGCACAACAGAGCACAAAAGCAATGTGGTTTTTTTTTCAGTTTCTGTCTACTAAAAACAAGGTTTATTTACCTCCCTATAGATACCTGCATCTATACTATATTTTTGCCTCAGTCTTCACTTCAAGTCGCTCTCTAGCAGTCTTTTCCATGACCATTTAATGGTTATTTTGTGGGGAACAAAAGAATAAAAAAGGTAGAATTCTAAATTTTCTGCACTCCACAGTTAACAAACATGATAAGTGTATCCTTAAAACTTTGACATTCAACCAGTGTTAAAAGTCTGAATTTATCTTAGACAAGAACAAATGCAGAATGTCTTATGTAGCAAATAACCTTTTGAATTCCTCGGTATTCAGCTTTTTTCAAAATGTTAACCTCATCTCAATCTTTTTATCAGTGTGGACAGATTATTTTCCAGTTTTATTTGAAACACATGAAAATTCTTCAACTTAGGGTCACACAAAATGTTAAAATTAGCTTAGTTATCAATCCTTTAAAAAGCCAAGAATTTTTATCAAGGAATTTACAGGGAAAAGAAATCAGTAGTGATTTTGTAACTTCATTTCAAAATAAATGCAGAAGAAATTGATTAAACAGTAATTTCCCATTTTATCTGCACATGAACTTAACTCTATGAACCCAAAGAAAGGAAGCAATATAAACAGAAACTATAAAAAAACCAAAGAAGCATAAGGAACATACAATCAAATGAGTAAACTGCTATAACCAAGGGCCTTATAACCAAGAAAAGAACATTTTATTGTTATTTCCCAAAGTATTCCGAACTGCTTGTCTGCAGCAATAGTGTGTCTCATCTTGTACCTGACTTCATGTATCCTTAGCCTAGGGCCATATCAAAGGCCAGTGCTTTAGAATTTTATTCCAAGTATGATTAAATAAATTTTAAAATGCTTCTTTTTACCAGATTGCATATTATCTCATTCCTTGACTTCTTTAATGACCACCTTTCTAACTAAGAATGCTGACATTTGCAGGTCAAGTATCAATCAAAAAACTTTGGGCAACTTGTATCTTTCAAATTTTGTTTTAGGATATATAGGCTTAAAGAAAATGGCTTTGCTGTTCAGTCTTACTTTAAACAATCCTTTCACACCCATGAACAACCAAAAGATAACAGCAGTTTTGACAGAAGATATTGGACCATTTAGAGAACACAGAGGCCAATCTCTTTTCACTGCTGCCACAGCCCCAACAACCCCACCAGACTTTATAAAAGGTTAATTCAGGCAATTGTCAGTAAGATGTGGAGTTTCTCCCTTCAGCTCATTGCTTCCCAAAGCATTCACATTATTGCTACATAAAATTCATGTCCCACAAAATGTAAGGACTTTTCTGGTAGCTCACACGAACAGGCTTGATGGACTGTCTCTTGTTTCAAGTGAGCCACAGCTTACACCTGGTATTTCTGTGAGCAGCAGAGGAAGGAAAAGCTGAAGTCTACAACAGGATTTTTTCACACATTTGGAGCAGACTGACAGACTCTTGTACCACCACTTTCTGTGCTATTGCTTTTCCATGAATATATGTCTGCATTGCAGAACCACTTTCCCGAAGCACTGAATTTAATCAAAATATTTTGAAGAAATAGGCAAGGGAAACAGACTTATAAAATGAAAATCTTTTTCTCCTTCCTCAACATCTTTTCTTGTTTTTCATTAATATGTTATTTAATTAAACTTGCTCTTTGTTCTCTGCACAGCCAGTTCCTAGGACTCTCCTATGATTAAGATTTACTTTGGACAAAAGGTTAATGAGGCTGACAGCAATATTACAAGTCTGTGAGGAAATAAGAGAAGACATTGCTTAAACCATTGAGTAAACTACATTTCAGTACCTCTTTACACAATCACATCCATTATACAATCTTATGTCCATACGAAAAACCCACAAGTTCTTGGTTATGGAGTAACTCAGTCTCCAAACAAAGAGCTCTTAGGTTCATCCATCCTCTGCTGAATTAAAGTGCCCAGAGAACAAGATTATAGGGAATGAAGAACTTCAGAGCAAGGGAGAAACCTGTCCCTGTAATATTATTTTAGGCAGAAATAGAAGAAACCATTTAGGATATAGAATTACATCGATCATATAGGCCAAACTTAGCAAACATTGCTACCCTAAAAGGCCAGTAAAATATGCAATTAACTGTTGTTCAACAAGGACACAGAGCTTTTAAAGTAAAAGATATGCTTAATTCCTTATTCCTTTCATAAACTGTGATTGTATTTTTTTTTTTTTTTAATTTTCTTGCTCTCTAAAGGATGGCTCTATGGCACCATAGACAACTCCTGATGTGTGAGATTATCAGTGCTGATTCATATATTGACTTGTTGCAAAGCTATTTTATTGATGGCAATACCCTTACTATATTCCAGTAAACAGTACTATTAGTCTTAATTTTTACCAATTTAAAATTTTGAACTTAAGATGTTGATTCCTAGATTTAATCTTTGACCATCACACAAAAATCAATTACCTATGTAGTATGTTAAAGGTTACATGCTGTTCATTGGGTCAGTAGAATACAGTGCTGACAACAGTTAAATAACAGTAATGTCTACTTTTTCATTGTCTTTTATTTTTACTAAGTAGCATATTCAGAGGGCATTTATTACATTTAAATTCATTGGCTTAAAATACTCTCTAGAGACTGATCTTTAAAATAATATGCATATTTCCCATGCACAATTGTAAAGAAACACTGCCCTCTTCTGTCAAAACAAGTTGAATTCCCATAGAGACGTTTTATTTTGGAAAACCAAACTGGATAAGAACACCCAAAATATTATTTTATATAGAATAAAAACTCTGTGCCATGTTCAAATAGCATGTTTGAAAACGTTCATTTCCAAATTTCCTTTTTTGTTCTTTCAATGCAATCAGTAGAATTTCTCTTTTCCCCAGTTCAAAGACATTTCAGAACACTTAGCAACAGGGAGACATATTGCAGTAATTTTGTTTTATAAACAAGCACATCTAATTCTGCAGTTACTTTCTTGGGTGAGTAGATTTACTTATGGCAGAAATTTCACAAATCCAAATTCTAATTTTTCTTCTTTATATATTTATGTGCTGTGATCTCTAGTTAATATTCACATGCTATTTGATCCATTTCCCTACATTCATATTATTTTTTTTTTCCCCAGAGCAGGAGAAAAGGAGCACTTAAAAACTTGTGAAAACCTAATAACGTCATAAAAATTCAAAAATGAAGTTTATTGCTTTCAATAAAAAGCAATATTTAATTTTCAAAACAATATCTTTCACAAAACTTGCCTTGAATATTTATTGTCTAAAGTGGGCTATTGATATCAAAATAAAAAAAAAACCTTCCACTGTGAGCCTATTAGTTCATTTCAGTAACAGAGTTATCATCAAAGTGGTCAACACACATAGAAAAAGCATCCTCACTCCTTTTACCAAGGAAAATCAATAACAAAAACTAGCTCTACACATAAAAATCTGTACCTAAGATGTCTCTTAAAAATTATAGGAAAGACAAGACAACAAGTGAAAAAAAACCCTACTGATATTTCACAAGCATAAAACTAAAATCTAGACCATTCCAGGGTATTTGGACATATAACTTTTTCTCTAAGGCAATTTCCCACATTACTGTGTTAAGGCTTTTTTGAAGCAGTTCTTATCCCATTCCTTCAAAGACTTTGAATTTGACTTCACTTAGTAAAACCTTTGCGACATACCTCTTCGGTTTAAGATATTCTAACAAAGCACCTCACTTTCTCCAAAAGAGCTGCTTCTCATGAGCTGGACTTTTCTGCAGATGTGCACAAATATTAATCGGCAACTTCAAGGTCAAATTTTTAAAATTTTAACAGAAGAATGTCAAAAGCACCAAGTTCTTGGTCAAAACATTTAAAAACTATATAAAGGCACAGTAATGGTCAATATTCATTCTTTAATCACAAATTTGAACTCCTTTTCATACAATGGAAAGCAGACAAGATTAATTTAGAATCCAGTTAAGTACGTAGTTTCCAGCTGATCTAACATGAACCCAGGGAAAAGCCATTTGAAAAGTGTTTGGCTTTTAGTCTGGTGTTTATTTCCAGGTTTTAGGGTAGGTAAGTTCAACCTCCCTGAGGTATAGGAAAAAAAGCAGCAGAATTTTTCTCCAACATTTTTTCTCCATGTAACAGTACATCTTTTTTGCTTACAATCCCCCTGCAAATCATAGATTACAGACTCTCAGAGAAGTCTACTGAGAATAAAATATAGGACAAAGGATGTCTTATTTTTCTGGTCTTTCTCTCGCTGTTCTCAGCAGGTAGTGGGACTGTATTTTACCTCTTGTAGTTTCATACTGATGTTCATTGCTGCATCTAAGCACTCCTTCCCTCCCACTGCATCATGGCACTGTAATGATAGAGGGCTATACGAGGACTCAGAAAATAATGCTGAAAATAATTGTATGCAATTTCTCAAGGTTCCTGGAGTAGAAAACCAAGAGTGTTCCAATCAATATTCCTGGGAGAAAAGTGCCTTCTTTCACAAAGTGCACTTCAGCATTTATAAGCTGCAAACCATTCTAGAATGCTAATTTTATGAAAAGCTGTTCTTTAAAACATATTCTTTGAAAAAAAAATGTTTGGGCTTGGAAGAAACAAGGGAGAAAACCCCACAAAAAGTAGAGTGGGAAAGCATATCAGAGGAAGGAAAAATATGCATAATTTGATAATGCAATTTTTTTTTTTACCAACTTTTATGATTAAGGAGTGTGGAATCGTAATACATGCTAGTAAATAGTAGCAAGATAAATTAATTTGAAACAGCCAGAAGAAATATGTGAATGGTCAGAGAAACAGAGAAAACGAATGCTGAAATAGCAAGACAGAGTAGACAGTTGCACGCGAACTCAGAAACCTTAGACTCAAAGATGAAAAATTACCTAGATATTTGAGGGGCTAGAGAAAAAAAAATAAAAAAACCCACAAACAAAAAAACAACAAAAGAAAAAAAAAACAACAAAAACCAAAACAAAGCCAAATACAAAACCAAAAACCTGTGTTATACTTTCACGTTATAAAAGCAAGTAAACGAGGATGTGTCCAACTCCTATCATTTAACCAAACCTTATCCATTGTAGGAAAGGCCAATTGGGCAGAAAAAAAGTGCAGAGAAGTTAGGCAACCATAAAGAAAAAAAGAAAAAAAGAAACAGAACAAGAGATCACGCCCTTGTCAGATTTAATATAATGCCTGCTACAACTTCCAGTAAAGTCACTCTCCAGTGTGATAAGGTTTGGGACATGATTGAAGTTTTTGTTGTTTTCCTGCTCTTAAATGTCAGACTAAGGCAACAAAGAAGACCATTTCTGAAAAACTGGAAGGAAAACAATTAACCAACCAATGGAACAAGGAAGAATTTGCAATTACAGCTCTTTCTCAGGAAAAAAAAAAAAAACAACAACAACAAAAAAAACCCCACAACAACAAAAAAAAAACCCAACAAACTTTTTTTTCTAGATTTTCATTGGACTGCATATTGTTTTCCTCTATTAGAATTTCTAATCCAGAACTACATTTTGGAAATGTAGCCAGGAAAACTCCTAACCATTGATAGTAACCAGTACACAAACAGAGAAACATTTCTTGGTCAATAATGTGTTGAATAATTTATGAAAATAGCTCTTGGACTGAAGGTTCCACAGAGTATTTTAAAGTTTAAACTGTCCATTTATCTTGATTTAATCAATGTATGTTTCTGTTGCTCAAATGGTTAAAAAGGCTTTTTCTATTTAGTTTTCCAGTTATAGCTCTTCAAAGCATAAATTATCAATATTTGCTCAGAAAAAAAAAAAATCAGGTAACGGAAAGCCGCTCTATAGAATACCTCAAATGTGATCAAAGTACTACTCATCATTAAATAACTTGCCTATCCTGTTCAGACTAGTTATACAATATTGGAGATATAGTATTGAATCTATTTAAAGACCTTGTTTTCATTTTAGAGCATTGCCTTTGATTTCGCTGTTTTGCTTCACTACTTTCTCTTCCCCTCACTATGTCTTTCAAAATGAACTTTATAGTAATAGCACAGCTATAGAGAGTGCAACATGTATCTTTGATTTTGTGCTCAGACAAAACAAAAGTAATTTGGTTTTCTTCACAGTTGTGGTATATAATCCTTACCCTCAGGGAAAGGTGCTGAAACACTTAATGAGAATGATGGTAAAAAGTAAGTAGTGAATTCACTGTGAAAATAGCTGAGGGTTTTTTTCCACAAGATAAAAGAAGTTATCACTCATAATCAATGGCTAAAATTTTCAACTTGCAAATTTAAACTTCAAGCGCCCATTGACATGGAAATGTACAAAGAAAGCACATTTCAAATCAGAATGTTTTAAATAAGTGGCTACAATTTTCTTCATCTTTTCTTTGTAAATTAGAATTATTTTTATGGCCTATAGAAGCTGAAACATTGTGAATATGATGTCTTACAATAAACATAGTTAATCAGTAGGAAATGGTTCATGCAGCTTTTACTTGTTTACAAAGTGTTCTTGCAACAGTTCCACAGAGAGAGAAAAAAACAACAAACAAGCAACACAAACAGGTTCCCAGAGACAAAAGATAGGGTTGAGATCCACTTTGTTACTACTTTGTTACTCAGGTACCATAGAAAAACAAGTGTCCAGTTTTCTATGAGATTAGAGTATTGCCTATGACGGGGCTTGCTTGAGTTAGACCTAAATTTTAATTAGAAATGTTCCTGACCAAAAGCTTAGCTGAACAATCATGGCCAAAATCAACATTTATTAAACACTTTCTATTGGATAACTTCATAATTTCATAAGTCTGTCCCTGTCTTTGATGATCAGTCTTTTCTTCTCAGTAAACCTGCGCAGCTCCCAGCAGGGAACACAGCAGGGCAGAGTCCTTGACGTTCCCATCTGGAAGTGGGTGTTTCCTGACGACCCAGTGAAACCATTTCTCAGCAGCAAGAAAACTTCCTGAACTAAAATTTCATAAATAAATATGCAGCTTGGAACTGCACAGAACCTCTTTCCTACTCTTAAGCTGTGAAGGGTTGCCTGTAAGCTTTCTACTGTATTCAAAACATTCCCTTGTCAAAGATGATGAATGATGATAAAAAGGAAAAAGTTAACCTTGCCTTAGGTGTGACTATGTGTCCTCCAGTTCCCTTGTCAAGGACGTTGTATTCTCACCAAGATGCCTTTTAGACCACCACAATTAGGTTTCAAAGCAATTTGTATGCATAAGTTGAAAATATTACTTCAAATTAACTTTCAGAGACACTGTGGTGTGATCAACAGGGTGCTATACTGGGACATAGGGACCAGCTTAATTCTGGTTTTCCTAATGGCCTGATGGTTCACCTTGAGCAAGACACTTCACATCTGTGTGTTTCTATTAATCTTTTAATCTATTTAAACTGTAAGGTCCTGGGGAGGGCACTGTCCCTTGCTTTGTGTTTGTATGGTATTTAGCTCAGTAGGACCTGCTGTAATATGGTGCTGCTGTAATTCATAACACTAAACAGCTAATACAAAAAGCAAACAGGTCTAAGATACCATACAGTTTCACAGTTACTAAGGACAGAACCAGACTGAAAGGATTATCAGATCTTATTATGCAATCAGATTCAAACCAGATGTTAAATATCTTCAAAATTAATTTACAAACATGCAACCTTCTATTTGCCATATTATTAAGAAAATAAAATTAAAAAAAAAAAAAAAGAAAGAAAATAAAGTGGTGTGATGTCTGTTCCCTCCCTATTTACGTTCTAAGCTAAAAAAACAACAGATCCCCTCTTTCTCCTGGCTCAGCCACCAGCCTTGAAAAGCCAAACTGAAACCTGAAGATCAATTTAGATTCTTTCTGTCTCAAACATGAACAATACAGTTAATGACTGAACTTTAAGCACCTTTGCATGCAGTCTACCACTGCAAATCACAAAAGCTAGAAAAAACGTTGGGGATCCCAACATAACAATCCTGTACTGCTGATAGAGAGGACCCAGTTATTCCTTTGCATGCACACACTGCATCTCTGCAAGGGTATCCAAGGAAAGCTTTTGGCCCACATGACAGAAATATATTGACAGTGACAGGCTGCCAATTTTTAGGCATAGATAATCACTTTTCTCACATATCCACAGTTAAAATTAGCATGCACAGCACCATCCAGCACAGTCAGTGATTGTGGAGAAGGCCCCCAGGCTACACTTGTTTTGAGCGGAAAGTGTACAAATCATTCTCAACACACCTTCAAGTCTAACCACCTAATTGCAAGTATGAAACCACACTGTTAAAGAGAGCAGTCATGAAAACCTGTGAAACTGTTTATATACATTAATTAACAGCAGATTCTCTATTTTGATATTATTTCATCAGCGTACTTAAATGCTGTTAAATGATTCAATGCTGCAGTCCTCTTTCCAAGATCTGTTCTTACCCAAGACAACTGGTATTTCCACTCAGTTTGTAACAAAACCAGGGATGAGCTTATCTGAATAAACTGAATGGCTGTGCTAAAAGAAAAAGTACTTACTGAAAAGAAAGCAGAGAAAGGATAAAAATCGACACATTCCAGGATTACAAAATCTATTTCTAGCAACCTCAGTTTTAAACTGCTAACAAAGCAAATGTTATATATGTATTCTTTCTGAACAGGTGCCATAAATCCAACAGGTGGTCCTTGACACTGTTTATTAAATATATAAGCTTTTTTGATTTTAATGAAGCAGAAGTCGGAGGACTATTTAAGTTGTTACCTTTCTAAAAGCTAAAGAATAAGTTTCTCAAACTCTTCTGAATCTCAGGAATGAAGTTTTAAATTTCTAGGCACAGTCATATGAAAATAACACTCAAACAGGCAGTTTCTTCACACTACATCAATACCTGCCAGCTTAGTTTTGCTTTGTGCTCATCTGATGTCCTGACTCCCCAGCTGGGTGAACAAAATGTTATGAAGAGGGGAGAGGCAAGGAATTTAAATATTTTTCTTTTTGGGCAAAAAAAAATGTAATTTGCTACTTGTGGGGACTCTTCCCCAAAGGAACAAAAATCAAACATATTTTTAACTTGTTTGTGGAACTACTTTTGTGATTTTATTCACTCTTGAACAGGAACTGTCCAAGGCATAAATGCCAGACTACTGTATTTTCTCAAGTAATCCTCCTTTCTCACTGTAGGTATCTTGGAAGTTAGGAATACGTTACTTTTTACAAATATTATTTTAAACTGTTTGGGTCCCAAACACTCCACTTTATGTAAGTTCTATTCATATAAATAATGTATATCTGAAAAAAAAAAATAACAAAACTACCTTATATAAAGAGTTTTAAATGTATTTTTCAACAAGGAAACAAGGTGCCCTATGTAGAACCAAAAAATTCTATAATTCTATACTGTAAGTTCATTAACTATAAGTACACTAAGGTCTGGCAAAACCAATCCTTTTGGATGAAATTCTGATCTTACTAGAGTTAGTGAACTCTTATTCTCAGTGAAGCTCAGATTTCATACACTGACTGCATGGACTTTATTATTACAGTAGATTTATGCATATACAAAATACTTCTCAAGAACAGGCCATTAAGCAAGGGTATACCATACCCTATTCAATTATTCAAGCTAGAAATTGATTCTGGTGCAATACTGCCAGCTTGTCTCTATTTTACACCAGATAATTCAACTCATGCAGGATCAGTATGAAATTCAAGGGAACAAACTCTTTGTTTAAACTTTAGTGAATCCAGATGTTCTAAGAACAGTGAGGGCAAACGGTTTACAATATTAGAAGTGTTATTATCCTACAGTGTATAAGTAGAACCCTGAGCATAATCCCAAAAAAAAACCCTTTATACATGGCAAAAAATAATTTGATTATTCATACTAAATTCTAGACTTCTGAACTCAGGCTGGAATTTGAATTGAAAATATTACAATGGTTCTATATGTTCTATATTTCTGTTAGGTAAATAATAGGCACATCTTCAAATAAAAACCTCCCTTAAAAAAAAGGAAAGAAAGGAATGGGGAAAAAAAGTGCTGCTGTTTGTGATGCAAAACAATATGAAAAAGCCAAAAATATTCCAAAAAAGTTTGGGTAAACTTCAGACCAACATCTGAGCAGCCGCGTGCCTCTGCACTCTGAAGCACTTGACCTTTTGCCTGTCATTAGTTTATGCCATCTTCCCCCCACCATGGGAAACAGCAAGATGCCTATAAAAATTTCCATCAGCAGCACTGAAGTCATTCCCCCTCCATGTGATTTCTCTGATTTAATGGCCATGGAAAGTTCTGTAAGGTCATTAAACCCCTGTAGTTTCTAGCATCCTTCAAATGCCATAGAAACCAAGATTCTATGGACCAGTAAAATAGTTACCCATTATCCTCAACTTCTCTGCTACTCATGTCTTACTTTTGACATTGCTAGGATGACAGAAAGTATTTTTCCTGCCCCAAATCACCTTTTTGTACCTGTCCCTGAAAGTTTTATGAAGCCATCCATTACCACCAACTCATACTGGGGAAAGAGAACTGACTCAGTTAATGTGATTTGGGTCATGAAACATCTGCAAAACGGTCACATTATTCCCACTTCATGTTCTGAATTACAGCTGCTTAATTTTCTGACAAGGAATGGCAGGGAGTGTTATTTGGTTGTTTTTACTACTATTGCCTATTCTGTGGAGACTATATAAACTTCAAACTGAACAACTATGCAATAAAATAGCAAGTCCAGTTCTTTTTATAGGCAGACATATAGGAGAATTTGCTCAGACTAAAAACACTTAAAAACTCAGCTCTTGTAGATGGAGAATAATTCCAGTTGTTGTGTAGGAACATTTTACAGGTAAAACTGTACAACTTCTTCCCATCACCTCTGTGTGAATATAACACTTCGCATCACTGTTTCTATGAGGAGAATATTGTATAGCTAACATGAAATATTTTGATATTTTAGATCTGGGAATTCTCTAGTAATAATAGAATACCTTAGCCATATCACATTTACTTTCTTTTAAGTGAGACTGAAGAAATCTAGAAATCATAAGATGGAACTCTATATGAACTTTCACAGATGAAAAATATGTAAATTTTAGACATATATGCACCTACACAAATTTTCTTTTTCATTGGGATTGAAAATGCCTACATATTGTGTAAAATGGCTTGTAAAAGAGCTATTGACATAAGATTATCAGCCAAATTTATGCTGGCAGGCACATTCTTATAGGGGATCCTGCCACAAAAGGAATCTCCAAAACCATTTTGCTCAACATTGTAGTGCTGAGCATTATTTATAGGAATACATGCAGAAAAACCATCAGAATTTTAAAATACAGACTATCATTCCTCCTTTTAAAAGTGAACTTGAACTGCAAAACTTGAATGTAAATCATCTAATAAATTTCAAAATATTAGGCATAGTAATACATGAAAAGGCAAGGATGTAACTTCATTCATATAAATGTTATTGTGGGTGAGACAGATGAGATAAGCTTTGTAAAATAGTACTTTGTCAGCTATATCTCTGATAACATTATAGAAAGCATGTGAGTTTTCTTTAATAAAAGCCAACAACCATAAATCATCACTAAAAATTCAAGCAATTGTCTTATTTCAAGAAAGAAAAAAATATAGCACTAGTCAAAGATATTTTGTGATAATCATTAAACATGATTAAAAAATATAAACAATGTGTTACTGTTGCAGCCTTGTATTGGACACTTTTTCCTCCCTTTTACAGGACGCTTGCCTCATCTGTCAGAAAATCAAAGAGGCAACTTGCACACACTTCTGAGAATGGTTATACAAACTGGATAAGGTTATGCAAGTGTCTCTGACATGGTAGAAAAACTAAGAGGAAACTTTGTCTTTTCATTCTTTCATTACACCTTGTCAGGGTCCAATTCCCTCTGACCAGGTTCTTTGAGATATTCCATACATGGAGGGTGTAACATTTAACATCAAATTTACTAATTTGAAGATATGTTCCATGAAATTTCTAATTTATTAGAAAGATAATAAAATGTACTGAAAACACAATACAATTGTAAGTTATACATAGCAAAATACAGAAATTCCAGTACACGATTCAATCACAATTCCCAAGAACATGCTTGTTGTCATGACACTGGGTGACTCCAATCTCCAGAAAGGAGTGAGGGCGTTGAAGCTGGTAGACATCCATTGCACTCCTCAAAATTATTTTGCTAATTGTCAAATTTTTACACTCATGTTGGGCTGAGCCACATGTTCACTCTCATCCTATGCTGGTCAGCCTAACTCAGGGGCACATTCACACCCTTTAATGAACTTGGGGAGAAACATATGCGATCAACTCAACTGCTGTTAAGCGTTTACCTTAAACAAAGGCCACTATCGTACCATAGGGGATGAGAGAAAACCAGCTCCTTTGCAACAGCTGTGCTCAGTCACAATCTGCCTCATTCTCTGCACGTCATGGGCACAGTGCCTTTGCTCACCTCCTCTGAGCAGTTTCCCATCCTAGGTGTGAAGTCAGTGAGTCACATTCCACCCCTTGCAGTTTGGTCAGTCACACATCCCCATATACACACGCTTAGAACGCACCTCCTTTACAAAGAAATACTCTTTATTGGGATACACTGCAGGATTTTCCTAACTGTTTTCTTTTATCGTCAGCTGCAGCTACTTCTATTTGTGTTGTTTTACATTAGGAGGCCTTTACAACACGTCAATACAGTTTCATGACCTTCGCAGTAAAAATGTGCTTAAGCTGCTATGGAGCTAAAGAGCACTGCTCTCTAATTTCAACATAGTTCTCACTCATCCCATTAGAAACCTAACACATTTTTCTACCTTGCACATAATTTTCCATACCTTGGGAACAAGATATACTATATTTATTCTAATCCTACTTTTTCCCTAACAAGGAAATATATCCTGATAGGGATCAGGAGACTGACTTACAAAAAGAGATAATAAATAAATTGAGACATACAATTATGCTTTTTAAAATTACATATCCTTATCTCTTTCTCTGCACCTCTTCTTGCTGCATTTCAAGTCATGATTACCAGCAAAAATCTGTAAAGGACATTGATATCATAAGGCTGCCAATCATATTAGTAACATTCCAATTATTAGTTGCCTTTTGGTTTCAGCCTGTGAAGAAAACCCCCAAAGAATCACTTTAAGTATGCAGAGTCCTCTTAATAGTACATGTACAGAAATTTGTTTGCCTCAGAACATAAAAAGCAACACAAGCTGCGTGAAGCTGTTTAGACTAGTAATGGGAAATGCTGATCACAAACCTACATCTGAAAGCTTGATTCCCCTACAGAGTTTATGAAGGACTGGAGAAGTGTAATTCCATATATTGAGAGAAAAGGTAGTTGCACAGAGGAAAAATTAGTCTCATCAATACTATTATCTTAAAAGAAAATAAGCTGGGTTTTGTTGTGAATACATGTTAAAAATACATCCTCTTCCACTGTGTACTGAGAGGTTTTCTGTGATTTCACTTCTCATAGACAAACTTCATATCTCCCTTTACTTTTCCTGCATTTAATCTCTGTCACTGTAATGTGTTCTGACAAAAATAACACATAACAATTAAGTTTCTCCTTAATGCTTATTTGACCTTACCTGATGGTCAGCATATTGTTAGAGTTTTTGGGGGGGCATCTATGAAACCATTCAATTTTTCTGATAATAGACTGCAGACACTGTTAAAATGTAGAATAAATCTCAGGGGTGATAAGCTGAATACTAGCAAGTATTCAGAGGACAAAATGTAGGGCTAAGCAATAATATCACTACTGAAAAAAAAAAAAAAATACATTTAAAAAAAAATCAAACCCAACGAAAAAAACCCACAAGTTTTGTAACAACTCTAGTGCAAAAGTTTGTTATAAAAACCAGTAAGCCTTTGAAATCAGCTGTCAAATTGGAAATGGAAATTTATTTTTTTTTTAAAAAAGGTGACATTTTTCATGAATTTCTAGAAGTAAGACAGAATATTTAAGACCCCCAGAATCAACAGACAGACAGAAAATTTTCATGTTATGGAGAAGTATCTTTGTGTAAATGACGTAGTGAAAGGTGAGAGACTGTATCCTATATTCTTTCATTTCCATAACGGTATTGACATGCAGACAAACACATTTGCAGAACTGGTATTGTGACATGACAACGTATGTCTCATTAGAGCACTTGTTCACCACTTGACTTTCTTAAGTTTCACAAGATATTTTGCACAGTATGCAAAATGAGTTTTAAAGTGCTCATAATATCCTATCATCTGTATTTTGCATGATACAGTGATGCTGGTAGAACAGTCATGCATATTAGAGGTTCAGTACCTTACTCAATGGCTTTAATGTTAAAAAAAATAGAGGCAAAGACTACTGTATTGCATCTTAGACAACAATCTTGTATTTCAGGTACTTAAATTTGTCATCCTTATTCAAATGCACACAGCAGTCTTTCCCTAGTGGTGGAAACCTCAGTTAGAGTAGACCCAACCTACAACCAGGATTATTTTTTATATCTGGGAGAGTTAAACTCAAAAAATACCTTAGCCCTTTTTTCCTATGCAAATCTAGCATCATTACACTATTACAAAACTATAGGTTTCTGTTGTTACCAACAAATTCAAAAGTAAATATCATGTTGACTAAACCTTGGGCCTAATTCTCAAGAATCTAAACCTTCTTCAGCAGGGAAACAGGTGATGAATGCATGTGTTTTACTGCATCAGCCTGCCAGTCAGTTAACAATGGATAAATTATTAGTCTATATATTTTACTATATTACTATATATTACTTTTTGGGGCACCAAATATACAATCTTTTTTTACAAAAGATGAAAATATACTTTTAATCATTAAAAAAATTATGAAAAAAACCCATTGTTCATAACTGTCCTGATATATCAAAATGCTACTTACAGTTTTGAGTAACTCCTTTGCTGTTTGTAATTGTGGTCTTTTAGCATCTTCTTTACCTCTTCTCATATGTCCATCTACTTCTCATTTCCAAAACATGGAAGTATTTCTCTTTTGTTCTCTTTATGGTAAACAAGAGTCAAGGTACACCTAGTAATGGAAATATGTAAGTTCATCTTGTTCTTTTCTTCTCTTTCACATTATTCCTGTTTCAGGGCAGCAGTTACTGAAATCCCTAAGTGACACTGGCCTACATATCCCTGATCAGAAAAAGTTAACCCACATAATGACTTATGTGTTCATAAAACACATTTTAACCAGCAAATACCTTTGCTGACGTTCACTCAGAAATACATTAGGATTATTGAGCTGTTAGCTTTAAAATTCAAACAAAAGATAGCATACATCTTTCATGTTACCTCCCCATACCCTCAGAACTGCAAAATGGGAAGCTACAATACTACAGAATATATCAATTAAAATAGAAAACAAATATTTTGCTTAAACAGAAGCCAGTTCACTCAAGTGTATTCAGATGAGGATGGATACAGTTTGCCATAAATTCATCCATCTGCTGTCCCCCACTAAGATTTAGCTGTAGTAGCTCTTCCAAGTACGCTGCCATCACTTTTACACCCTTTCCTAGGAAGTAATAATTATACAGGTACCAATGACGCAACAAACAAGAGGACACGTGCTCCACTCCTGAGCCTCTAGCAAGAATCCCACTCCTTCCCAGGACCTTCAAGAACTATTTGTCTCCTTCTTCCAACCACATGATCTGATATGGCCTACAAGACCATTTCCCCCCTCCAGTTTACCCAGAAGTACATCAAATCAAGACCTTCCCCCTAAGTACACAAGGGCCACCAGGTTTGATTTTCTTTTTTCCTGCCATTTTATGAGAAGGCTCCATCATTTTCTGGCAGGGACCTGCTGTTTTCCTTTGGCTCATGGCCATTTCTTGCTCACGTGCTCTCAGGTAGCCCTGTGGCTGAACTGCAGGACAAGCTGCTGCTCCCAGTGTACCCAGAAGCACACCAGAAGAGGAAGCCCATTGCCAATACACACACAGATGATGCCCCTTTTGGAAGCATAATTCCCTATGAGTTTTCATACTGTGTCGTGGCTGGCTGACTGCAATTTCTTGATATTGTTATCCCACTTGTTCTCAGGCAGCCCTGCATTTGACTGCTCCTTCCTTTGGATCAGAAAGTGATCAAATGTGAAAATAAAATTGCAGAATGAATCAAAGAATGGATTGAATTGGAAGCAACATTAAAGATCATCTAGTCCCAATCCTCATTTCCATCTGTAGGGACGCCTCCCAATAGACCAGGCTGCTCAGAGCCCCATTCAACCTGGCCTTGAACGCTTCCAGGGGTGGGACATCTACAGTTTCTCTGGGTAACCTGTGCTGGTGTCTCACCACCCTCAGAGGGAAGAAATTCTTCTTTATCTCCAACCTCAATTTGCCCTTCATTTCCTGATAAAGAGTCCCTGTCCACCTTCATTGTAGGCCCCTTCAGGTACTGGAAGGTTGCTATTAGGTTTCCATGCCACTTTCCCTTCTCCAGGCTGAACAGCCCTAACTTTCTCCACCTGGCCCCAATTTTCTAATCTTGTATATATCAAGTGTATATATACTTTATACAAACACAAATCTGTATGAAGGACTATACAAATATGTAGAGAAATAAATATTTTGATGGTTTTATGCATAGATACATAATTTATAGGTTAATATGTCATTATGTCATCTATATAGTATATACTTTATAGAATTTATATGATATGTGTATAATTTATATAGTACATAAGCCCTGCTAACAACATCATCCTTCCTGCTACACCTCAAGAACTGTCATGATTTTTAAATGCTAAAATAATAAATAATTTGCATAGTGTTGCACCCCTCAAGAAACTTGCTTAGCTGTACTAATTAATGACCTTGACTATAAGCATGTGGTTTGCTCCCTATCGTGTGAATAGCCACAATCTTATCAGCACAGGGAGCACTTGTCTGACCACCCCCACGGGCCTTTGTCAAAACACTACTGCCAGCCCTTTCATCACTGCCCTCCTGCTGACTACTCCTCTGCACCAGATAATAATCATGGTCTTTCAAGAGCGATACCCCATCGCTTTTACTGATGTTCTTGCTCTTTCTGCAGAAGCTGTGATCTAAGAGCACGAGGCACACGTGGTGTGTGCTCTAAGGCCTGGGTCTTGCTGCTTTTGTAGTAATCAGGGCAGTCTAACACGACAGTCTTGATTTCACATTGCAGATTATTTTCAGCATTGACCTAAGGAAAAGGAAACATATATAGCAACAGCCTGTGTCAATGGCCTTAGAGATAGCTTTCGGAGCCCTCAAAGACATGAGGAAAGAAAGCTCCCCATCCTGAGCTTCCATTTAGAAAAAAGAAGAATATTCATTTTTATGAGAAGTTATGAGGGGCTCTGTTCAGAATTCTCTACAGGGTAATCACACCACCTGCTGTAGGCAAACATTTTTCATCAGATGTTTATACTATGAGCTTTCATGAGAGTGCATACACTAATCAAATCCTAAACCTGAGCAGCGCTCAACTGCTCTAAAGTACTATAGAAAGGCAATAGGCTTTCTGAATATTTTCAATAAATATTAAAGGATCTTGAGGTTTTCAGATAAACAAAAGCTTCCAAATATTAAAATGTTCTAAGATTTTTTTAACTTCATGGCTTAGTGTTGTATTTCAAAACCTTATACAAGAGGCCTAAGGACATATGTGAAATAGACCTGAAGACATAAAAGGTAAAGCTAAAGTTCTTGTGGAGTTAGAAAAACAGAGAGAACCTTCCCCTAGGAATAATGATGAAACTACAGGACCTTGAAGCAGTTTCTTGCTACAGATGCATGAAGAGACTTTTAATTTTATATTTCACTTGTACTCTGAAAAAAAAAAAAAAGAAAGGAAAAAATAGACTGAGGACACAAAATACTGTAGAAATAGAGAATGTAATCAGCTTGTCAGTTCTTTCCTCAAAAAATTATTCTACAGATCTGAAGTAGCTGCAATCAGATGTAAGCTCTGGCATGTAGCAAACACTCCTTCAAAGCCAGCAGACTTGTTGGATGATCCCTTTAAACCCAGCAAAAACTCTCTCCTCTCACAAACACCTCTCATATTTTGTAGAGACAAAAACATAATGTAAGAAAAGAAACAACATATTTAAAAAGAATCAGATTTAGTAAACTGTGGTCTCAAAACCCAACAGATAAGTCTCTCCTGCATCCCTGCTCATGACTTTTGTTTGAGTGCATTTCTTTCAATACTTCTGGGGTGTCACCAGAAATGTGTGAGATTTTCTCCAGTGTTTTTTAACAAATAAATTCATAGCGTGGTTTTTTTTTTTAAATGTTACTTATTTCTTGGCCATTGCTTCTATGACCTTTTGTCAAGACTTTTCAAAACATCCAAT
>JAWWMO010000001.1:14253141-14266033 GCA_035047845.1 Dendrocincla fuliginosa
GTCACCATCCCTGGAGGTATTTAAAAGATGTAGCACTTAGGGACATGGTTTAATGGTGGACTTGCCAGTGCTGGGTTAGTGGTTGGACCTGATGATCTTAAAGATCTTTTCCAAACTGAATGATTCCATAATTCTAGTAAGAAAAACAATTCTGTGACACAGCACTGTACTTAAGCTATAAAAGTTAATTTATCAATAAATACCCAGTAGCTTGTTGATAACAAGTAACTGGTGGACAAAAATGACACAAAAAGCAGGGATCAAAAATTTGCAGATGCCATTCATTCTAGAACTAACAGCCATGATTCCTTTCATACTCCACTTCAGCTGGTAATTAAGAAGGAGATTTCAAGTGAAATTTAGGAATACTTGGAGTTTTATAGAAATTAGTCATTTGTAAGGAAAAGAACCATAGACTTATAACTTACTAGGACTGAAAGAACATAGAAAGTGTTCCATGATTTTATATATGTGTGTTGCAAAACAACCTTTCACAATGTCTATGTGAAAATTTTATCTGGAGTGTACTTAGCAGGGTTTATTTATGAAGACATTTCTGAAGAGGTACCTGTATTATAACCAGTACCTGTTGAAACCAAGGAAATGTGAAAGAGGTAAGTCTGCAATTATTGGCTTACAAAGACAGATCTTAATATCTCACCCAGGGTTTTCTTTAGCCTTTGTATTTTCTGGTGTTCATAATTTATAACCGTGGTGTTACTATGGCAGGTGGTGATGATTCAGAGCTTGAAAGTCAATTTGGGAATTAATTATATTGCTTTGACTTCTACATTCTAAAATGTAAACATACCCATAACTAAATCAACTGCTGACTCCTTAATGCTGTGCTGGGAAAATATTCATGCACCAAATATTGGCATGAGTACAAGCATATTACTTATTGCTAGAGGTCCATATCTACATTATAGATCAATTATACTGATATTTATACCTATGTGTTTCCTTCTTCAAAATCAATTGGCATTTCACAAACACACTAGAGGAAGGATTTATACTCACAAATTGAAACATATTTCCACCAGCAAAAACTACATGAATAAAGATATTGATCACACTTATGTTGATAAAAAACACACACAGGGCATTCATTTTTCCCAGCTGAGAAAGAGTTATTGATTCACTGTAAATGTGGTTGGCTTGGAATTGTTAAAATGCAATGGAGTGTCCAAAGAATAAAAAAAAAATAAAATTAATGTGCATTTTTATTAACTACTACACTGAGCTATTAATAACAATTTTTACTGTCACTGAAGACTTCATATGAGGTATCAGTTTTGGCTTATGGTGTTAAGAAATGGGTAAAATGATCATAGTATAAAGTAAAATAATAATTTAACATTTCACCTCAGTTAGTTAAGGTTACACAGCTTCTCCCTGACCCCTATTCACAGTGATTGCACCATTATTTTGACACAAACGCAGAATCTAATGCAAGTTTAAACTGTGAGCATCACGTTGTGTGCAGATTTACCTAATTAAAATTTTTAACATGTCTACCTTTTGATCTGCAAAGCAATTTCTGGTCAATAAATTGTTCTATTGCATCAAATTCTTTTATAAAGGGGGATTTAATTGTAAAATACTTTAGCTCTTCATTGGCTAATACATTTCCATGAAAACAGAACAAAACTCATGGTTAGGATATTTGGATTACATGGCAAACAAGTTTGAGTTCTGAAGGACAGTGATACATGCAAAAATCATCCTCATTGCTATTTAAGGAGATGAGAAATTATATTTGAATTGGTGAAATTTTATTCTTCTTCTGGTTATTCAAAAGTATTGTTTTGGTATTTCAAAAGTAATTTATACTCAATAAACCAGCTGAAAAAAAAACCAAAAACACAATCCCCCCCCCCAAAAAATAGTAAGCCTTATGTAATTGAAGCAGTAACATTTAATGATTAAAAAAAAAATGTGTTATGAAACATATCATTAAAGCCTTCACAAATATTTTCCCAGACAAATACATTTTAATCTCTGCTGATATACAAATAAGTTCCTCTTACTGTAAAGGGGTTTTTTGGGGGGTGTTTTTTTTTTTGTTTGTTTGTTTTGGTTTATTTTGTTGTTGTTGTTGTTGTTGTTTTTTGTTACTTATCACAGAATTGTCCATTTGTAAGGGACGGATAAGGTAACAACACTAATGGACTAAATTGTCAAATTAAAAGACACTTTTTGGTTTCATTTAAATAACTGCAGTATTTTACTTTCATGCATAATTAGTTGCATTTTAATTGAAATAGAGAAGTTACCATACACTAAGTATTGTACTGATAATCCCAAACTATGGAAGTTCACAGTGTTTATTGCTATTACTTTAAATAGTTTAGTTTTAAAAATGGATTTGCTTTCAGCTCCTACAGTATGACAACAAAAATTCCATTCTGAAGTTGTTAGATTTATCTTTCAGTCTTTGATTCCAGTAGATGTAAGCCATCAATATTAATTCTATTCTCAACAGTGTGTGAAAAATTAGATTATATATATCATCATTCTGAGACTTTCTTGCTTTATCAACTAATGTTTTTTGACTTTATTCCATTGTTTACAGGTCCTTGAAAATGGCAAAATATAGAAACAGACTGGATGACAGTTTTCAGCCCAGGAAGAGATACAATTTCTTTAAAAATTGGTTTAACTCATAGAATTTTTGCTTCTCCTTGCTTATATAGTGGGTTTTTTTTGTTATTGCTTGGAAAGTCACTCAGAATTCTTCTGAGATAGTGAATCGTAGGTTTAACCGAGCATAAAATTTATTTGTTGAACTGATATTTTAATCTTTACTGATACAGAAAGCAGAGTTTGAATTTTAATCTATGAAAAAAAGGCTTTGTACTCCAGACAGACTTCATTGATTGCAAGGCAGTTAAGTCACAATTTTCTTTCTGCAGAGAAGGAAGAAACTTCCAAAGAGATGCTGTTCTCAAATATAAAGACTAATACTTTTTGTCCATAAAACAACGATGAATCCTAAATATCCAATATATTTTAATTTTTTTAAGGCTAGGGCAACCATATACAACCTTCAATGAAATTATTGAATATTGCTCCTACCCTGAATAAGTTAGCTCTTGTTTACCGGAAATAACATATAAAGTTTGGGAACAGGCAGCCCCTTGTATCTCTTATCCATACGAAGAACTAATCAGTGTAAGTTTCCCTGACAATCTCATAAGGTCAAGTTGTACTTAGAGTAATTTTTAATCTTTTTTCAATTCATTGCTTGGAAGACTGTCTTACAGGAGCTACTTTTTTAGTTGTATCTTTGCATAATTTAACATTACTCCAAGATTTTTGGGCTTAAGTGTTACTAATTTTTTTTTAAATGGTCTTTTCTTCTTTGTTGCCATTGGAAGAGAAGTAGGAAGCAGCAACAGACAAAAATAAGTTGATATTGTGAGAGACAGTCTACAATGTGAAGACCCGGAGTGTTACTATAGCTTCCCAAATGCATTTAACATGATGTAATTCAAGACTGCTTGAGTTGGACTGCTAGGCTTTTAAGAAAGTTTAGTCAGTTCAAAACTTAGACTAAGTCTTTCTCAAAGACAAAAAGACAGACTCTTTTTTATGATTCAGAAGAGAAAGTTTATATTCTGCATTTCCAGGAATTAGTACATTGGGCATGACTGAAAAGGAATTACAAGAATTCTGACTAAAGATTTTTATCTCAGGGAGCCAAACATGCAAACATTGCTTTGCTAATCTTACCACTACCTTATTGCATGTCTATGTTTTGAGATCCTATTTCAAAAGTTTAAAGACCAATATGCAACAAATAACCAGTGCACGTCTAATCAGTATATCTCTGCACCATCATATAAACATAAGAAATTATATATTGCTTAAAATTGTCTCATGCTTTTGTCAAGTAATTTGAGTAATTTCTGTCATATTAAAAATCAAGAATGCATAGTAGATGGACACATAGCTTGACACTTTCAGCAACTATTTTATCTGCTCTCAGTAAACAATTACACCTTAAAAGTTTTCAGAATATTTTTTATTCTAAAATAGCAAAAAGACCTAATAGGAAGTAACAGAACTCTCAGTAACTTATTGATATTTGCAGTGCACTTTGTAATTATGTTCTCCAAGTATCATTTGCCTTAAAATTCTAAAAATGCAGAAGTTTCAGATTCACTGTGATAAAGTTGATAAGCTATTGTTTTGATAGAAAGGGTCTTAGAGAAAAAGTATTTATTTTTCTGTTTTTTTCATGAAAGGTTTTGATATCAGTTCATGGTCTAGATAAGAATGGAAAAGTCAGTCACACTGGAAAAAAGCCATAAAGGAAGGAATTTATTAAGAGTTGTGAAGAATGACAAGGTGAGCCATGAAAAAAATTAGTTACATTGAAATCACAGGCCTTGCCTTGCATATAAGCTAGGAAGAGATTAACCCAGTGGATTTACCCTCTCAAGTAACTATACTGCTACTATTGAATTAATCTTTCCCACAGAGTCCACACCTGGATTTGTAGAGATAGTTATACTTAACAAGTACTAGACAAACTGTGAAAATGCCCTTTGATACATTTATTAACATCTCAAAGACTAAAGCTGACAAGGTGTGGAGAATGAACTATCACTGCCCTGTGTGTACTCAGAGAGATAATCCCCACCACACTGCTAATATTTTTTGAGAATGTGACTCGAAACCAAGAGAGAACCTTTTCAAGATTTACTTTCCCAGTAACCTTGGTGGTTGAAGATGAACATATCAGGTCTTTGTAACAGGCCTTTAAAAAGCAAAACATCCTTTTAAGACAGGAGGAAGATCATGTCTCAGGCAGCTAGTCTTTTACTGCATAATTAATTCCACATCACTGAATGGTTCTACTCAGTTTCTGTAGTCTTATGGACTTTGGTTGAAGATAAAAGCAAGTATTCATCTAAAAAACATACACGGAATACAGAAACTATCTGAATACAAATTACAATGATAATCTATACAAATTATTGGAGTTACAGTTTGAAGATTAAAGATAATAAAACCTCTGTTTCAGGAGTCATGTTTGTTTATCTCCATAATTACAGAAGCTACATGTAAAAAGTGAGGGAAATTGTTTCATTATTATATTGTTTATAATGCACAAAGCCTTTACTGTAAGGTCTAGATTTTAAGATATGAGTAAAAAAAGGGAATGTTCAATACTTTGAATACCAAATGTTACCTGATTGATGTGGTAGTATTACAGCAAAAATACTTGATTATTTTTTTCTGCAGGCAATTTAAAAAAATACAGAACAATTGCATTCATTTACCACAAAAGTGAATAATTTACAAAATTCAGTTACTCAAAAATAAGATTCTAAGACATTTTTATAGCCTGCTTTTTGATGGGGTAGCATATGTCCTCCTTTTCTTTCATTACCAGGAGAAAACTTCTCATTAGACACACATATTTTAGTTCTAATAAAATATTAATTTTAATGGTCTATCACATGCAAGATGAAATCCCCAATACAGTGATGGGCATCATCATCATCCTCACAATCATACTATCATGTCAATCTTTAAGCTGAATCATCTAATCACTCACACTGTTTTGTGCTTTTTTCTCTCTTTGCTGCCAGTTACAGGCAGAGATCTGCAGGTATGGACACTCAGGTCTTCAGCAGGAATCTGACTTGTGCTTCAGTTCTCTTTTCAGGGACCACATTGGCCACACAGGGCTGATCTGGTTTGGTTTGCCTTTGACTCAAGCACAACTGCAAGAAACAACCATCCTGGACAATAGGAGAGTAACCTTAAGACCCTGAGCTGCTTGACTTTTCTTTTGGCTTTGGTGAGAATTTAAAGTCCTAAAAGAAGTCCCAAAGCTGAGGCAAAAGCACAAGAAGAGTCTGTCACAGAAGTGCACCTGCCTGATGTGGAATGAGAACTAGAGTGAACCCTGCACTCAAAGCATGTTTTCAAAGGACACTACCATCACTCAAGGGAAGTTATGTTCAAGTTGCAGGCTATTTTGTGCACTGCAAGAACCAAACATTAAATTCTTACATAAAGTGAACCCTGAAGATTTGACTTCTTTTTCTGTTGAAGTTATTTACACATTTAAGTCTTCATTGCATCATCAAAATTCTAAAAGGCCCAAATTTTTGTTTTAAATGTATTCAGTTGTATAAAAGTTATATTTTCATTTTTTTTCTTAAAGGAAGTAAAGATACTGGCATTAAGTATATCAAAAAATATTTTCAGATGTTCAGTAAGACTGAAAGATGATTTGAAGTATTCACCACACAAGTCTTTACACAACTGATTGCAATAACAGCTTTAAATAACATTATTGTCTACACACACACTTATTTTTCTGTATCTTATTAATATTTTTCTGATCTTCTCTTGAAATAATTTCTTTCATGACATTTATGTATGTGCATCATAAATGATTTATTTATGGATCTTCTGCTCTGTTTCTGAAAAAATAAATCTTACATAGCTATTAAAAGGTTTGCCATACACATACC
Organism: Dendrocincla fuliginosa; assembly: GCA_035047845.1. Classification (NCBI taxonomy): domain Eukaryota; kingdom Metazoa; phylum Chordata; class Aves; order Passeriformes; family Dendrocolaptidae; genus Dendrocincla; species Dendrocincla fuliginosa. Next base: position 14,259,639 of record JAWWMO010000001.1, read on the forward strand.
AGACAAAGGAGGTACTCAGAAAAGATAGATCAGAATTGCTTGTTTGACTAGAACAAATTGACAGGAAACAAATGTTTGGCTTTTATATCTGAATCAGACACTATCAGGAAAGAAAATCCACTGTCCTACATGCATTTATTAATACCTATATATCATTCCTACAACTTACGTAATTGTCAATGTTGTATAAGCAACCTCTTGAAGTAGTTTAATTTTGGTTTAATACATTTTCTCTTTTTTTTTTCTTTTTTAATGTATACATTAGAAAACATACAACTATTTTTCCCTCCCTCAGAAGGGAAGTTTCTCCAGTAGTAGCATATTAATTTAATGTTTAAAAGATCAAGGGAGCTGATAGGAAATAGTGACTAGCTTGGATTTTTTTTGAAAGGTTTTGAATAGATGTTTGAAATTAAGATAATAAGCAGCAACATGATTTAAGGAGACTTTCTGGACAGCCCTGCACTGGGGAAATATTAATCTCAGTTTTGCTATCAATTTACTTTGTAGCTTCAGGAAAATGAAACTAGGCCATTTCTTATTCCTTCATCTCCCCCCCTACCAAAGAGCAAACATGGGCTTAATTTGTAGACTTTCATCTCCTAAAGCTCAGACTCTGTGTAAAACAGTCAATATGAAAAATATTCTAAAATTTAGTATGCTAATATCAATTTATATACATGAAAAGGAAATGAAGGAGACAATGTACTAATTTTCAAGTGAAGCCTCAGTACATCAAAACTCCCCCAAGTAGTACTATTTAGAGATCTGTCCTCAAAATATTTTAGCTTTAGTGAAAACAAAAAAAATAGAAACAACATAACAAAAGTTCTACTACAATAGAAGTAGCAGTACAAAAATTAGAGCTAACAAATTAATTTACTTTTAAGTAATAAGTTATTTTGTCATATACATATATAACGATTTATATAGGACTCAGCTCAGGTTTCGTATCAAATTTTTAAAGAGCAGAAATTTCAGCTTATAAAAGTACTGGGTTTTTTCGTCTTCATACATCATACTTAGTTTCAAATGAAACAAATTCTTAGTAAATTAAACACAGAATATGAACTACCTCCATTTCTCCCCTCCATCCGTCACAAAGCTGGGTACACCTCTATTATATAAATTTAAATGTTTTGCAGTAATGCAAATTGAAATCATTTTAAAAGGTCAGTTTCATTTAAAAAGCATTAAAATATTCAAAGTTATCAGAAAATTTTTGCTTCCTTCAGAGTTACATTCTGGTTAAGTCACCTAGTATCTGTAAAGTATTTTAATTTCTCTTGAAGACTCAAAGATGTTTATTGTACATGTCTACTTCCTCTGACAAATCTAGTCTAATCTTTCCTTCCTTCAGTGAGGTCCTATCAACAGAGTGAGGACTGAGACCATTAGCAGTAGACCAGTTCATCTTGCCACATTCATTGTCAAAACTGACATGATCAATCCCTCATTTAGTAGTGTCCAGAAGTACTTGTGCTACCACACATCCAAGTGCATTTCTCTTCAAATTTATGTGGTTTTTCCATTCTCATCGATCTAAATGTACATCCTCAAGCAGAGTCTACTGCTGGCTTAACTCTCTTTAGAGTGGTATTCAATTTCCCTGAAAGTAATGTTTCAAAATATTTAGTGCTTTGCAGACAGATGCCAGCCTGATGTGCTGAAGTTACTAGGACCAAACTAGTTCCAACCTCTAACCTTAAAGCATTAATGCAACCTGTAATCTTTAACAATAATGCATCCCATTAATCTAACACAACCTGATTTTCAGGAATCTACATTGACTCAGCATGATACAATACTGAAAGGGTACTGAAAAGCTGCTGAAAGGGTGGGCACTGATCTCATAATGAGAGGACTTGCATGAATTTTCTTTTCCTATCTTTGTAGCGATGATATAAATGCTTTGCTTAAACAATTTTCTTTGGAAGGATGTCCAAATATTTGTCTTTTAAATTATGAAGCTTTCCCTATTTTCCTTTCCTGATGTCTTTGTTTTGCTATATTGGTGACTAACTGTAAAGATGACTTAACTTTTGTGACCAAATGACTTCAACAGAATGATTTCAGCATTAACAGTTTTCAGTAATTAATTATATTTCGTCCTCTCCTCTTGATAATTAAATATTTTTCAAAGCAAACTGTTGCTATATGATTGGGCTTCTTAAACTCTTAAAGTTTTGAAACTTCTCTTGTTTTCTGATCAGATGTTTGGTTGATAACATCTTCCCAATTTTAGAATTTTCAAAGGCCCATGCAGAATAAATGCTAGAAAACCTCAATTTCCATCTGGAACACTTTCATATAAGCTTTTAGAACACTTTACACACATATTTATCTGACTTTAGATCTATAGCATTCAGAAGTAAATGCCAGAAAAGCTAATGATGTTCAGCCAACTATAACCAGTGTAAAACTTCAAGCAGCAAACTGACAAGTTTGGTATAAATCAGTCTACGGGCTCAACAGATAAAAGGGGAAAAAAAAAAAAGCCCACTATGGAAAAGGAAAGCAATCATTCTAAGTAAAGAAACAACTACTTTCTATTCTAAAAATTTTCTTTTTTCAGTCATAAATTCAGGCTAAATGTAAAGCGTAAAATTTATATGCGCTGCATACAAGGTCAACATAATTTTCTTCACAAGGTAAAGAAATTTCTGTATGTCACCAACAGCTAGAAAAATATGACCCAACATGCACACTTATGTTTGAAAAATAGTTCGGAACCTTCTTTGAGCTCAAACTAGAAAGTACAAGATTTTACATATTCATAGTCCTCAGTAAGTACTGCAGGTCTTGATAAGGTTTGAAAACAAATGGCATTGAAAACTCAGAATCCATTTCACACTCATATGAATGCAAGTTAGCACATACATTTCACAGGAAATATTTAGTAGGAGCAACAGGTAAGGACTGAGTAAAGCCAGTTCATAAAGGCTTTGGTTACTGTAATGGGAGATCTCCAAAAGGCCTGAAAGGTCTCTTTGCCTTCTCAATAAATTCATTACCATACAGCTTAGTTATCATTAACAGTTTAGCTGCTCAGACAGTGCTTGTACACAACTTTGGAAAATAAAAGATTGCAGAAATAATGGTAGTGTAATTTACAGTGCAGAATCTGATAAAAAAAATAGCATAGTTTATCAGTGTCACTGCTACATGGCTCTGATTTTATTTATTCCAGATAGTGAAGTGTGCTGGCTCCATTAAAAGTAGAAAGACAGATTATTTGGTTTCTCCATGGAATTCAAATCAAGAAAGGAGTCTGTTATGGGAATGTAATTTATCTTTCAGTAGGAAATCTTGTAGAGCAAGAGACAGCTGAGTAAATACTGTTTGCAGAAAGCATATAAAAATAAATTGCAATAAGCAAAAGTATGTTCTGTTTACAATTAGTTCCAGACTTTGCCGGAACACACATCCTCTAAATAACCATTAACAGCTCAGATCAGTCAGACTTGGAAAGAGCTTTTTTTCTTCCTTTAAATCAAAGAGACAGACAGTAGATATGCAGGGATGTGAAAAGAAAAGTTCCACAGCAGGAACATTTATTTAATCTAATTCATACCTTTATTAATTGCTATGAATTTTGCATTGCTTTCTCTAATGCAGTAAAGTTTTCTAAAAGATACCACATCTCCACATGGGAAAAAAAAAAAAAGAAAGAGTAATGTCTTTAGTAAATAAGTTAGTTAGACTAAGATCCACCTGAACTATATTGTATTGACCCACCTGAACTAAAGATCAGGAAGATTCATACATCAGAGATTACAAAGATCGACCTGGGGTTTAACAACAACCTTGTACAAGCTCTGTGTCTGACACAAAAGAGAATGGAACTGGGATGGTGAAGACTGATATTCATGACCCTTTAATTATTCACCAGTCATCAGTGAGTTTGGAAAGAGATACTTTGAATGTTTAGTTGCTCAGTACTGTTTGCAGCCAACAGCTCCATTCTGTGTGTTTGTGGTTGGTGTGCACATATATACACATATATGTAAAACTATGCATGTGCAGAAATGTGTATATTTATATACACAGAGAAAGGGAAGATACATTTACACGTCAAGAATTACTTAGACATCCTAAAAAAGAAAAAAAAAAAAAAAAAAAGCAAGTGCAAGCCATCAGCTTCACACAGAGAAGTGCTATCTAAATAAGTAGAGCTTTCACAATTTCAAACCAGCATAACTTGTGAAAACATATGGCAAAAACATAAGGCCAAATTGTGAACTGGATTACACAATGGAGAACAACTTCAGATATCAAACTGGCTAGGAGCAGTGAAATTTAGCCTCTTTATTGTTTAAGACAGTAATATAGAGCAGGGGCAAGTGCATTTCTCAGATAATGTACAGCTTTTAAGTGTATGCTCACAATAATCCCAAATTACTTTTAAAATAATTCTAGTGAATTTTAAGATGAGCAGCGTATTCCACCTGCCATTCATTTTCCCCCCTCACATTTTCCAAGTCTAATTCTGTTATCCGTGGCCTAATTAGAGGGAGAAGGCACTAGAGTGTGAAAAAGTACAGATGGCAAATCAAGTACAACAGAAACTTGAAAAACTGCCTATGCAAAGCAAGCCATACTAGCTCGTGTTTACAAACTGTACAAAACAGAACCATATAAATAGTACCATTCTCCATACTCATGTCTGCATAACTAACTAGGTACCATTCAGTTTTATAAAAATTCTGGATTAAAAGCGAGAAAGGTTGAAGCTTGTAAAAGAGAACAGCTACAAAACTTGTAAGGCGCATTGTTTCCTTGAGAGAATTCTTGAAACAGCCCTGAAGAATACTGAGAAGTAACAGAAACCAAAAATTGTTTAATTGTTTAGGAAATTCATGATGCAGCTCCAGTACAAAAAAATGTTGCATATAAGATGCAGATGGTTTTCTCTGGAATTAGAGGAAAAGAGAAAAAACACTAGAATATTACTTGCCAGGGAAAAACATTATTTGAGAGAGGATAGAGCAGAAAGCACTGAAAAGGAGAGTTTTGGCTCAAAGACCAGCCTTCAATTCCAATGATCAAGAGAAAAGTAGACCTGTATTTTTCAGTTGTGTTTGATTTGAGTTAAGGTCAAAGATGCTGCAAGTAGATGACAGGTGCTTTTTCAGCAACCACATTGGATTCCACGAGTGACCTTTGTGGTGGGTAATGTTTTAGTTATGAATGTCAGGAATGATCCTTAGACCTGAAATATTTGAGATTGCTCTCTCATTTAGAAAAAAAGATTAGGCAAGGCATTAGGTGCCTTTGAGAAAATAAAAAGCTAAAATTACTGTACCTGAGTCTGAGATGATGAAGAAGCAGAATTTTAATTAAACAACCTTTTATAACCTGCTGTCAATTCAGTTTTTAATTCAGACTGCTATAGCTGAACCAAGTTTGCACACCTAAAAACTGACAAATTTATAGAGGTGTAAAAATATGTTTAGGAGTACCTGGTTCCTTGGAAGTTCTTCCACAGTAATCTCTTATAATGTCGACTACAGATTGTCATAAACTTCAGCAGTCCTTGGAAAGTAAGACCATAAATAATTTTGGAAAAGCTGGAAAGGGGGCATATCTACAGGGTTTTTAGCTCCTACCCCTCAACCATGGGTAAATTTAGACTAATGCTCTGTGGAAGTAAAACTAAACCGATTATTGCACTCCACATGATGCATGGCGTGCAAAAAACTAACAAAATTATGACCTCCAGGAGATCTATAGTCAATAAACAAATATAAGACATCCCACCAAAATAAGGTTGATATGGTGTGTTTCCCCTTAGGAATACCCTCTAGTATTTGGTGAGATGGGATAGCAACACATTAACATGACAAAAACTGCCTATATCATTAATGCTTTTATTTTTGATGATTATAAGATAAAAATACCTCTTACACAAGATCTCACATACTCAATTCCCAAAGCAGAGGGTGAGTTCAATAGCCCTTCAATTTTTTAAGGATGACAAATGTTGAACTTACATTAATGACTGGAGTAATAAACACTTTCATAATTATATATTTTATTTTTACATGCCCCTGAAGTACCACATTCTTTCCTTGTTAATGCATTGACAAGCCACTGATACCCATGTGTCCTAGTTCAGCAGGTGGGACCAGTTATCACTGTGCGGGGGTGATCAAAGTTATGTATTCTACCCCCTCTATTCATTCCCCAAGAACAATGGACCATTTGCAGCAGCTGCCCAGGAAGTCATTAGCACCTTCGCAACCAGCCTGAGGGGGTGTGGCTGCTAATGGGCCATCAACGGTTCAACAATACCCCATGACTCACAGGGTTACATTCCCCATTGTGTGAGTCCCCGCCCTGGGGGAGGGACTGGGTGCTCCCTGAGGGTACATAAGTGGGGGGTAAGAAGACCT
>JAWWMO010000001.1:14270634-14292096 GCA_035047845.1 Dendrocincla fuliginosa
TTTTCCTTTACATATATTTTTCCCTAATTAAAGTTCTGTTTTCTAAATTTGAAGGAGAGGGATTATTACCTGGCTGATATAGATATCTTAGTTCTTCCTGGAACTAAGACACCCACCTGGAGTGCTGTATCCAGCTCTGGGGTACCCAGTGCAGGAAAGTCATGAACCTGTTGGTCTAGAGGAGGACAAAAAGATGACCAGAGCCTGTGGAGACAGGCTGAGTGAATTCGAGCTTTTTAGCCCAGAGAAGAGAAGACTTCAGGGAGATCTTGTTGTGACCTTTTAATACTTAAACAGGGTTTGTAAGAAAGATAGGGATAGACTATTTCTCAGAACCTGTAGTAACCAAACAAGTGACAAAGGTTTTAAATTGAAAAAAGGATAGATTTAGATCAGACATTAGGAACAAATTTTTTAAATGAGGATGATGAGACAGTGGAACTGGTTGCCCAGAGTTGTGGGTGCCTCTGCTCTGAAAGTGTAAAGGTTGAATGGAGCTTTGAGCAACCTCATCAACCCTAATAAGATCTGACTACCAAATAAAAGGCTGGTATCTGAATGTTCCCTAACAAAAGTACAGGAGTCTTCTACATAAACTTTCAGTGCTTTAATAATACTAACAAAGACGGAAGAAAAAATACATATGAATAGATGATTTCCAAATAGTGTCTCATTTTAATGGAATTTTTATGAACTTGTTTAAAGATATAATACATGGCAAACAGTAATGTGATGTGAGTAAACAAGTTACCAGAAGACCAAACTGATTTGGAGTTTACAGCATATCGACTGGCTCATGTACTTGTGTGTACATATTCTTATATTCTAATCCTGATCTAAGTGGAAGAGAGCTCACTCCAGAGGCTACCTCAATTTAGATTAGTCATGATTTGTAAAGAGTATCATCAGAACTGCTATTATATGCTGCATTTCAAGTCTGGGTGAAAGTACAAGGTATATTAGCTAACATTATAAATTACTTATTTAACAATAAAAGGCAAACTTGATGACAGGATTAGTTAACTGCACATTTTACACAATACCCTGCAGAAGTTAGCATGCAGAGGATGTTGAATTGCTCTTGCCTATATTAGGACCAAACTGAAGCTTCGGTTTATAATAATGTGTAACTTGGTTAAAGTAGATGGATAAAAGTAAAGAAAATGACTTTGTCCTGAAAAAACTCCATCAGTCTCTGCAAATACATTTACAAATATATCAGCAAATATATTTGCTGATATTTGGCTACACAGATAATATGCGTACATACATAGATAGATAAACGTAGATAAATTTATTCAGGGCCACTAAAACTTACCAGCTAAAGTGGTGGTCTAGTTAAATTTAGACAACATCTGAGTAAGACAAAGAAGTTCTTAAAATCCCTGACTCCTGTAAATGCCTATAGGTATTGAAAAGTTAAGCAGTTACTGCTCCAAGGAACTAAAATTCCTCTTCTGTAAATGACTAAAATTACTGTCACTTTATCAGAATTTAACAACTTAATGTATACTCAAGAGGAGCTGGGATACTAATATTAAATATTTCACAGATGACTATGGTCATGTAACTCAGTAAATACAGTAATAACATGGCTGATAACTGGCCACAGGTCTTGTACTGCTTTTACAAACACTCAGTTCTGAGTTCAGTGAGAAATGAATTCATATACAGCATGAGAATTCTGGGTTTTATGTCCTCCTTAATCTACCATCATCCTCTCTTACTTCCTGTTTTGGACAGAAGACTTGTTGGTCTAGAAAGGAAGGAGCAGAGAAGATACAATTCTGGACACTATATACAACTAAGTATAAGTATGTTGTGGATTCTAGTCTCTACTTCAGGAACTACTTACATGTTTTGCACAAAAAAAAAAAAATGTTTGGATAAAAATATGCAAATGGTAAAAGACTGAAAAACCTGCAATAGCTTTAGCTGATAACTGAGAAGACCATTCTGCATTGTAAACATCCTCACATGTAAGTTGTCATGCAAGTCCATGGTATGTGATACAATGGTTATTTTGGACTATAGATTTTATTATCTTTAAGTAGGAATGAACACTTCTGAATGAAAACTATATTTCCATGATTCCTGACTGCAGTTGAACAAGAGCTGCAAATGATACTGTGGTGGGTTAACCTTGACCAGAAGCCATATGCTCACACTTCTTCCCTTTCCTCAATATGACAGGAGGAGAAAATAAAATAAGGAGGGTTGAGACAAAGACAGGGAGATTATATGCCTGTTACTGACATGGGAAAAAAACGACTCAACTGTAAAAGTAATTTAGCTTATTGCCAATTAAAATAAATCTGAATGATAAGAAGAATATTACCTAAAACACCACCTTCCCCTTGTCACCCTCTTCTCAGGCTCAACTTCGCTCCTTCATTCCTCCATCTCCTACTTCCTCCTGAGAGGGGCAGATGGGGTGCGGAATGGGCAGTTGTGGTTGCACTGTAACAGTCCTTTTTGCTGTTCCTTCCTCCAAACTCCGTTTTTCTTCTCCAGTGAAGTTCCTTACCATGGGCTGCAGTCTTTCATGATAAGCCTGCTATGGGCCACATTTTCTTCAGGGTGTATCCTGCTCCTGCTCCTGCGTGGGTTCCTCCATGGGCTGCAGTGCAGACATCTGCTCTGCTGCTGTCTCTACATGGACTATGAGGAAATCTGTTTCACCCTGACCTTCTGCATGGGTTGCAGAGGAATGCCTGCTGGGACACCTGGAGCACGTCCTCACCTCCTTCCACTCTCTTCTCACGAAATCATAGAATCATTAGCTTTGGAAAAGACCTCTGAGACCATCGAGTCCCACCCATGACAAAACACCACTGTGTCAATTAGACCGTGGCTTTGAGTGCCATGTCCAGTCTTTCCTTAAACATCTCCAGTGACGGTGACTCCACCACCTCCCTGGGCAGCCTGTTATGAAGTCTAATTACCCTTGGTGTTCTCAGGGCTGTCTCTCTCACTGTTCCCCTCACCATTCTGCCCTGCCTTATCCTGGCTGTGCCTGAGGCACCACCACTGCAGCTGTGGGGCTCAGTTGCTCCCTGTGGTGGGTTGGTTGGAGATGGCCAGAATCATCTCTGTCCAGCACAGGGCAGCTTCAGATAGTCCCCAAAGGAGCCCCCCTGGCAGCCCCCCAGTGCCAAAACCTTGACACCTACACACAGAACAGGAAAACCTCATCCTCATTGTCTGTAAAATTGAAATTGCAATGTCTGTGCCTTTACTGAATTGAAGGAGTGTAACAACATTTCAGTTTTGGATTCAGACTGGAAAAGTACTGAGATCAGGAAAAGGTTTTGCTGTCCGTATTAATATTTTTCACATTTAAAAAAAAAGTTATAGAAAATATTTTGTTCTTACTATGAGTAGCTTCAGTAAAAGACTGAAGACTCATTTTGTTCTCCTTTTTTATCTTGCTGCTTTTTAAGAAAGACATCGTATCTTATGTTTATTGCTCCAGTCACCAGCACTTTCACCTTGGTTCCTAAATTAATGGTGTGATGCTTGCATTTTCAGAATCATCAAGTCTTTGTAAGGGCAACCTTATCTCCTGAATGAAATGAAAACACAGCTTAAGTGAGTAATTTTAAAGGGGAAATTAAATACTTCCCTATACTTATATTGTAAATTTGTGAATAAAACTCTTCTGTAGTTTGGATGTTAATAACACTACATCTTCAAAATGAGCTAGAAGTGGGAAAAAAAAAATCTAAAAGCCCTGGGAAGACACTTTGGCACTAAGTGAGAAATATCTGAGTGCCAGTGAGTACTTCTAAATTAAATGAAATCTCATATATTCAGGGTCAAGAGAAAGAAAAAAAAAAAAAAGAAAACATTGACTGTTGTTATTAAAGCAACATAATTGGTGCATATGTAACAAAAATCCTCACATGTACCTGCACAAAACCCAAAGTTGCAGAACTGTATCTCAATTATATGTTTTTATCATCTTTCTTTTACTGGTTTGCTGTTATCTAGGCCAGATTATTTGGGGGAAGAATTTTTTTTTTTTCTTTTACCTACCACTGTAGAAGTTACTCAGACTTCCACCACACGTACAGATTTGTTATTTGAAGGTGCAATGGAATTTCATTAAAAATCAAAATAAATTTTTAAAAATCACATTGAAAGAGGTTAAGCTTGGGGGTAAGTTGTCTAGAAAGGTTATAGGATCTCCATCTTTGGCAATTTTCAGAACTGGATCAGAAAAGACTTTGATCAAGACAGTTTGACTTTGAAATTAGTCCTGCTGTGAGTCCAGACTGGACTAGATGACTTCCTGAGATCACTTCCAACCTAAGTTATTTTAAGTTTCTACAGTATGTAATATTGTTAAAATTATGTTATCATCAATGTGATCATATAGTCTCATGGAAACTCCAGATCCAATTACATAGAAAAATAGAGAACAAGAAGTTTTCTTTTATTTCACTGAGCTCAGCATTTGCTCATAAATTCCAGGATCAGTCTTCTAACTGTTCAATTCCTTGTCCTAGACGTGCTTATTAAAAGAAATCTTTTTTTGCCTTCCAATTCTAAGTCTATTTTTTTTAACAATAAAATTGATTCCTTTCCTCTTATGTCAACAATGTTCTTTCATTCTTATCTACTAGATGAACTGCAATCTCATGTGTAATCTGCAATCACATTCGTCCTCATTGAAAGAATTTTGTGCGAGAGAAAGACATAAAGATGTCTGAAGTAGTTCTGAGAGATCTGGGACACTTATGCAACATCATATGGAAACACAGAACCAGTATGTCTGCCCTGGCACCATCCAGCAATCAGCATAATCAGTCTTGTTTGTCATCAGTTAATCAGAGAACGTGCAGATGAATCCCATAATTTGTGACATGTAACCACATCTCTTTCCTGCTCTCATTTTCAGATAAAGCACACAGCACTGTACATGAAAAATTTGTATTATTGGTCTCTATGTCTTCTAGCTGATGAATTTTATTCCCTTCTTCCTGAATTAATTTAACACTTTTTTATCATTTGCTCAGTTCTCTTTTCAGCTTGTGTGTCAAATTTTTAATGATAATATTAAATACAGTTGAGGAGCAGTCTGTGGTACTCCACTTACAAAGCTCTCCTTTTTGTTCATCTTTCAATGCAACTGTTATCTTCTGTCCTGCAGTAAAACCACTTTAGTCAGCTTGTAAATCTGCCTTATCCATCTCACTTTTCTTTAAAGCACATCATAATCATCTCCATTTTTATAATAATTTAATTTAATAATTTCATCTTAGGCCTCATGTGAGATTAAGCTTGGATAAATTGGAGCTACTGTATGTCCTTTTCTCCAGAGATTTGTCATATATATTTTTACGCAACTGGTTTCTTTGGAATGATCTATCTTTTTTACAATCAAGATGTACTTTTTTCCCAACTTGCAGGTATGCAAAATGAAAGATAAATATAAGGTACTGTCATGAAAACTCAATTAGATGCTGTTAAAACAGAAGCTGTGTTCTTTGAAGAATGTTTCTATAAATGTGTGAAATTCTTCAAAGCTTTAGCGCCGCTGGGCCAAAACAAGCAGTATCTTTGGAAAAAATCATCAAAACTATGAAGATTAATGGGAATAAGAATGTTAATCTATTATCTCAAATGTTTCACAATACTGTTCTAATTTTCCATAAAGCAAGAAAACTGCTCTGCTGCAGGATAAAAAACATACCTGTAAACTATATCTTGAGCTTTCTTATTCAGTTTTGTAAGATAATTTTATTTCCGGTTCAAGAACTTGGATTAGACTTCTAACAATTTAGAAAATAGTATAACTCTTCCTGTTTCTAAGAGACTAGAATAGATTTTGTCTTCAAGTTTAGTCTAAATAATTAAAAACATTAAATTAAAATATGTTTTTAAAACTCTTTAAACTTTATGACTTAATAATATAATTTATTGAGTTTTGCATTAATTCAAATGTATGTAGACTAGTAAGTGTTGAGGACAAGTAAATCAATTTTCAGAAGGGAACATTTTGTTCCAGAGGTCCAAATATAGTAAATGAATAATCAGTCTCTTCAGTTTGTTTGCTTGGTTGTTTAAATTTTAACATATTGTGTCCGCAATTATTTTTATTAGTTCTGATATGCTGACATATAAAAATCCTCTGAAGTGAAAAGATAAATAAAATTCAGCAGTTTTTCCTGGGACAGGAAAGTGGACAACACCTGTACTGCAAACAATGACTGCCCAATCTTCATAAGCTTCATGTAAGACCTCTGGTTTTGCATCTTCTACTGCCTGGTTATACGGTTTCAAAGGTTAAATTTCCTGGAGGTTAAGCAGCTCATCCATTGTCTTAGTATCAGATTTTACTGGTATCAAGGGCTACTCTGCCTTGTAGTACTACAGCATAATTGAAAGACAGATGATTGTTTGGAACATCTCAGTTAGTTACTGTACTTGGCACAAAACAGAAACTCAGGTTCATAAATCAAAAGGACCTGAAAAAGCTTTTTTTTTTTTTTTTTAACTTTCTTTGCCATCCATGAATTTCAAAACTTATCCACATCATTTTATTATTGTTCTACAGGTATAGCACACTGAAAACCAAAACAAAACAAAAAAATCCATCAAGATGTTGCTTTTGTGTCCTTTGTGCTCCTACCAAAAGCTGTTTCAGATAGTTCAGCATAATTTGAACATAATAAAGAAAACAGCTGGGCATAGATACTGGAAGGTCTTGAAAAGATACAAGGAAAAGTAATTTCTTTTTCCGGTGATTGACAGTGAAATGTATTGCCTGCTTGTTTTGCTGGCAGTCCAAAGAAATCAATGGGGAAAAAAGGAATAAGAATTATACCTTACTCATTTCCCACTTGGTTTTGCTGCTTGATCAGAATATTATTTCCATTAAGAAAGCTTGTAAAAAATCTATCCAAGACGTCAGTACCTTGTGTTTTAAGAATAGAGCAATAGTCAGAATACCAAGGAAAAGTCCCAGACTCCTGTTTTTCAGAACTGAATGTTACTTATTTCATTGCTGAAACTTTATGCACTGCTACTGAATATTTTGGGTCTTTACCTGAATACAAGAGTCCATCTAAGGCTCAGGTATCTTAGTTCTAGATTTATCTATTAAATGAAAACGGAAGATAAGAATTTAATGATGTAGACTGTTTAGATACTTTGAAAGGCTTGAAGAACCTTCTTTCTTCACTAAGTAGAAAAAAAATAAAAAACAGAAAACCAAAACCAAAATCATCAGAAAACAGAAAAACAGAAATCAGAAAACCAAAACCAATCAAAATCAAGTCCTAACTTATAAGTCAGATAATTGCAGTTAAGGCAGATTTGCCTAAATATCTCTTATAGCGTCTAAAAATACATTTTCCACAATTTTCAGGACCTTTATTGCTAGTACATTGCAGCATTATACTCTCTACTCTAAACAGATAAGAGATGAAGAGGAAACACTGGCTTGCAGTGTTTCATAATGCACTGCAAAGCTTGAGGAACTGTCATTAAAAAAAAACACTGAGAAAATGATCAAAATCATGATATCAGTAAGTGTTGGCTCTCACTGTTGAAAATCTGTTTCAAGAAGGACACTGATATATTCAACTTACTGGAACTAGGAGTATTATCATGCAAATAATGTGTTTTCTCCCTTACTTGTACAATGATAAAAATTCAGCTCAGATGATGCCAACATACTTTCAGAGAAAATGGGAAGATATTATCTCCAGCTTCCAGTCATCCACAACCTGTTTTGGGGTTAGTACATGGACCTGTGTGAAAGCAACTGGAAGTGGAAAATTAGCTCAGTAGAAAAAGAGAGTGCTTCTCTTTCCTTTTATCCAAAAGATTTGAAGTGAATACTTTTATCTTGGCTGCTATTTAATTTGCAGGGAGATGTGAACTCAAATTCTGCACTGCTAAGAATAGTGACCTAATGGCCATGATTAAAGGTATGTTTCAGTGCAACGCTAGCTATGAATCCTTTTGATGCTCTAGGAACTTATATAAATAACTGATCAAACTCTGAAGTAGTGTACTGAATTCAACACCCCACATCACCATCCAAGACAGAAAGGCTTTCTTGGGTTCATGTCTGCAGGAGTGAATCCATGCAGAATATTAAAAAAAAAATAAAATAAATAATGAGAAAGACAGAGTACCAGTTCATGGGTGTTTAGATAGTCTCCTTGGTGGAGGGTGAAAAAGCTTGATTCATATTATTTCAAAATGAAAGGAAATGGAGTTTGAATTAAGACTTCAAAATTTTGACTGTCAGCACCATAAACAGAGACAATGGCTAAAAATAAGAGTCTCAATGAGACTTTAGAAAAGTGTTAGGTCCTAATTTATTTTCAGATGATATTAGTTAAATAATGTGGTTTGCATTGCCAAGCAGCCTCAGAGGAATTGCCATCATATTTTTGGGTAGTATCTGCCTCAAGAGTCTAATAACAGAAGTACAAGATCCTACTGTGATAATGCTGCTGTGTTTTGGAGCTTATTATATAATGGCTTTGACTTCAACACAGAGCCAAATGAGACAGACTGCTGTCTGCTTTTTTCCTTTTTTTTTTTTTTCTTTCTCACAGATGAATATTTACTTATGTTGAGTGAAAGGTTAGATGAAGTTTTTTCTGCTCTAAATCATTTTTATTACAGTAACCAGTATGCCCACTGGCCCTGGACACCACAGTACTCTAGCTACCGCAGTAGTTTCCAGGATTTTAGTATTTCTTGAGAAGCATCATTTAATCCCTTCCTAATGCACTGCCAAGTGTTTGAGTTTAATGTTGCATTCTTCAACCCTGAAAGAATAACTTTTTTCATCTTCCATGACAGAAATCCATGTCTCTGTTTAAACTTAACCGATTCCCCCCTCTCACCCCGTATGTCAAAAAAAGTATTCAGCCTGCTTACTACCATTTTGTATGTTCCTCTACATTTGGTGGAAGGAAAATGTTATGAAAATGTATTGCAAAGTGGTATATGCTCTGAAAGGCACAAATCTTGTAAACTGAGATAAAATATATGGCTTTCTTATCTGGCCATAAGAAAACATACTCTTGGAGTTCAGCAATCTTTGAACTTTGCATGCATAACCTTTCAGAAAATTCCAGAGAAGATTTTAAATTCAGATCAATACTGATTTCATGCATATCTCACTTGCTCTACCTAGGCTTCTTTTCCTTTTAAGAATCCTTCAGAGTTTGAAATATTGTGAAGAAAATTATCAAACTGAAAAAAAAAAAAATCAAACCAAAAAAACCAGGCTCGTTATGTTACAATTTTTTCCTCAAGTTAAAGAGCACTTATTTGTAAAGGTGACCTTTAAGTGACAACACTTCTAAGTGTTAAACAGTGGTGGCAACTGTATTTCTATTTCTACAGTGAATTATGAAGCTTGAATTATGAATTGTGATAAGTTCATGAACTTTATAGGCTAAATAAATCTTTCACATATGAAAACTTTGGAGATATAAGAGGTTGTTCAGGCATAAGGGAAGGAATGTACTAAGCAATGCTGCTTAGAAGTCCATCTACTTTTCTAGGGCAAAAGTATGTATTGCTGGATCTACCAGGCAGGTCCCACACTTGTGGACAGGTACAAAGACTTTACGACAGTCTTTCCACTTCCTTAGTTTTCATCATGGTGGAGTTCTGCCTATGGGGATATTCATGGGTAACTATAGGGGTTCTTCTCGAGATTAAAAAGCTCTACATGTTTCTGTTCTCTAAAAAAATAATCAAAAAACATTAATATATTCCTACTACTAACAAATATCTCATTTTATTTTAGCCCAACAGATGGACCAAAAATAGCAGATTGTGTAAGTAGTGTTCAGACTTCCCGGAGTACTTGTCATAAATTTAACCTTTCCATAGATTCCTTGTAAGTGAGTTCTCAATAGATCTTCATGTCCTTTGATATGAGACTCAATTTCTGGTTGCACCAATACTCTTCATGAAAACTACTTGTAGCAAGCCCCCCAAAAACTTAAATTCTCTAGTGACTATTGAACAAGTTTCTGAACATTTTTCAGCATGTATTGGCCAGCTAGAACTGCTTTTAAGGTCCAAAGCAAGAGGGTTAAAAAATCCCCTCCTAAAAGCCTATACTGACAACCAGTTCTTACCAAAGTCCTCAGAAGCCCGTAGCCTTCCCTTCTAGTTATTGCAATCATTCCATGTTTGCCAATGTCTTAATTACCACATTTCTGACTGATAATGGGTTTTGTCATGTCATGGTGAGACACTTTTAATCCTATGTAAATATTGTTTTAAGCCATAAATAAGCAAAATTGTTCCAGTTTGTGGCACTGCAGCCAAAAAAAAAAAAAAAAAGTAAAGCTGCATTGGTATAACAAGCATGTTTAAATGAAAATATAGAACTTTGAACGTCATGTATCTGAAAGGAGCTGTTCTCTCCTCAATGAAATAAAGTGTTTAAAGCTCATTAAAGCTAAGAGAAATATTTCAAAAATACCAAAAAGCTATGATGGCTTCTTAATGAACTGCTTTAAAATTTTCATTTTGTTATAACTGACGTGATTTCCTTGCTTAAAGCAAAACAAGTTTTAAAGTATATGAATTTTTCACAGAGTGGATATTCATTTGTTCAGTTTGGAATTATTGTCAGATCAAAAGTAATTAAGACAACCTTTTTCTTTCTTGTAGAATAAAAAATCTTAAGTTTAATAGAAGCTTTCTAAATACTATATCAGTAATCAGACTATGCCTGTAACTACTGCCAAGTTAATTCCCTTTGTTTCACTTAAACAACATCATTCACTATTACTCTTTGTTGTCTGATACTGTTATATGTTTTATTCTAAATGGCAACAAGTACAATATTTACCAGTTGTAACTTGTATGGAAGGTTCTTTAAAAGAGATAATGAAAAGTAAAATCAGAAACTTGGTACATATTCAACTCTGTTGACAAGTTCTGCAGATGAATAATAGTGAACTAGATTTCTGGCAAGAGTATTCATTAATATGAATTTCTGCAATAATTCTTATGTCTATGGGATTCTTCTCAGTATTTTTGGCTGGTGTTATGTGTTTCTTATAGATTGCTCCATGGATTTTAACATTATCAATTCTACTTCAAAGAGGCACAATGGAATTTTTAATCAGAATATTTCTCAAAATAATGGGGATTAATTGTGGTGAAATCATTTTGAACAGTAAACCAGTTTATTGGAAATTTTCAACAGTAAAGGTTTCATAGCTTAAGAACAAAGATTTGGGTTCAAATCAGAGACATTGTGCTATTACAGAATAGCCAATGGAAATTAAAGGAATTACAAATATTTTTTTTTAACAATGTCAAAATTCAGGTTCCTGCCTTGTAATAAGTACATTGTGCTTTTTACACATTGTGGGCAACCTTGCTATTAGGTTGCTAATAGTACAGAGACCTGGAGAAGTGGGGACACAGGATACGTGTAGAAGAATACAGGCATGGCATCAGGAGAGGGGGATGCCTGCTCCTCCCTTTTCTCCCTACTATAAAAATCTCACCCATAGTCAGTTAAAAAATAAAGCAGATGTGAAGCCAGGGAATTATTTGTAGAGGAAGCAAGGAGAACAAAAATATTCAATCTAACATGCAAAACTTTTAATGTAATATGGAGTTGCAGACCACTGGAGAAAAAAACAAGCCATAAAAGCATGTGAGAACACATACAAAAATAACCACAAATGAATCAAAGATGTATTAAAGAAAGGAAGGAAGAAAGAAGGAGTGAATACATAGAAACTACCAACATCAGTATCATATTTCTCATGGTGAAGGACTCGAGAGAAGACTCCAAATGCTAACAACTCAATATAGACCTCAGCTGTGTCTGTATCACCAGACTGGAGTTACAGAGATGGGGGCTCAGCGGAGTACCAGAAGGGTGAGAACACCACCAGGGAGTGAGAATCCCACCAGGAAAAGGATTGCAAACAATTTTAAATGGGACTCTTTTTAGCAGTAATAATTTTATTCTTTCTTTTCTCATTAAATCTGGACAGCTCATAATTCTCTGATTAAACTGTTAAAATTTAAGCTATATTAACAATAAATGATTGGCTTTATGTATTGTGTCTCCTTATCATCTGTAATAATATTTTGAGGGTAAAAAGCTGGTTCAGTTGTTACTCAGGCTGTTGGAAAAGAGAGAAGAAAAGACTCAAGTATCATTTCCTGTATGTGAGAGTTTCAGGTTGTTCTGTGTGTTGGTAAAGTTCCATTAATTACAACAGTAAAATATCTAGTTTCTGGTATCCATTTAATAAAAACAGCCCTTCTGATTTCCACAGCTAAGTCAGGAAGTATATTTACACTAATGAAATACATAAAGTGGAGAAGAATGAAGAAATGGGATACATTTTATTTTTTTTACTGCTGTTACTAGTCAGAATTTGCAAAATGGGTTTAATAATTGTTTGAAGCTGAGGGACTGGGCCTTCAATCATTTGTTGAATTTTAAAATGTTGAAAGCTACTGTTAATGTCTATTTTTTCACTGATATAAAATCCTTCATTATTCCTTCTTTGTGTTTAATATGGATATATTCAAATATATATTAATGAAAAGCAATAAAAACTTTGTTTCAAAATAATTTCAACAATTAGAGTTGAAAACAAGCACAATAAAAACCTATAGATATCTAATTTGGCAACTGCAAGGCTTCCTAATAACTATTCACTTTTAATCACTCCCAGATATTAGCACAATATTGCTCTTAGACTTATTCATTATTCATCCATAATAATAATAACCTGATATGATTATGTGCTACTAACACATTAGTACGTTGCACTTATCAGTTATAGCAGAAATCAGGTAGGGGAGTAAGACAGAGCAATACAGACCAGTGAACTAAGAGAAAATATTCACTTTTTATTAGCTAGATATAATTATTCATCACAACAAACAAGTGTTGAAAAAATAATTTACACCCCTTGTGAGAGGGAGGAGTGAAACAGAAGTGATTAATAGAAAGAGACTATGATAAAAAATGCCTTAGCATTAGAATCTGTTTAACCAAGAGGAAGTGTGAGCTGATGGTTGTTGTACATATTGTGCATGTGTTGAATCACACTGTAACTTATTGCACAAGCCACTAGATCTGGTTTCAGCTTGTTTCCCAGAAGCTTTTTAGAGGTGCTGGGCCTGACTCTACTCTCATTTTCAGAAGGAGACATGAAGTATGCTCATTTAGAACTACTGTGTTGTAAACCACCCCAAAACAAATGCTCCACATACCACACTGAATGTGCTTCATTTGTGTTTGCTGTTCTTTAACCATCTTATACTATTAAAAACATTTAATAGCACTGCTAATAAGTGTAGACCGTCCTGAGAGATTGCACGCAGCTGTCTTGTAACAATAATTCATTGTTAGCCAGAACATTTGTGTGACTTTTTCTATATTATATATATCCAATCTCATTGTCATCACAGGTAGCTCCCATGAGTAAACTGCTGCCACTGGACAGATAGAGGTATTTTAGGACTGAAAGGAAGCCATCCTTTAGGTGAGAGAGCAGTGGGAATGCACACAGAGAGAGAGAGAGAGAGAGAGAGAGAGAGAGAGAGAGAGATGAGGCAGCTGAGACCTGATTAGAGAACGAACCAATGTAAAAAAGGCTGGTGCATATCTGCTCCTGACTGCTTAAACATGAATAAGAGCCAGATAAAACCTTTTTTCAGGTGACTGGAGAAAGTCCTACATTTGCAGACCCTTGTCCTTATGGCGGACTTGAACCACCGTGATATTTCCTGGAGGGGCAACACAGCAGGGCACAAGCAAACAAGAAGGTTTCAGGAGTGCATGGACACTCCTGGCAGCTTTTGGACACAGGTCCTTAAGGAACATTTGAGGGGATGTGATCTGCTGGAGTTTGTAGTTATAAACAAGAAAGAACTGGCTGGGGTTTGAGATTTAGGGTTGGCAGCCTTGACTTCAGTAGCCATGGGGAGGTAGAGTTCAGGATCTTGAAAGAAGGGGAAAAAACCCAGAAGCCTGATTGCAACCCTGTGCTTCGGGAGACTTGTTTTGGGTTGTTCAGGGACACATTTGCAAAGGTTCTATAGATTATGGTTTTGTAAAGAAGAGGGGTCCAGGATCATCTCCTCCACGCCCAAGGATGGTCCAACACCATGCAGAGCAAGTCTAAGGTGATATGATGCCTGTTTGCATGAAAAAGGTTACTGTCTAAGCACCTGAGGATGAACCTGGTAAGGGATATAAGCAGGTCAATAAGAAGTATTTCTACAGGTTTATCAGTAGCAAAACAAAGATTTTGAAAAGTGTGGGTCTGCTGCTGAACACCATAGGGGAACTGGTGACAAAGGACACGGAAAACATAGCCAAAGCTTTATCTGTCTCAGACTTTACCAGTAAGTAAAGAAATTCAGAAATCTTAGGTACAATAAACCATAGGTACCTTACACCCAACAGAGAGTCTGGAGCAAGAAACAGTTGCTCTCAGAGGACAGTTAAGGATTTAAGGAGCACTTAATCAATCTGAATGTATACAGCCTCTGCTATCTAACAGGCTGATCCAACAAGTGCTGTGAGAGCTAGAGTTTTTCACTGTCAGTCATAATGAAAGCTCTTGTCAACAACAACAAGAAAAAAATGTCATCTCTACTTCTAAGATGGCAAGAAAGAGGATCCAGAGAACTATGGGCCAGTCAGCCTCACCTTGATCCCTGGAGGAAATAAAACTGGAAACCATTTTCAAATGTAGGGAAGACAAAAAGGTGACTAGGTGTGGTCAGCATTGATTTATGAAATCATCTAACAACCAGATAACATTCTACAACGAAACAACTATCTCATCTGCAAGGAAGTGGATGCTAATCTTCACTTTAATAAGGCTTTTGACAGTGTCTTCCATAATACCCTCAGAGATAAACTGATGAAGTGTGTGGCTAATATCATTCAACATTTGTTTTGTGTGTGTTGAAATTGTACAGGATTTGATGTAATTTAATTTACAGGGGAAAATGGTTTAAAAAGATTAAGGAGCTTATTACTTTTAACTTTGATGCTTACTGGATCAATGGGCCATTATTAATTCTTTTTACAAAATGATCAAATAAAACCAAACCAGGTACAATACACTAAATTGCATTTCAGTTAGCTCAAATCAGTTTTTATTTAGCAATTTTCTTTCATGAAAATATTTATTATTGCAATTCATAATGGGAAAATATCTGTTTAAAACACAACCACCATAACCCAGAAATACCTTAACAAATTACTTCTGCTATTGTTGCCATTATGAATACAATAGAAACTAAAACACTGAAAGACTGATTGGAATGGAATTAAATGACAGAGAATAGGTGACTAATTCTCAGATTAGAATGCTATAATTTGGATCATCCAACTGATGATACCTCAGTTATTATTTCACCACATTTTCTTACTATATTTCCTTAAAGACTATCTAAAGAGGCCCTTTCTCTAGTATAAGAACAGTTAATCTATCTCTCTGCTTGCCTTCTGAAAAAAATCTCAACAGCACACACTTTACTGACATTTTGAGACATCTTGTTCAATATCTAATTCTCATTAGGTACAAAAAGATGGTATTTAAATCTTTGCATCCACTGAGTATATCTAAGTGCTGTTTCAGTGTAATTCCTTCTCAGTACCAGTTGACAACTTAGTTAACAATTCTACTCACAACTTAATGAACTAGCAAGGCCATGGTATTTAAGAGCGATCTTTACCTTTTGCTGTCTTTCAGAACACATCTTGGGCTTGACATTTATATTTTAATGAGATATTCTACATTTTGGATTTCTGCTCTGAAACTGAACAGAGGTCTGACAAGCAATGGAGGTTTATTTTATTCTTCCTCTTAATCTAGATAATCCTCACAGGAAGAAAAAGACATTTGTTTTTCCTTTGGATCATTGACCATGGAAAACATTTGTTTTGGTTGGGTTTTTTTTTTGTTTTTGTTTTTGTTTTTTTTTTAAATAAGATATTTTTATCATAGTCTTAATGAATATCATATATGCAACAGGAAAACTTATGGCAATCAATGTAGTCCATTTCCTGGATCACTCCATTTCTTGTCACTATATAGAGATCACTTCTTTCTTTATATGAAAGGCCAAGTAAATATAAGGGTGTGTGGGAAGACAAAAGTTTGTTAAAGTCTTCTTCTTAAACTCATGTCTAAGCTGTGCTTCCCCTTGAAGGCCACACCTGGCCTTAACCTCTGAAGCAGCACCCAGAAACTTTTAAGTCCAAGCTCAAGAAATAATGGAAAACAGTTTGTAGATCTAGAAAAGAGAAATAGTCAAAAACTCCTTGTGGGTCCTATGGAAATGCAGTAACTGTTAACCACATGCAATACTTAGTGCACCATAAAAGAACAATGTCCCTTATGACCTGGAATTTCAAAGCTGCTGAAGCAACTTAGGACCTATATATTTCATTATCATTTGATAAAATATGCTCTCAGGGATTCACTTCAGGGAGAGGTTGGACGCATAATTTTATAAAATGCTTGAAAATTGCCAGTTTTGACCTTTAGTACCATCTTTCATTAACTGAATGTATATTCAGGCCCAGAGAATTTGGATTCATAGGTTCACCACTGTTTGTTATAAACTATGAGAGAGAGGTTTGGAAGGCAGAAAAATCTCAATGAGACAGCTTAGAAAAAAACTATCTCTCAAGAAGTTGGCAATTGTTTCTGCCAGTTCTGTGTGACCCTATGTGTTCTCATCTACTTTAATCAGTTATAATTAGCTATTCCACAAAAGTGTATCTTAAATCATCTCCCACGTAATGCGCTAATTGAGATACAGACGACCAAAGCAAAGGTATTGAGTGGCAATGAACATTTCACTGGCATAAGATCATTTTTATTTCCCCCAGATGCTCCTGTGAAACTAAACAGCATCTTTTCAAAAGTGTATACAAAATAACTATAGGAGCACTAGCTGAGAAAGGTAAAGCAGATTTAAGTGTTCTAGGCAATAGTGCTCATGTGCAATGAAGGAACAAAAAAAAAGAAAAAGAGGAAAAAATCACTCTTTATGGCATAAGACCTGAAACTGCTTCTGCATATTATCTATGATTTTTGAATACTTACATTAGATATTTCACTGAAAAAAAAAAAAGAAAAAAAACCCAGGCTTTAAAAGATGAATAGAATATATGGATGGATAGAATAACCATCCAAGGCAGAGTCAGGCTGTCAGGTGCTGTCAAGCAATAGGACAAGAGGCAACAGGCAGAAACTGATGCACAGGAAATTTCACCTGAACATGAGAAAGAACTCTTTACTGTTCAGTGATGGAACACTGGAACAGATTGCCCAAAGAGGGTGTGGCGTTACCTCACTGGAGATATTCCAGAATCACCTGGATACAATCCTGTGCCATGTGCTCTGGGATGACCTTGCTGAGCAGGGAGGTTGGACCACATGATTCTTGTGATCACTTCCAACCTGACCCATTCTTGGATTCTGTGAATATCACCACAACATCACCAATCTATAGGGCTAATCCAATGCTTCCAGCACTCTCAGAGATGCCAGACAGAGCTAAGAAGGGCTCTCTACACTCTTATTACTGCCTGAAGCTCTGATGACACAAGTACTCCAAGCTTGGCACCACATGCTCTGCATTCAAGATCTGCATTGGGCCTTTTCAGTGTCACAGGGACAAAACACTGCCTCAGTAGGCTCAGTCTCTTCTCTTTTCTCTGCACTGATAGTGCCCATATGGCCTTTCTTGTCTCCCTCCCAAGGTAATAAATGCACAACCATGTTTGCCAGCAGGCAGATTCTGTCCAACAGAAGGCCTGTCAAGGATGTTGGCAAAGCACTCAGTTCCACAGACTGAAGTTTTTGTTATCTTTATTATTCAGCTTCCTTGAGTTTCAGCCATTGGATCTATATCTAATATTAAATAGGTAATTACTTTAATGAATTTTCCTCTTATTTTAGATGAATTTTTCCTCTTATTTTAGATTTGAATACTCATTTAATTGGAATACAGGATATATAGAAGTATTTTTATGTAGATTTTTCAATTGAAATTTTTCAGTTTGGGCTGGATTCAATTTAACCAGAGAAAAAAATCCAAGCACTTCAGAACATAAAGGCATCCTCTTTCAACATTTTGAACTCCTGAATAGTCAATGTTTTTAAAAGCTGTAATTCACATTTCAACAGCTATTTATTTCACTTATTTTCACATGAAACAGAAAAAAATTCAGATTATTGATTCTCAAACAGCTGAAAATCTTGTTTGTATCAGATTCTAACACAAGTCATGTAATTTTTGCGCAGGTAATGGAGTAACATTGAAGGTACTCTTCAAGTATAAATTCTGTCTTTATTTCTTCTGTCAATTTCACTCTTATTTCTAAACAAATGTACAAACATGGCTACTTAACAACAAATTATTCCTACATGTGAGGCCTCTGGTCCTACAGTCACAGTGAGCTCTCTGGAGAAGCTGGAAGGAGGCTCAGTGTTGTTTTTGTCCTACTTAGAGACAATGTAGAAACATCACCAAGACAAATGCATGGCCGTATTGGCTGATGTGCTAAGGCTGATCTTTAAAGTAACAGCTGGCCTTTAAATTTGTCACTTAAAAAAACAAGGGTGCTCAGATAGATGTAAACAATGATATCCTTAACAAAGGTCTGGAAAAAGTAAAAACATAAAGTCTAAATTTAAAGATTGGATGAAAAAGAAAGAATACCTCAGAATATTTGAAAGTTGATCTACTAATATTTACTAACAAAAATAAAACCAAAATGGTGACCTGGTATTATAGACAAATGTAGAGGTGTTATTAGGAGTCCAATACTATACATTAGATGTTATAATAACTAGAATGTTTATTAAAGTATGTCACTCATACAGAGAAAACAACTTGATGATACTGAAGGATTTTACCGGTTTTAAGTTCTATTAGGAAAAGCTGATAGCAGAACAGTCCATAGAGCAAATTATCAAAATTAATTAATCATTAGTTTTGACTAAATAATCAAAAATCCAAAAAAATCCAAGAAAAAAGGAAGTGGAACTTAAAACCAACAATGACTATTTCATCAGATGTTATGAAAGGCTGAAATCAACACAAAAGATTTTATGTACTTAACTCTGAAAGAGACGGTATACCTCCACTTGTTTTTTCAATTACTTCTTGACTGCCTCTCTTAAATGAAGCTTTTCTTAAACGTATCTAAGTTCCTTTCTCAATTACTAAACTGTCATATCCTCCTCCTCATCATGTAATTGCCAATGATGAAAACAAAAAGGCCCATAGAATTAATTATTCTTACAATTTTATACCTTGTGGCTGGTTATTTTGATAGCTAAGAGGCTCTCAGAGCTTTACAGTGTCACTTGTGGCTGACAATCAGTAAGATTTTCTTCAGTTTGGATCCTTTTCTTTCTAAAATGGTGAAAGCTCACATTGGGACCTTGCTGTCTCTTTTCCCCCCATGCGTCTATTGACTCCCTCACACTTTCAGGAATGGAGTGATCTTAGAGACTTCTGTTCTTTTATTAAATCCAGTTCAGGCTGATCTGACGAAGATGGGCTGTTGCATCCATGGAAAACAAGACTATGTAAAGCTTGCTGCAACATAAAAATGTCTATTTTTAAATATATATATATACACACAAATAAAAATATTATAGGGTTTTGTAAAGGTGCTTTATTTTACACTAATCAATTGCCAGGAATATAGGCATAGATTTCTGCCACTGGAATGACAAAGAAAAGTAAAAACTAAGTTAAATGGTTTTTAATTGTTTTTCATACATTCAAGTATGGACCAGTCAAGTCCGTCTTATTACCAAAATAAGTTATTTGTTTCTAGAGCATTTTAAAAGAGATATAATATCTGAGCACTAATTCAGCAAGAATTAGATTCTTCTCCATGTAGAGTTACAGCTCAAGATGTCTGCATCACTCACACACTGCTTAAACTTTATGCTAAGTAATGCAGAAGTCTTATGCTGATGCTTTACAGAGGAGTCAATTTACGTTTAGATGTCCAAAATGAAATAATTTAAAATTTCCCTGCATTTCTAATCTTATTTCCTTTAAACAAACAAACAAAAAAATCTTTCTGACTTGGAACATCTTGAACATAGGAGGGGAAGGGAGAAGAGAGATTAAAAGTAAACTCACAGAGAAATTCATACAGATATGACAAAGACCAATTCCTATGATAGACAATGGATGTTTTGACATTGATTCCAATAACACAAGATAAGACTTCTAAAATCTTGAAAGGGTGTTAAAACTACTTTAGATTCTACCTGAGATGAACATGCTCTAGTTCAAAGATAAAATAATTAAAAATTACTTTCACCTCTGTGGGTACAAAGCATATCTTTTTACTGTCTTTATTTTGAGAGGATTGGAAGATGGTATTTGAACAGTGTGTCTCTAAATTCTTTAGACCACTCTTGGATTTTACATTAGACATCGGTAAAGAAATATTTGTTATTAAAAATCCAAAGGTCTTTTATCTGTTCTTAAGGAAAAAAAAAATCACATTTTTATGAGGCAAAAACTGGAGAATGTTTCATTATAAAGCCCAAGTGGAGGTCAACATAGAAAAGAATTAAAATACAAACTAAAAAATATTTTTTTTTCTAATTTCAATATAAACAAAAGGGATATAAAAATAAAGTTTTGGAAGCTTTTCTTATTGGGAGCTTTTAAAATGAAATTTTTAGAAGGTAAGGATTACATTTGTAAGAAACAGGTGACAAAACTACAGCTGTTTTTCATGGAGTTACATTGTCATTCAAGATTGGTCAAAGTATTAAACAATACAAGATTGTTCAAAGTATGATCTCATCTAAGTCGTATGATCCAAAATATAAGAGAGAAGAACTTGATTTGCTGGTTTGCTGGTGACTCCTAATATACATAAGAACTTTTATTTCAAGCAGAGCAGCGTGCAATGTGATGCTGCCTTGAAACCTGAGTGAATTCTTGTCAGATTTGGCTTATCCATCTCTGTACAGCATTACATTGTACTTTAGAGATGCTTGCAGAGGACAGTGTGTCAAAAGCTCATTTAACAAAAAGCCAAATGTTAAGGGCATGCAGAGGATTCTTTATTCTCTAATAAAATCTGCTTGTGGATTCAAAATACTTTTCTTTGTATTGGAGTACAGCTGAACCAGGTTTTGCTCATTGTCAGGACGCTG
This sequence comes from Dendrocincla fuliginosa, assembly GCA_035047845.1. NCBI lineage: Eukaryota > Metazoa > Chordata > Aves > Passeriformes > Dendrocolaptidae > Dendrocincla > Dendrocincla fuliginosa. The sequence goes on from JAWWMO010000001.1 coordinate 14,291,841, forward strand.
CCTCATGACTCAGTGTTGTAAGGACATGCAGGTGTCCTACACTGCAGGCAGCTACTCCAACATCACACCCTCTGTTCAAGTACTGAGTCTGAGGTCAGAGATGTGGAAAACACAGTAGGATGAATTCTTTAGGGAAGCCAGGCATGATATTCACAATTATACCTCCTTGGTATGTTGAAGCTTGTGTGTCCCGACTAGTTTACATGGTTTGCAAAGCTGTAGTGGGCAACTGAAGGTTCCAGAAGGGAATGGTGCA
>JAWWMO010000001.1:14292196-14305611 GCA_035047845.1 Dendrocincla fuliginosa
GCTTGTGTGTCCCGACTAGTTTACATGGTTTGCAAAGCTGTAGTGGGCAACTGAAGGTTCCAGAAGGGAATGGTGCACCCATTAGCCACCACTTCCTAGCTCAGTCTGCCACTTGCTCTGCTCAAAGGAGGAGACTTTTTGAGAATACCCTTGGTAACTTTAATCACAGTTTTGCCTCTGGTGGACTTAGCCACACCACACCATAAACCACTCCTGCTCAGAAACAAGAGGTTACATTGCAAGTGGTCAATCACTTGAACATGCATATATGTTCCCAAAGTTGGACATAAACATGACGTTAGGACATCAGCCAACAAAACATGATCTCTATTTCCTCCCTTCACATCCAAAAATTTTGGAGGCACTGTTGGTTGTGCAGCATCACAAAAGCAATGCTGAACCCTCAGTCCACATTTGTTTATCAGACCAAAACATTTCCCTTGAGCTGGAGATATGTAATTGCAGTAACAAAGACTACAAAAAAGGTGTGAAATAAAAAAACAGTCTGGTAGAGCCAGAGTGACCTTTGGGATGTCCTCACATTGTGGCTGCTACAGCAGCAGTATTAAGTCTTTGCCCTGCAGTGGCTTTGTTCACACCAGTGACCAGTTCAGAGGCAGATTAGGCAGCAAGTATTATGGTATCAATTGGAAACTAGAAGGCACAGAAAAAGGAGAAAGAATGAGGGAGAAAGATGAGCAGAAACTGGAACCAGGCCTGTGAGTCCTTGTGGTGCTGCCAAAGTCCTTGGCATTAGGTAAGGTGGTATATGGTCAACACAACGTGGCCTTCACGGGACCCACAATCATGGCAACAGAGGGCTGTGGGAGAACGTTCCTTCAGGTGCTTAGGACATCAGGTTTCCAAGAGTATCCCACATTTTGGACCAGATTAAATGAAGACAGACATAAATCCCCATTAATTGTTCATTTAGACAACACAGCATCAGCTGCTTCAGTTTGCTGACCCACTTCTACTGCACCACACTAGGAAATAATGTGACAGAGCCCCAGTGCCCTTCTAGCTCTCCAAATGTGCTCTCACCTTGCCACTAGTAGATGTTTAGGAAAGAGCTTAGTCCTACAGTAGCCCTTTATAATACTCTGTCAATCATCCATTAAGTAGCATTTAGATCATTGCTTTTAACAGGTATTCTTGTCTGCCATGAATTTTCCTTTTGAATCCTGTTGTACCTTTGCCCTGCAAAATATCCAGACAATGTAATCTGACTTTATCAAAACTCATCTTCTGATCATTTTGAATAAAATATTCATCATTTTCAATAATAATTCAAGAGTTCACTACAAAAAATACAACATAAATATGAGTTTGAATTATTAATAATAATATGTATATATCATGTCTACATATAATTTTTCACGTGTTCGATTTTATGTATAACATAGCTGGTTTTTAATCAAGGAACTTATTTGGATATCAAAGCTGTTATGTACCAGGAAGTTTAAACGAAATTTTGGAGTTGTTTTTCTCTGGGAAAAGAATATATTTAAGTGACCTACATCTATACTGCATGTTTTGGTTTTTTGGGTTTTTGTGGTTTTTTTTGATTTTTGTGGGCTCAAAACTGCTGACATTAAAAAGCTTTGTGCTACCTCAGTGTAACAGTCCTAACTTTTATTGATGTACAGCCAGCAAATGAAACAGCAATTACCATCTGTATGCATTGGTACAGTGACAATCACAGCTTTGTAAACTAGCAAGTGGAGATTTTAGTTTACAATTTACTAAAAAAAAAAATTATCACAAGAAGGAGAAAAAAGACTCTCTATATTGTAGCAACTGTGAGGACTAATTACATCATTTCCTTTCTATTCATTTTGGATCAGTATTAGAAAAATATTAGAACTACTAATAAAATTAATCCCTGCTGTCATATGAGAAAAAAATAGAATATTCTTCAGATGAAAAGACTAACAAATATTAATTAAAAGTGTCTGATGAATTCATTTGAAAACTATCAATATTAAATATTCCAACTTTAGTTTATAAATAGTCTCCTGTTCTGAGAAAAATACATGCTCTAAATAACCTTATGTTTTTGCTCCAAGAGGACAGCATTATACCCTGACTAGAGATCTCCAAAGGCTTTCTTTTAATGGATTCTAATGGATACAACTCTTGCTGAGTTAGAAGAGACCCATAAGGATCACCAAGTCCAGCTCTTAAGTGAATGGCCCATGAGGGGAATGAACTCACAACCCTGGTGTTATTAGCACCATGCTCCAGCCAGCTGAGCTAAGTGTATTCTCCCTCTTCATTAACTAAATTTCACAAGCTTGATTTATTCAAAATTAATTGGAGGGAAGAAAAAAGAGCCAGAATATCAGAATACAGAGGGAGGGGGAAGCAGTTGGGAAGTGTTGCAATAAAAAGATGTACTGATAACAGAAGGAAAAGAAAAAGCAGTTGCTGGAGCCCTCAAAACTAATAAAGTATTCACCCATTCCTGCTGATCATTGTAACTGAGTAAGGCGGGGGCACTACAAAACAAATGTCTCAAAACAAACACCTGAAATGAGTCTTTCACCTGTTAATTAATTTTTCGAGAAAAATACCTCATAGCAAAAGAAAAATATTCTTTTTCACTCCTGTTTCTGTTGAGACTGCACGACTGGTTCAAAGAGAGCTGATTCTTAGCTATTTGCCTTATCATGGGTTCATTGCATACTCCTCACTCCTTTGCACAAGTTTTAAACAATTCTGCTGACACTTCTAGTTAAAAATGAGGAATCAGTTAAGATTGGTAGAATATAAAAGTTGAAGGGCTTGGATAATATCAAGGGCATCTTAGACAAATTTTATCTACCCAATTTGGTCTCCCTAGGAATAGAGTTTCTCTCTCTTAAATATGCCCTACAATCACATACTGGAAAATGTTCCTAAATAGACAGTGGCTTAATAAATCACATGAACTGTCCTTTTTTATGGGCTCTGTTAGGGCACACACAAGTTGAGTAGTTGGCAGAGTCAAATGAAACTCCATTAGCATCTCAGTGTAAGTGCACAGGAAACCAAGTAGTGCCCTCTCCATTTTCACTAATATCATGGCCAAGTGATCTCTGCTGTAGTAATAAAGCATCAGAAAGTTCTTCCCAAAATGGATTGACTGAAGTTTTGATCCAGAGGTTCTACTTCAGGTAATTATATGTTAGCTGTTCTCCAACCACTATACGAGATTTTCTTCCTTTTTCTTACTTTATCAAAGTAACATTGAGGGTGGGTATTTCAGTACTTTGTGCCTGCACAGTTCTGACAATCAGCAGTATGCGGTAAAACCCTTTCCCCAAACACCAAATTCTGTTCACAATTATTTAGCAAGGTTTTGACCTAGAATTATCTTGCAGTATGATCACAGAGACTTATTCTCCTTTCCTCTCTTTATTATTTTCTCAATTGTACTCTAAGAACACAAAAGGAAAGAGAATGTGACATATTTTTGATGTGATGAAAGTTTATTCCAGCAAAAACTGTCTCATAAAGTACTGGTTTTCACTTAGTGCTCTTTTCTTAGAACACTTTCCAAAGAACTTTGAGAAGTTATCTGAAACTTGAACAGACTTCATTGCCCATTTAAGCCATCACTTTAACAAGCTCTAGAAATAATGTTAGCTTCTGAGATAGGGAGGTTTATCTTAGTGTAGGTACCAAGTGCAATACCTAAAGTGCTTTCGCCTTTGGTTTGAACCTAACAGACTCATTCAGTGCTCACTGGCTATTGTACGCTACAGCATGCATTGATTTTTTTATTTACTTACACGTTTCAAATTCAGACCTGAAGAACTCCATAGCACAGTGATATGCTACAGCAATACTAGTGCTGCACTGTTTTAATGGCTTTCAATAAGGTTACACAAAGAGATATTGGCAGGGGTGCTTATGACCGTGGAAAATACCCATAGACTTGGACCTTAAAATTCAAGTTTTAATTTGAAGCTCTGAATTAGGATTGATTAATAACAGACTTTTTATGGCATCCTCCATATTTAATATCAGTCTGTGAATGTTTTAATGTGCTAAGTAAGTCTTCTGAATTTTCAGGACTTAACCTAGTAGCTGCACTCAACTTTTCATTTCTAGTCAAAGTTATAAAATTATAGAACCATAGAATGGCCTGGGTTGGAAGACACATTAAATGCCATCCAGTTCCAACACCCCTGGGCAGGGAACCTTCCACTAGACCAGGCTGGTCTAAGCCCCATCCAACCTGGCCTTGAACACTTCCAGGGATGGGGCAACCACAAGCTCTCTGGGCAACCTGTTCCAGTGCCTCACCACCTTCACAGTGAAGAATTATCTTGTCATATCTGATGTGTGAGATATATGATGAAGATAAGAGAACAGTATGACTCTAAAGACTACATTATAATTTAAAAAAATCCTTTAGTTTCAGGCTGCCTGAACAATATACATCAACCAAGTATTATTTCCTGCTAGTAGCTAAACAGAAAATAAGTGTGAAACTGACTAAGGGAGTCAGTCAAAAACTCTTGGCATACAATCCATTCCAAAGTACAATACAGACAAAACAGTCAGGTCAAACTCTGAATTAATGTTGCACTTTATAAGGAAAATTCTTATGATACAATATTTTGAAGCTGTCAAATTGTATCTCTTCTGTGTTTATTTAGCTATTAACCAGGACATCTCAGGTGATTAAACTGTGGTGTGACTTCTACACTAAAGAATGAGAGGAAAAAAGTGACATTCTCATTCATGTTACTTTTCAGAGCCTATGACAAGGGAGATTGATTCTGGAAAGCACTGTGCTGTTATCTGCTCTCTATAGTAGTGAGATAGGAAAGGGCCAAAAAAGAAATTAAGGAGACTCCTTCAAGGTAGTGACTCCAAGCCAGCTGACATAAGATGTTTCTGGCCAATATCTTAGATGAGTGGTGTTTCAGACTATAAACATATCAGATTTGAGGATGAACAGCAGAATACTTGGAGTTATTATATATATATATAATATAGTTCTAAATTACACTTTTTAAAGAATACAAATATAAAATTCAATTCCTCACCCAGAGATTTATGACCAGAGATATTTGAGACCTGCAAGTCAGAGATAACTGTGTAAAAATGGGCTTAAAGTAATGGATACTTTCCAATTAGATCTTGTGTTCCTATTAGCTTCCTTAGGAAACACCCCTTGTGTCACATCATTCTGAAACTGAGTATAACAAATCAAGTGTTCGTTTCAGTGGGAAGTACGGAAAAATAATAAACAAGTCTCAAACTGAAAGTAATTTTTTTATATGGCAAAAAACAGGTTTTGTATGCAAATCAGGAAGAAGGTAGGTAGATATGAAAACTGAAGCAAGTGTCCAGACCTGAAAACCAGAAAATGCTGCACTGTCATTATGCCCACTTTGTCACTTCTATTTTGTTACAGTATCACTGATTTTAATAGAGTTGCTTCTGCTTTGCATTACAGTGAGAACATCAGGTTAATGCTGGATCTAATTTTCTTTTTCTGGTACACAAATTTTTAACCACATGAAGCTGTAGCTTTGGGAAAATAGAAATACAACATTTTCGAGGTGAATTAGAAAACACAGATAACTACTGGGTCAGACTGAGGGTCTGGCCAGTCCTGTATCCTGTCTCTGGTGGAGTCAGGAACTAGATCTGATTCAGAGTATAAGGAATATATATGAATAGTCTTCTTTTTCTTCTGTGTTCTTAGAAATTTCAATATGGGCACTTCCTGTACAAGGGGTTATACTTCTGTGTATCACAGTTTTTCATTAATTTTTCTTCTAGAATTTTTCTTCACTAAACAATTTATATTTCCATTGTCCACAACACATTGTGCCAGTAAGTCCCATATTTACATGGAAATGGTGTGAAAGTACTGTGTTAAATTACCCTCTGCTCAACTTGAAACATCAACTGGATAGTTTATTGTAATAATTTTTCATTGCATATCTTGTATCTAATGGATATCAATGTTGTCTAAACTAGGCAGCTCTATATTTTCAAGTCTTTTGTGGCAGATCAGTCTGTGTGTCACTGGCAATCCTTTGGCATCTACATTCAGCCATAATACTTTTCTGTTTGTATTTTTTTTATGTGACACTTTTGTATCGAATGACTAAAATGTGTAATGTTAAATATGCAATGTATTATTGTTGGGAAATTGATTATTAAGGAAAACAAAACAGAGAAAGCAAAGGTATCTTTTGCATTAATAACTTGTCAAACTTTAACTTTTGAGTATGGTTATTACCTAATAATTTAAGTAGATCATATATCATTAGGAGAGTATATATTACCTATGGACTTGAGGCATCCTAAAAGCCCTTTCCATTACTAAGAAAATAAAGTATCTCCCTTCTACACAAGAAAGTCTATAAATACCCTTGACAGTTTTTTTTTTTTTTTTCACTTGAAATTTGTTTTATATCTTCAACAACAAACTAATCTCCATTCCCTGGCTGAGGCTTGCTCATCTGCCTGTAGCATTCACTGTAAGCTGGACTCAAATTTTAGGTGTTGCATTTGTTTTTAAAGATTCCTATCAAGGACTCCTAACAATCAGGCAGATTTACCATATTAAACTAATTTCTCAAGTAATCCCAAATTAATTCCCACACAAAGTGAAGACACAGAGGTATTTTATTTCTTACTCATTATTTTGGTGACATGTTCTGGATATCTATGAATCTTCAAACCTTTGTCTTTTTGTTTTCTTTTGTGTTTTTTTTCCCCTCTTTTGTACAAATAGCTCCTTGAACTCGAGGTCAGTTCTAGTGATACTGGAGTTTTAAATGGGCCCAAGAATCTCTGGAAATTGCTAAGAGACTCCAAACTGTTAAAATTATCTCATGTTCTATATTCTCCTTCAGAAGTCAAAAAAGACATCTCTAAATTTGCTTACAGAGGAATATACTATTGTTCCAGTCACATGAAGTGCAGGCAATAAGTGACCAGTGAGGATGACACTTAGTCCTCTCCAGCATAATTATATTTACATATTTGACTACTCTCAACAGCCCTCTGTCCTGGAAATCAAGGAGCAAAACCATGCTTTTCCTCCCACAAAGCATTATGCATCTACTGAAGAAAGGGGGAAAATAATCAAGCATATGCAATGTCTGAAGGACATTTTTCTGATATTTTATACCACCTCTGTCTGCATGTAATGAGGGAAAGACGTGATGACAAAAAAAAAAAAAAAATGTTGTGAGAAAAAAGCACCTCTACCTCTGACCTTCATCCAGTTTCATCAGTCTTGAATGACATCTGCAAGCTATCATAGATTTGTTGCAATATACTCCTTCAGAGACAACTGATGCACTCACCCTTAAAAGATGTCTGAGACTGCAGGGGGCTGAAAACAAGCATATTAGTGCTAGAGAGTTTTCATGCTCTATAGAGGATTTCTGTGCATAACCTAGCCTGGCTTTCCTGCCCTCTGCTTCATACATTGTTCAACTTGCTATTGAAAAAATTTTAAATCATTCTCTCACTAAATTTCCAGACTGAATCTGCTGGAGCTGCCCAGTCTGCTGGATATAGGTTGCTCTCTCCTGAGCTGAGACAAAGGACTTGGACATCTCATCATTATCTCACAGTGAATGCCTAGCATGAAAGATTCCCGCACTCTCATTCACCAGCAGTAAGTGGTGATGGTCTCCTTTTCCATTTATGATGCCTTACCTGTCACAGAGATATTCTGTCATTTCAACAGTCATGAAAGATTTACCTAAACTTATCTAAAAATGTTAGCTAGTGAGAGAACTGTGCATTAGATATGCTAGACTGTCATGTGCATGAAACACGTTTGTTCATTCCTTCCTCTCCATCTCTTGCTCACTTTCACACACACATTAATAAAAGTCTACTAAGCAGATGACAATAATATACATGTTTAGGAACTCTTATTTATTCATCTGCTGTCTGAACATGTGCACATAAATAGACTAATATACCTACATTTTAACAATTCAGTTCTTAAAAATATATATGTGAATGGTATGGAAAAAGGCATGAATGACACACCAAAAATCTGTGGTGAAGTTAAAATTTAGTTAGTGTTAACTAAATTGTTGTCTTCCTGTGAGGACCTTTATGCAGTGCACACTCCCATAGCAGATATACATCAATCTTTGTGAATGTACAGATTTTAAGACTTTTCGATGTTCTATTCTGCTTATTATTGCAGAAGAGAATTTGAAGGCAATGGAGTACAGTCGTGACAGTCCTGGGCAGCGTTTTAGGATATGTGAAAAGAAATGGTGCAAGAAATTTTTCTGTATTTTCTTGTATTAAGTCATCTTTTGTGTCTGCTAAGAGCAGAACTGCCTTAGAAAAGAAACATGACTATGTCTGCTGGACCATGCAGAAATATAAAATATGAATTGCTAGATTGAATTGCAAAAGCTCTTTCTATCTTCCCCAGTATTTAGGGGCCTTTTTTATGGATTATCTGTTCAGATCTACACTAGTGACAAAACTAACTTCATAAAATTCTTGCATTTAGGTGATTTTGAAGAAGTTTCAATGCTTGGTTATAATGGAATGAATGCAAACTGATATTTCATGAGATCATCAATAAAATTCTTCTCTGACTGTCAAATAAAAATGTGGCAATCCTTATGATATGATGGTGGAATGCTTTGTCATTTTACAACAGTATTGTGTGTGACAGCAGATAGAAAAGACAGGACTCCCTTTGTTTCCACAGTATTTGTAAAAAGCCTGCAGTACAGGGAAAGGTTTCTGACTAGAATGAAAGCAGTTCCAAAGAAACCTACACCTTTGTGGGAGGTTTCTGAGGGATGAATGGATTCACGTTCATCATGGATTCACACCCCAGCCTTTTAAAGAACCCCAGCATGGGCTGAGTTTGCATATGCAAACTGAAATGTTACACAGTGTGATTGCTCTTTTCTATCATGTGTCACCCCTTGATTTTGCTATAGTGAAACATTTTTAATAGCATTAAATAATTAAAGGATGAACTTTCATTATTTTACAGTGTTGTGTTTTATCAAAAGATTTTAGCACAAAGTTTGCCAAAAAAGGATATGAATGATTGAAATTCTTGAATGTTACCCTATCAATAGGATAACTCTGTTTTAACTTGCCTCATTTACATTTTAACATTGAGGATTTTAGACACTTAGTGTATACAAGTGTGTTTATACAGTATTTTAAAATACATCTAATTTTAAATAGATGTGTGTATTTTTCACCTGAAATGATAATCACTCCTAAAAACAAATCACCATCAAGGGTAGTCACAAACTTGTAATTAAAGTAGCCAGTCACAATTATAATTTTTAAAAGATTATTATGAAGAAATTGCTCTTGGAAGTTTATAATTAGTCTTTTTGCTGTGAAGTAAACCACACATTTTTCATCGGTGATACATTCACTATGCTTGCACAACATAGCAGCACACTTTATGAAGGAATATCTGCTGATGTGTGATAAAGACAAAGCTACAAATGATCTCTGAGAAGCTAATTCTGGTTTTGGTAACAGTCTGGGCATGGAAACAGGACAAGCTCTATTTACTTCTTTTATAGCTCATATTTAACTCCTAAGCAACCACTTGTGCCTACATGCCAAACATCAATAACTAAACCATATAGTTGCTCTGAGTAGACTGCTTTTCAGCAAATTCTTTGTCTTGTTTCTCAGATTTCCTTAGCATCAGAGCTGAGGTTAGTAGGTTTTCCTACAACCCAATATCAAATCGCATTTGCTTTCTGAAATATCTTTCCAAATATCTTTTCTCAGCCCTTGAGACTATGGGAACACCTTTTGTAATGGGGGGAACATAGGAAAAAATCTGTCCATAAATGGTGTCTATAAGTCTATCTTATATCTGTCTAGAAGTGGTTGGAAGAGGAACAAAGAAAACCTGATGGCAATTCCATCTTTGAAATGAAGAATATTTCTGCATTGGTTGAAGCCTAATGCAACATCCAGCACAAGAAACAGTCAAGTCAGATGGCTCTGTTTGGCTTAGGACATTTTGTCGAAACAAATGGAACATCTCTAAGAGATTTTCAGAACGTGGCATTTACACATTTAAATGTGTTAATCCTAATCAAGTAGCATATTTACATGGTTAAATCTAACCATTTTAATTAAAAATTTTCCTAACACATCTTATAAAACACTTCTAAAATGCCATGCATTACTTCTTTGAAAATAAAATTATTCTGATGCCAATGCAAACATAAAAAAGACTAAAAGTTGGTACAATCTGAAGTGATAATGTTTATTTTATATAGTATGTGACGACTACCTAAGAACATTAGAACTTTTTAACTTTATCATGGCTTCTGACTGTGCTCTGCTTACACTATTTCACACCCAATATTTAAAACAGAGGCTATTTTGTTTTATAGACTGTTTTGCATGTTTGATTCATACTGTAATTTTCTTACCTTCCCTGACTTCCTTCACGTCCTACTTTTTCACAGAAAATTGGATGATTAATTTCAGGGATTCTCTGGCTATAAGATGCAAGATTTAAAGCTTGTTTTTAATAGTTTCCAACTCAAATAAGTGTTCAAAGTAGGGGTAACTATGAATCAATATTTGACTCCATAAGGAAATACAAATTCTCATTGGATTCACATATTCCTATTAGTTGCAAGTCCACATGACCAGTCAGACATATAATTCTTGCTTTTTCTGTGAGTACATCCAGTACAAACTTGAAAGTCTAACACAGAAAGTAATATAATCTCATTATTTTCAGACTGAAAAATGTCTACCATAAATTTTAAAAGTGAAGATCATAAATCATTTTTTGCCTCTTCTCAATCTATGTTGTACTTTAGAAAATATAATCATCTGGGTTTGCTTTAGCATAAAATGTCAGTGACACTATCAATCAGCAGTGGTTTTAAGAAGGCATTTATTAAGCCATTCTACCTCTTTTGGACAGCCAATTCAAATTTTAAGGATATTATTCCAGCACACTTAAACTTCATAAAAATTGAAAATAATGCCAGACTATCTTTATATTTTTCATCCTGTTTGTCCTTTAAAAATATTTTGAGGAGACTGTCTTGGATATTTAAGCTTTGGATTATTCTCCCATGTACATTTCTTCTTTTCTTCTGCTGTTGATGACAAACTGCTAGAGTGGAAAGAAGATAGTGCCAAAACACTTTTAACAAAGCAAAGGTGTAAACCAAATAAACAAGAAAATCCAAAACCAAAACCAACCAAACAAAAAAAACCCTGAATTTCAAATCTCTAGTTTACTACTTTCTTCAAGTTTTCCCTGAATGCATGAATTTTCATTTTGTTTTCTTTTGTATGAATGAACATTTAAAATGAAAAGTCCTCCAAGGTCTTTTGCAGGTTTTGTGTCCACACATGACAAATTTAATTTTCAGACAATTATTGCAGAAGGAACAAATAAATCCCTTTTTCTCATTTTTAACATATGCTTTTAAAGTTAATGAGAAAAATGACTAAGAACTCCCAAAATTAAAATACTCAAGCCCACAAGATCAAAAATCTTACACAAGTGCAACTTTTCCACAGAGGCAAAGGACTATGAAGTGCCTTAAAATACAAAGACAACTAAGCGTAAGAAACAGAGGAATGAAAAAATTAAGTAAACACAGCAAAATTAAAAAATCTTTCATTATAGTACAGTAGGCTCTGACAGCTGAAGACAGACATATATACAAGACAGACAAATATTGGGAGCACACTTACATCATGTCTTCACTTCAAACCTCTAATTAACATTGTTTAAACGTCTGTGCATTTAAACAAAGGTAATGATCACTGGGCAAAAGGAGCTTCTCTGGTCATGGTTGTGTGGAGCTAAATTGAACAATTGTCATTTCCATTGATACTTCATGCCGTGTTTTACCAAGGACATTTTCAAGCCCGATTTTTTTTTAACCTTTACATTGTCAATTGTATGCTGCAAGAGCAAAGGTGCTAAATCAGTGATCTATAGAATGACATCTGGATGCAATCCAGCTGTTAAAAAAAGTTGAATTATTTGGATGGGTTGATATCCTTATTGCAGAAAGATATCCTTATTGTAGACAAAAGGCATGTGTGTCAATACTTTTTTATTTTATAAACATCAGTAGTCTTATTTTAAACTAAACCTCAGGAGAGCTCTGTCAACACAGGGCATCTGATTACCTGATCCAATATACAGTCATATTTTATAAACATTATAATTAATCTTAAAATATTTATTTCTTAAACTAATGTTTAAAAAGAGAAAATGTGAAGCATCTCAGCAGTGCAACAATTCCTCTTAACACAAAGAAAAAGTCTCAAGAAATTAACTATCCCACTCTACATATTGCATTTATAAAATATTTACATTTTCCTTCTGAAGTTACTGCATGAAAATAAGCCACAGAAAGGCAGCCTGTACATAAACTATATCACTCTTTCAACAATGCAAACTAGAATTGTTAAACAATTTTTTTTTCCCAGCATCAGTATTTACCCACTTTCTGAGAGCAGGTTATTCTCTACTGCGAGATAATAGGGCTTTTTGCTTTCATATACCATTAAATGTCAGAATGCAGTGGAACAATTTTAGCCATTCAGAATAGAGAAATGCCACGGAATTGTTGACCTAGAACTACAAACCTATTTCCTAGGACAAAGGTTCATTCTTCATTGTTTGAATAAAGGAACCTGACTTGAAGAACAGGCTGTTCTTTCTGCTTGTGTGAAGGAAACACTTGGATTCAATGGCTAGGGGTAAAAAGCGGAGTCAGAAGACCAAATTACATGCTTGAAACCAGCTACTTGGCTTTTCAAGATGAGCTTTTTATCATGTAAATAAGCAGCTGCTGTGGATCAGAGATATTGGTGGCCTCAGAGAAGAGCTAGTGATGTAAACCAGTTATTAATGCTTTTTTAATCTATTGCCAACTGATCACACTGTGAGCTTATGAAACATTGAACCAAAGGATGGTAAGGATCAGAATGGACCTTAAAGATCATCTAGCCCCAACTCCCCTGCCATGGGCAGGGACACCTCCCACTAGACCAGGTTGCTCCAGACATTACCCAACCTGGCTTTGAACACTCCCAGGATTGGGGCATCCACAACCCCCCTGGGCAACCTGGTCTACTGTCTCACCACCCTCACAGGGAAGAATTTCTTTCTAATATTTAACATAAATTATCCCTTTTTCAACTTGTACCCATTCCCCCTTGTTCTATCACTACATTTCCTGATGCAGAGTCCTTTTCTGACTTCCCCTTCACATACTGGAAGGTGCTATGAGGTCTCCACACAACCTTTGTTTCTCCGGGCTAAATAAGCCTGACTTTCTCAGCCTTTCTTTGTAGGGCAGGTGTTCCAGGCCTCTTCTCAACTTGGTGTCCTCCTTTGAACTCGCTCCAACAGGTCCATGTTCTTCCTGTGCTGG
>JAWWMO010000001.1:14305711-14315992 GCA_035047845.1 Dendrocincla fuliginosa
CTGGACCCCAGAGCTGGAGGCAGCACTGCAGGAGGGGTCTCACCAGAGCAGAGCAGAGGGGCAGAATCCCCTCCCTGACCTGCTGCCCACACTGCTTTGGATGTAGCCCAGGACACGGGTGATTTCTGGGCTCCCAGTGCACATGGGCAGGGCATGTTTAGTTTTTCATCAACTATCACCCCCAAGTGTTTATCTGCAGGGTAAAGGTTGCAGGGTTGAGCCTACAAGATATATCCCATCTTTAGTAGGAGCTTCATCGTGGAAATATCCTTTGGCTCAGATATTGGCTCACCAATACTGTTTGTGTGGTAATGCAAGGACTACTTCTGCAGTAACTGACTGTATGCCATGCACAGAAAACATAATAAACACATACTATTCACAAAGTATACATTGCCTGCTCAAACTGGAAACCACTAACTTTCGAAAATCCATACTAATTCATATTAAAGTTGTGTCAAATAAAATGTGTTTTGTTTCTATTTCAATTTGTTCAAAACAAGTCACCTTTAGTGATCAGATTTACTTTTAAAATGAATATACAATTCTTTTCAAACCCACCAAAACATTAGCAAATTCATTAAAAAAATAATCCATTAGTGTTGTCTTTTTTGGTATAAACTCTATACAAAAATGAATTTACTGAGACTGATACTAATCATAGTCTGACAGAATTTAGATTTAATTCTGTGCCCAATTTACATCTCAGATCTATCTTTTCAACCAAACTTCCATATTGTTCAAATCAAACTATGTTACTTTCTGATCATCAGTAGTGGGGCAGTGTATAACAGACACCTATATGCTTGTAGAAGGTGCCCTGCAGAAGTACTTTAGCTTTATTTATGCTATGGTATGAATTAATTAGTGAGAAATACATCTTATATTTTAAGACTAAACCATGAAGAACATTTAGAAAAGATAAATATACATATGTGTTGGGTGCAGTTCTCAAAGAGCCCTACATGGGCATGAAGAACCCTACATGGGAGCAGGTGGATATTTCCTGAAGGAAGCAGAGGCACGTGCAGAACCTGCACTGAAGAAGGCTCCTGATGGTGACTGCAGGCCCCTGACTGTAATTGCAGCCCATGGAGAGGATCTCATCCAGGAACAGCTTTTCTGAGAGGAACTGTGGCCCATGAAGGACCTGGGCTGGGGACTATTTTCCTGAAGACTGTAGCTCATGAAGAAACTACATGTGAGTTGGGAAAAACTAGAAAGCAGAACAGAGAGAAACTGTTGTGGACTGACCAGATTCCCCTATTCTTTTGCACTTGGATGGAAGGAGATGGAGTTGTGGCTGAAGGAGTGAGGTTCAGCCTGAAGAGAAGGTGGGAGGGAAGGTGATTTAAGCTTTTGTCTTTGTTTTCACCAACCAACTGTACATTTAATAGGAAATAAATTGAACTCATTTTCCCTAAGTTGAATCATGTCTGCCTCTGATGGTAACCCGTAAGAGATCTCCCTGTCTTGGGGTAGCAACATTGTAAGAATGTTCAAGGCTTTCCTTAGAAAGCTGACCTACAACAATCTTGTGTGAACCCCATAAGCCATATATTTATGGATGACAAATAAAGTAAATCTTTAGAAAATATCATAGCCTGTTTTCTCAATATTTCAACAAGATATCTGCTGGCAAAAAAACTATAAATTCATTGCTTGCTAGCTTTTGTGCATTCTATAGGTGCACTGTGATGTCAGAGATTTCTGAAAATTAATATTTCTGTTCCTTGATTTCTCTCAAATAGATGTTCATGGTTTTATCCTTGAAGACAGCCAAGTCCTACTCATCCTTACCTGCCACCCACACCAGAGTGGGATGGGGGAGGAAATCAGAAGAGTAAGAGGGTGAAAAATCATGGGTTGAGATAAAGGCAGTTTAATAGGGCAGGCAAAAGCCACGCAAATAAGCAAAGTAAAACAAGGAACTAATTCGCTGCTTCCCATGGGCAGGCAGGTGTTCAGCCACCTCCAGGAGAGCAGGGCTCCATCACATGTAATGGTGACTTGGGAAGACAAAAGTCATCACTTGAAATATCCCACCCCTCCCTTTTTTTCCTCAAGCCTTTATATGCTGAGCATGATTCCATATGGACCGGAATATCCTTTTGGTCCTTGGGATCAGCTGTCCTGGCTGTGTCCCCTACCAGATTCCTGCACACCCCTCAACCTACTCACTGGTGGGGTGGTGTGAGGAACAGAAAAAGTCTTGACTGTATTAATGCTGCGCAGAAACAGCCAAAAAATCCCTGTATTATCAACACTGTTTTGGTCCCTGATACAAAACATAGAAACATATATCCACTCTGAAGAAAATTAACTTTATTGCACCTCATACCAGTACAGAGATTTAAGACTGTCAGTAACGTTTACTTCCACAAATCCCTTTCAAATTGCTCGATCTGCTCATGTATTTTTGGGATTCTTTCCTTTAAAAAAGTAAAAAATCAGGGGCAAGCGATTGGCACTTTTTGCCATACAGTGACATCAAGGAATATTTATTGTACAAATTTCCTAAGGGAAGTATATATTCAATTAATTAGCAAATGACATTTTCCTATTCAGGTTATTTGAAGCCAGAAGGTGAAAGTATTTTACTATAACATCTGAGTGCATTTAACATTCATTCATTTACTGTGACATAAAAGACTGGTGAGACTGGAAATATTACTACTCTCATTTTAACGTAGGGAACATGCTACAACTGCCCTTGCCCCAACAAAATACATAATCCAGTTCAAAAAGCATGTAAGTCCACTTGGTATTACCCACCTACTGAAGGTTACCTAGATTAAAGAGTTTTGCTTGATTGTTCCTGAACTGAAAAGATTTGTTTACACAGACAAAGTTTGGGCTGGAGCACATTCCACCTTCCTGCAACAGATGAGCATTTCCTTGGTCCAAGAGGAAAAGATAAGGCAACACTTGCTTAAAAATAAAGCTCTAGTGGAATTCTTCTGCACAAAAACTAGAAGTCTGAGAAATAAATGGTAGTAACTATCACACCCCAAGATTTTGCAGTGAGTGTGAAACAGAAATACTGGAGTACAAACTTACTATGAGCATTAGAATAGACTGCTATTAGAGATGATTCATATTCAAACAATCATAAAGTCGTGAATTGTATATACTGTGTATAATTCATACTGTAATTTTTACTATAATATAACCACTATATGTTGTAATAACATGGTTATCATGTCAACAAGTAACCTAAATGCTCTCTGGACTGAAATGGCAGGAAAATGAGAAAAACACCAGTATTAATTCCATAAAATGGCTCAAAGAAACACTTAGTAAATTATGAACAACCCAGTTGCCAATACTAGTAAATTGGAGGTGGATGTTATAAAGAACAGAAGTAACAATCACCTGCATTTTGCTCCCCTAAATCTTGGAGAGTATGAAGAATTATTTTTTTTCTTGTGCAGAATTTCAAATGACACAAATGAAACCAACAGGCAGGAAGTTCACAACAAAACTATTTCTAGAAAGATTTGCATCTCCTATACTCAAGGGGTTATAGAAATTAGAAGTTTTTATTTGGCTGGACAGATTTGTACAGAATAATCCACTTGGGATTTAAGACATAGATTAAAGACTTCAGTGGAAGTATTGATAAACACTTCTATTCCCTTATTTTTCATTGCTACCTAACTGATACTTCATTAGAGCATTGTTTTCATGGTAGAATTTTTCACTGTGACAGAAATGTATGCAGATTTAGAAATGCAAGAATGCTTAATTAAATTGGGAACACCTTCCACTTATGTGATATTTTTCCCTATTTTTCAGTCTTTAATACTATGCAGTAGTAATACAAAGAAGTTCATTCATATTTTATGAACAAACCCACTAATGTTGTACATTTCCATTTCCCATAAAAAGCATTTACACAGTATGAATGTATTATATTAAAATTATATACTCTTTTGTGCATATATTGGTAGACAGGGAGTTGCAGTTTAGTAAGGTAATTCATTCTTTTGGTTTAACTTTGGCATACTTGATTCTTCCTATTTATAGGATTTAAATCTAGACCAACATCAATAAGCAATCTTCTGAATTAAATCAAGCACACTGAATCACCACATTTGCACAAATTCAGGTGTTATGACAGAATTGTTTTCCTTTAAAATTGAACCTTTTTGCAGAGAAATTATAAAAATAGTAATTCATCATATTGAGGAAAAAACCATATTGTATAACTGGATAGATCATCTGACCATTTGCACACCTGGATATTTTTGCAGATAAAAGAATTTTTCAAGAGTAACTCTGTGTATCAGGACTAGATGTATGCTTTTGACATATATTTTCATGTAGTCTGTGTTTCTTCTAACAAAACCTTTTTTACCATTTCTGCTTAATGAATACAATAATAAAAATAAGAGAACTGGGAAATTGCAATACCATGCTTTTAGTCCTCACTCAGTTTTTTCAACATCACCCAAGATTATCACATTTTCACCTCCAAAATCTGTTCAGCATACAATGATGCCTCATAGAAACCAGTAGAATGGTAAAACCTGTAGCTAAAATGATAGCAACCACAGGGATCTAATGTTAATATTTCATATTAATGTCACATTTGATCTTTTTTTCTCTGTAAACTCTATTATATCTCCACCTGTTTCCTTCCATTTTCTGTTATGCCTTTAATAATGCACATTGCTATTGTTTGTCTTGTCTGCTAATTTAAGGGTCAAAAAGCTCTTTCAGAAACAGTGTCAATATTCAGGTATGATGCTTGGCAATTTAAGCTTGAACTTGTTTATTCCTGCAGCAGCCTGTTTTCCATACTAGCATTTAAATTCATCTGTCTCCTTGTGCAGTACATAGAAAAAGTGATAGCTGAATATATTCTCTCTCATAACCCTAGGTCACCTGTAAAGAGGCTGGAAAATTACTCTCAGCATCATTTTAACAACTGCAGAAAGTGAGGAAAGAAATAATGCTAATTAAAACAATAATGTTAATGGCATGGAAGAACATTTTCTTTTTGCAACATCTGGAGCACATCTGGAAGAGACTTATGTCTTTGAACAGAGAACACCTCTCTGCCCCCCCCAAAACCCCCACCCAATAATGCTGACCAGATTTCCTCAAAACAAAAACATTAAAGTAGACATTTGAGTTTAGTGGTGTTTATTAAAACCATTTCGTACACTTGAAAGAAAACTAATTCATCACAAACAAACCTGGTACAATCTCCAGCCCTCATTCTCTACCATTTATGTTGTGCTCACTAATGGGTCTCTTACTATCAAATACACCATCATTACACACATTCTTCCTCCCCATCCTTTGATATATATACAATATCAATCCTTCAGTCAATGGGTCACCCCTGAAAAATGTCCCAAAAATGACCAGAGCCCATTCGGCCCACAATCCAGGTTCTACCTCTTATGGTGAGGGCTCAGGATAAGAGAGATGCCAAAGTCAGCTCAGGTTTGGTCACTGCACATCCCTGGCTTCTTGCAAGGCTCATTCTCCTTCCACAGTACTTCCTGTAAGATACAGATCAAATCATGAGTTACAACTTCAAGACGCATTCTCTGCAAGTGAGTACAAAACTTATTTACAAATGTCTCCTTTATTTGTTGCTACTTTTGCCAACGTTCATAAATTCTGTAGCTCCTTGTTGTCTCTTGCTAAAAATGACAGTGATTTCTCAAAAAAAAAAAAAAAAACCTTGCATTTTTTTGTTTGTTTGTTTGACTAATCAGGCAAGACACTCACTAGTATGGTCTACATTTAGGATGATTTTGCTGCAAAGCTAATTTTTGACAGAGATTGTTTTTACTAAAACAATAACACATTGTAACAATAAGTGAAATACATTCCTTTCTGCAGGAAAAAGCTCTCTAGTATGCTTTGCAATTATACATAAGCAATCAGTGTAAGCTTTTTACATTTCTGTTGGTCTATTATGATGTCTGTTCTTTGTGTTAGCTTCCAGCTCTGTTGTTGGTGTTGTGATTAGATGCTTGACACCAGAACTCCTCAGGTGTGTTTCCTTCAACTCATTTCTCTTTCTGGCCTTGTGATAGCAAAGGATATTCTTGTATATGATTCCCCTTTCCTCCAGTAAACTTGAGTTAGTATGTGTCAGACACTGGAATAAATTTACATTATATTTATAGTCTCCCATCTTATTCAAGGTCACTGAGGTATGAAAAGAATCATGTTATACTGACTATTTCCTTACTTCAGGCAGTTATCACTGAGAATAAGAGTATCTTTCTGTCTGCATCCAGAGGGCAAGATAAACATAAATGTGGTTCAAAAAGAAATTCATTTAGAGTTGATAAGAGTTTAAAGTTAGGATTTGAGTTCTTATTTGCTCCTTTGGTTTACTCCAGGGAAAAAAAAATGGGTTAACTTTTATTCAAGTTTCCAGCTCTCATTTTCTTTTCAAAAGTAACACGTTTTCTTTTTAAAATTTCTCCTTGTCAGGTTGCTGCTGGTCTGTCTAGGAAGAGAAAAACAGATATGATTAAAATGTCCCTTAGTGGGCTTGAAGAAGACATGGTAATGGCAGCAATTTCCATGCAATTTCTGTAAAATACTTGAGCACTTACTGAGCACCTAAATAGCTCTTAACTACTATAACTTTTAATCCACCTTATCTAATTGTACACATTCCTATTAAGAAACATTCTTAACAGTTCATACAAGAAGCAGAATTTTGTAGAAATAAATGCTGGAAGCTACATAATACCTTATGGAAATTTAGTGCATTCTGCAAAACTATGTCTGTATACATGTGCAGTTTTAAAGATCATTGCTTACAGAAAGAAACTTTTAAGCTTTCATAGAAAACACAGTAAAAATTTAATTCAGAGCTTGTGATAAAACAAAACTGATTGACTTTTTTGAACAGGACAGACACCAAATGTAGCTGCTTTTAGTTGGTCAAGTCATTTTAAATAGGCATTTTCCGCCAGTTGTTACTCTATATCTCTGAAACATACTGAAGAAAAAAACACTATTTAGGTATTTTTAAAAACGAAATCTTCATATGGTATCACATCTGAATTACAGATTGTATTACTCCTGTTATTTTTATTAAGCCCTTGTAACAAGAACTGGTCTTTCATGGTGTTGAAACAAAAGGCAGTGAAGAGCAGAAATAACAATAGTTCAGCAGTTTAACTCTTTTATGTTGAATGTGCTTTTTCCTACATTAGCTCTAGTTTTCTTTAAATGCATTCAAGTGCAATTTTTCCATTGACTTTTGTAGGAGACAGATAAGAATTTCCAAGGGCAAAAGCTATTAAGTGCAACGTGTATTATTAATGTGTTTATGTCTTCCTTACCATATTTATTATAAGCACATTAATGAAAATGCCATGAATATTAGGGCTGATTTATAAGAACAGGGTACTGTTTACAGCCAGATTACTGCACACTGGAAATATTTTATTTAACTTAACTACATGCATTTGCAATTTATTAAGACACTTGTATGACTCCAAAGAAAAGTCTCTATTAATAAGATTCATGACCTACAGGTTTACAGTGTTTTCTTCTGAACCTCAGTATTGAGGGGAAATGATTGTTTAAATTTCATTGAGAATCGATTTTTATACAAGGAACTTACCAAATAATACAAATATACTCATAAGGTATGCTTTAAGCAATGACATAATAAAATGGAATTTAATAACCTTAACATATACACAGATAAAACACGGAGAGCCTAAATAATTCTTGTAGGTATCATCTGATTTCCACATTTTATATATGAAACTAAAACCTTACATGGTTTCAAGGGACGTCTCAGGATTTGACACATTTCTGAAAGGGTCTTGATATGAGTTTACTCACAAGTTTATTTGTAACAGTTATGAGCACTCCTGTCCATTTGTTCATATCCACCACTCCTCCACCATGTTCTCATAGAGTTCATTCACCCATGTATGAAAAATCTGAGGTCCTTTTACATTTTTATCCCATATGCTTAATGAAAAGTCAACCAAATTTGATCATAAGCCTAGATGTTTAAACAGAAAAGGACACAACTTTGCTATATATATATACTAAATAATTTCAGATATATAAATACATATATGTGTGTACAAAAAAGCAAACTTGCTATTAAATAGAAGTATAAGATGAAATGGAAGCTAAATTGTCTAAACCTAGACTAGACGATCACTGTAGGCTGCTTCCAAACAAAAATGTTCAATTCAATTCTGTTCTAGTCTAGTGTAAGTACTAATGTTAGACATCCAACTTTCAGGAAACTTTAGGTAGCATCATAGAAGATACAGACTAAAGAGATGTGGCCTTGCAGGGATATATTCAATATAAGAGAATGAAATTACATTTCCTAGGAGTCCTGAAAGTTGAAAATCCATTTCCATACTCTGTAGCTTTTAATAGAACATTGTATTTGAGTGGCAGGTGCACTAAGAGGGGAAATTAAATTTGGAGGAAAGAGTATCTTAGGTGAAAATTTCCCGAAAGTTGCTACCATGTATTAGAAACTTCAAATTTTCTTCCGAAATATCTGTCCAGATAAGTTGGTAGGGATAAATCAGTAAATAAATGACCTTATGACCAAGATATATTGTTTTTCTTTAATTTATTTTAATGTTAACACATACTAGATTGAAACAGCACTGAAGATTACCACAAGACCCTCTGAAGTGAAGGTCAAATGTCTCTGATGAAGGTTATGAAGCTCTGAAAAGGTACAAGAAATCAATTTTGTGTATTACTTAAGAGCTTATAAGAAGTGACTGGTGCTATAGGAAAGCTGAGAGATGAAAAAAGCAGAAAAGAAGGTCCTGACCTAACATTATGAAGGACCAGACCACTAGAAGCAGCAGCAGAATCTCAGGTCCCCTTCTGTGATGCATGAAATCTGATGAAATCTTTCTCAGCACTACCTTTATCTGTGTGAGATACATTTAGTTTGATGTGGCCGGTGTCACACTATAGGTGACACAGCATCTCTTGCATTATGATGTAATATGGTGTGCTGGGATGACTGCAGAGGCATCTACAGAGGCATCTGTTCCCTCCTCTGAGAACCATTTGAAGAAGGGACCCAAACTATCCTTCAGGCAGGTAGAAATAGAGCCATGAATAACTCCGGTCTGTTTAAACTTGTGACTCTTGCTCTATGTCAAAGCAGAACATGAAACATTCCATAAAAAACCACATGAACTCCACGAATCAGTCACAATTCTCAGTGGAGATGTTTGTAGCTAAAACATTTCAGCTTTCAATTTGTGTGAGAAGTGCAACTTTTCTTCAGAGACTTTCGACAACAATAACTATTCTTGCTGAAATTTGTTAAAATCAAAATATATTAAGAATGCAGATAATAAGAAGAAGTAAAAAACTTTTCTGAGTGAAGCTGCAATAATATCTACATAACAGAAACTGGTCTCAGAGGATTTCCTACTTGTACTGCTTTTCTGCCCATTCTTGATTATTACAAGTCTTATACTTTTACAATATTTAGTAAAATAGGTAAGATTCAAACACCAGTACTTGAACTGATTTAGCACAATAGGGTGGTCTGATCAGAGGCCCAAAGTAATGTATTCATTATGTCAGGTGGTTCTCATGTCATGGTTGTCGAAAATGAGCTACTAAACATTAAAAGTCTTAATCTGTGTATTAAAAAAGTAACATAATATTCAAAATCTTTAGTATTTTTAAAAGACACTTGGGAAAATTACTGACATGTAGAATTTTTTGACAACTGCCAAATAAGAAAAACTTATTTAAGGTGAGTACAAGGTTTTAAATCTCTTTTGAGACTTAAAATCACAAAACTGAATTTAGATTTATTTATTTATTTATTTATTTTAAATGAGGAACTGGATCATTATCTGTGAAATTTCTGTATATAAGCAAAATGCCTACTGACTTTATCAAAAATGGTATATCTACTTTAGGTGGCAGGACTACTCCAAGAGGATTTGACTTTTTTTCAATGATTTTCTCAAATGAAAACAAAAATCCCCCCAAATAATGTTCCTCAAAAAAGTGTGTGGAGGTTTGGGTTGGCTCCTTGGCAAACCCAACCATTGGCCACACAGATTCCCCCCTTCCAAAAGAGAATAAAAAGGTCCCAAGAGAAAATTAGAGTAATATCTATATATATATTCACATGTATTACAGTTATATACAATTAAACATTATGAATATACGGAACAAGAATCCTAAACAACCCCTGTATTCAGGTAGAATTCCATGTGGGTATTTTTGGTCTGTGTTTGGCCCAGCCACCTGTGAGAAGCTGGGTTTTCT
>JAWWMO010000001.1:14317104-14341644 GCA_035047845.1 Dendrocincla fuliginosa
TTCCACTGTTAATATGGACTTAGATAATACATTTAGAGGGAGGCTTCAAACAAACAGGTCAGGTGTTCCTTGAATAATAACCTCCATATCAGATAAAATGGGTTGGGTCACTGAATTGAGCACCCTGTTTATTATACATAAATGGCTCATGTAGTCACCTAAAGAATATATGTAGCTTTATCTTAAATCAGCTACATTTCTACCTGCTGCATCTTGTTTGAATTTCTCCTGTCCCAGATCCTTATTCCACTGATGGCTAGAAATGCCTTTTAATTTCCAAACTAAGTTTTATTTATTGAAAAAATATGTTCATTTGTTGTGCCTGCATGTTTTATTTGCTTCAAACATTTGCCATAATGATACATCCATATAGATCAGTGATATTCTGCTCAGCCTTTTTTTTGAAACCAAATGGCTATAGCATTCCTGCTGAATTTTATTTTTCTTGTAATAAATAGCAAATTATGAAAGCCACCCATGTCCTGGGCTGCAGCCAAAGCAGTGTGGGCAGCAGGGGAGGGAGGGGATTTTGCCCCTCTGCTTCACTCTGGTGAGACCCCACCTGCAGTGCAGCCTCCAGCTCTGGGGTCCCACCCAGCACCTGTTGGAACGAGTCTAGGGAAGGCTACCAAGGTGGTTAGAGGGATGAAGCACCCCTGCTGTGAGGAAAGGATGAAAGAATTGGAATGGTTTGGCCCAGAAAAGAGAAGGTTTTGAGGTGACCTAATTATGGCCTTCCAGCACCTGCAGGGAGCCAACAGAAAAGATGGAAAGTGACTATTTACAAGGGCCTAGAGTGACTGGACAAGAAAGGTTGGCTTCAAATTGAAAGAGGGTAGGTTTTGATGAGACTTTAGGAAGAAATTCTTCCCTGTGAGGGTGGTGAGTCTCTGGCACAGGTTGTCCAGAGAAGCTGTTACTGCTCCACCCCTGAAAGTCTTCGAAGTCAGGTTGGATGGGGCTCTGGGCAACCTGGTCTGGTGGAAGGTGTCCCTGACAGGGGAGTTGGAACCAGGTGGTGTTTAAAGTCCCTTCCAACCTGGGCCATTCTGTGATTCTGTTGTTCTGAGAATGAATCTCTACATATTGCCAGTAATGTACTCCTACTTGTAGTGGAAATATCAGTACTGGGTAATAAGGATTTAAATCTTCAAAAATATCCCTCTTGGATTTTATTATCCTTTAAATGAGAATGACAAAAACAGGAGTATCCACTTATATTTTATTAATGTAATTTTTTTTCCATATTTCTAAAATATTTCCCATGCAAGGAAAAAAACCCAACAAAACTGACAAAAACTAAAATGACATCATAATGCAGTTCTTCAGAATGGCTATTGATTATTTTCTTACAATCTTAAGAACCTCTCTCTGCACTTCATAAGATGACACCAATTTTAGTAACCATCTGGACTTTGTCTTATTTTAAGGCACTTGCTCACTGGTTGTGTCATCATGGAAGAAAAGTTTCTTCTTTACTATCATATAGACAGAAAATACATCAAAACTATTTTCTTGTTAAATGGAGAGAAATTCCTGAATGGCAATAATTTACGTAGCACAGGTTTTATGAAGGTTTGTGTTGCCGAGTGCATGCAATGAGTATGTGCATGGAGTAGGGGAGGTGTTACATTTCCAGGGAAAATGAAGTTGCCTTTTACTTGCTGGCTAGAAAATAACCATCAAAACTATTCTTAGAAATGTAAAATGAACAGTAGCAGCTGCCTTGCCTGAAAGAGAACAATATCTTCAGACTATGCAATATTTGAAACAGAGCTCTCTAGTAAGCATAATTTTTTGAAAATTGTTTTTCAATGAAAATATTTGCATTTTTTTAATGACAGTGCATTTATTCCACAGTCTATGAAAAATAAATTAAATCAGGCTCCCTGCATTCTGCCCTCACTGTTCCAAGGTGCAAAGGTTTCTGCAGACTTTCACATGAAACCTCTGCATTGATTTCCACTTATTTATAAAGTTTAGAGGAAAACAGTTCTGACAGGAGGAAAAGTAGGACGTGAAACAATTTGCCTCTGGTCTTTACATTCCCTCAATACCTGCCGGAATGGAAGAAACAGGAGATACTGCGTCAACATCCATTATATTTCCCAGCAGAATGTTATTAAAAAAAAGCAAACCAAAACCAATAATATTCCCAACAGAGCACCCTACAACACACTCATACATTTTCATAAGATAGTTTACATATTGCATCTGCCAGGTCTTGTTGATATAAACCATGGATGACTCACTTTATGTGGTGGTTTGTGATTCTCAACACTTTTCAGAACTACAGTTTAAAAAATGTAATTTACCTTTGAGTTCTCAGAAATCTGTCTCATGGCTTTCATCCTCGTTTACTGAATGTGGGATTAAAAATAAAGACAAAGAAATAATTGCATGGGAATGTGTCCATATTTTACAAATAAATAATTAGGTAGTAATATTCCCAGAGAATCTACATGTACAGGAGGATATTAAAAACTCTAGGACTGAAACCAATAAACACAGATTTCCAGCAAAGTTAGCTAGTTATCCCAGTGCTTTTGGGGGCATGGTATGACAGAACTCATTTGTGATTTGGTGTTTTTTTCCAACACAAAACTATTTCCAGTTTCAGCAACTCTTTTTATTTTTTTTTTCATGAATATATTAGAAGAAAAAGAAAATACCTGTAGAAAAAGGGCATTTCAAACTGGCTTTGAAAAGTGCCTAGAGATAAACTGAATTTTCTAAAACCTATGACAAGTCTGGAAACCTCTGTTGAAGACCTACGAACCATCATAAAAGATAAGATGTATTGAGGTGATAAAGATCACGGACAAGAACCGAAACAAATGTTGCCTTTGGAAATGCATGACGGTACAAGGACTGAACAAGGTGATTACATCAAGGAGCATTTGGAAGTTGTCACTTTCATCATTTCCCTTAGCAGTTCTCAGCAAGATGGCTACAGCTCAAAAACAATTCAAAGCCAACATTTATCCTACCCTGAAAAAAATGATGTTTTCATGCTCTGTCTGTGCTCTGCATCCCTCATGTTCCTGACAGATGGGCAGAACGCAAAACCTTCCTGTACAGCCCTAGCAACAATCCTCATTTTGAGGAATCCCTGGGTACATGTGTTCTCTTAGTGCGCTCCAGCCATTACTGATTCGTAATTTGTGAGTAGAGAGTGGCCTTTGGTTGGTCTAAATCCTCTCCTCTCTCACAGAAAGCACCAAAGAAAAGGAACTGAAATCCTTGAGTGTGAGAGAACATCTGAGTAACTTTGCTAATTGCAACTCCACAGAAGAAAAATCACTGACATGCAAGGCCCTGTCAGTTCACTCCCTTCAGAGATGAAAGTTATCTCAACAAAAGTTCCTGGTTAATGAACTCCAGAAAGCTGTTGACAGATGTAGGACAATCAGCATGGTCATCTGGCATCTTACTACAATATCAGGAATCTTCAATCAGCATGAGAAAACTAATTTTTATTTCATACTCACATCTAAAGTAAAATGAAAGGACTCTACAGCTGCTTATCCACAACTCTCTCAGAGCCTTTGCTAAGATCAGAGTGAATGAGAGAAGCAGAGATTGTATTTACAAAGTAATGTTGCTGGTTTGTTTGTTTGTTTGTTTTTTTGTTTTCAACTAAACCCAAACCCACATATTTATGCAGTGCTGGCATCTTATCTGTCAAAAATTTAGTGAAGAACTTTTTGAGTATAATGGGGAAATTGATCATTTCTACCATGTTATTTATAACGTCCTTCTGTTCTCTGACACCAAAACAGAGTATAGTTTCACTGACTGGGTGACTGTGCTTTGATACTTCTTTCTCTTAAATGTCTTTTGAATAATCTGTTCAACAAAGTGGATTTTTTTTTTCAGTTTTTTTGCTGTTGTGGTTTTGGTTTTGGGGGGGGATGGGTTGGTTGGTCGGTTGGGTTTTGTTGTGGTTTTTGTTTTGGTTTTGTAGGTTTTGGTTTTGCTTTTATTTTTGTAAAGTGTCACCAAGTTGTCACTACTTCTTAACAGCATCCCAGCTACCATAATTGAGTTTATAGGAAGTTCTATAGGAACTATCTATAGGAAGATAAAATTGCCAGTGGTTTTGCTCATGATAAAATGGAAAGTGGTTTTACTAACTACTCTTCTATTTTATTCTAGTTAGTGGGTTTACTATTTGGTGGGTTTACTTTGTTTACTTTGCTTTCTATAAACCTTCCCAGTAGTAAAACCATATCTTCTCCTAGTAAGCTGTTTCTGTGAGCAAAGTGAGAAATGCTTTAATCTCAAAAAAAGAGAGGTGACATTCAGCCTCCCTCTCAAGTAAGTATGCAACAATAAAAAGGAAAAAAGTGTACTTTTTAGCTTATTTAGAGGAATGCATTCTCCTTTTTCTCAGTCTAAAGCAACATTCACAGAGACTACCAAACATTTCATTTACTGCATTCAAAACACATAATGAGATTACTCATGGTCATATGAAGTCACAGTAAGTAGATAACTAAATAAGTATACAGCTGTGTTTTATTACACTATAAAGTTGAACTACTTACCTATCCTATGATCATCTATCTAGAACACCAAAACATTGTACTTCCTGAGATTGTATTGAATTATTATTTAATCTTTTTAAGCCATTAAAACCAAATAATAGAACTGTCTAGATAATAACATAAAAGTTTATATTTTAATTTTGAAGATTACCTAACAGCATTCATTTCATGTGTTACTCTGTTTCAAAAAAGCATTAAACTCCTTCAGATGTTCTACTTCATAAAATAAGCTTACAATAGGAGATTTGTATGGCCTAGGGGAAAAAAAAAAAAAAAAAAAAAGAGATGCACAAAGGTTATTCAAACTCCCTTATCTATGAAGAACTTAAAGGTCTCCTTTTTGAGAAGGAACTGAGTTGACAGATGGGGGATGAGAGGCCACATCGCAGAATGTCTGTAAGCTGAGATTCACGAGATTTTGCCATTAACTCATTAATTCCTGTTACAAACTTTGTCAAGTGTTCTTAAGAGAACTATCAGTAGAGTCAAATTTACTGTGATGAAATATACTTGTCCTTAGCTAAGAAACTAATTATTTGCTCCTGAATACTTTCTGAAGAAAGTGCCACGTTCTTTATTCTTTTAAAGGTGAATTTTTATTTAATGTTAAGACTTCATTTGATAAATCTGAAAGACAGAAAGGAACTATTCTGAATACTTTGTCCTTTATAACTGCTACTATGCCTACAGAGATTATCAAACTGCTTACCAGGCTTTTTTTGCTTAGTATGATTAAAACACTGTAAAAACAAGTATACTTGAATTTTTGTTCTCTTCAGAAAAACAACATGATTTAAACTGATTAAATTCTAAATCAATCAGCACATGCCTTCAGCGCCTGGAATTAGACCTCCGTGTACATTTGAAGAAATTTTACATGTACAATGTGAAAAGCACTGGTGCATGAAAATAACGTGTTCAAGAAAGGACAAGTCCTATCAACTTCTCCTTTTCTTACTGGAATATAAAGTACAATATTGAATTTTGCAGAGATATTAGGGTTGGAAGAAAGCACTGGAAATTTCTACCACATTTAAAATGCAATGTTACAGAACATCATATTGCACTTTCATCATTTCATGGCAAGCTCTCTGTGCTCATGTTGCATATTTACTCTTGGAAATGCCAGTTATTATTTGAACAAACTGCCTTCAAGTGATTATTATTACATGTGGATATTGCTCTAAGCACCCACAATTATTCTAGACATAAGGATATGGCTTCTTTTTTCCAAACACTAATATATTCCGTGATTTATCTCATTTGTCTGTTTACCTCGTCTTGGATTACGATTGTTCTACTGATTCTCTGCTTTACTTTGCAGTTAATTACATTGCATAAATAATTAGCTATGTCCATATCTATTTCTTCCACTGCTTCTCATTTTTCAACTATTTTGCTCATGATAAATAGCCTTTGTCACATCTTCTATGCAATGCCTTCTGTCCCTTCACATCAACTCATCCATCCTTTCATGTATTACTTTCCCCTCCTACATTTCTACAAGTTTTTCTCAAATACAATTTGCTCGTATTTATCAACTAGGTATTAACAATCCTTCAATAGCCCTCAAAGGGAAAGGGGACCAAAACACTCAAAAATTCCTACAGTATCTCTCAGAGAATCTTATAAAAAAAGATAGAACTGAAACTGAGCAGTACTTTTCCACTGATGGATTTCTATATCTCTGTCTCCTTTTAGCTTCTAATTCTGTATTCTCTAGCTTTATTTCTTTAATTTATTTTAGTTTTCTCCTACCCACATCTCTGTTCTGTATCTTTCTGGAATAAAAATGAAACAGACTTTTAGGTAATTGCATGTGCTAGATTAGATCCTTTTAATTTAGCAAAGCTCTGACAAAATTTGCAAATCTTTTACTGAGATACTATGAAGCTTAACATTACTTTGGAAGACTTCCTGTCTTTAGGGCCAAAAGGTGTACTCTAGATCAAAATCATGTAAAGAGGCAGTGGACCCTGCTTATCATCTGCTACCATCAGATTGCTATAACTGGAGTTACCAAACACAGAATTTTTTAATTGGATTCCCAAATACCCGTGTTGCTCTGCAGGCTAACAGAGAAAATATTCTGAGCTATAGAAATGCAAGTCAGATATATGTAATCATATTTATTCCTTTATATGCAAATAATAGAAGCATCCAGCCAAGTCACAGACCATGTGACTGTGGGAACCTTGCCTATTTTCCCCCTCCTAGATGTCGGTCTGCGAACCTTTCAAAACATTTCCAGAACACAGTTAAATTCAAAATACTTATAGACAATAGTGAAAAGTCATATTGAGCCCTCAAGATTTTTAAGAGTTCAATAATAGTAGCTTTTATGGAACAAATTCATGAGTCACAGCTGTTCTGTTGAATAACCTTTTGGCATACTCAGAGAAAAAAAAAGACATTCCCGGTCTCTGACAGCTCACTGCCACTGATCCTTGACTACCAGCCTCATGCTCCTGAATATCTGCAGGAAAACACTATCATCAAGAAAATGTCATGTATCTGCTGTTTGTGTAAATGAGGTTTTCTGCTCAACCAGTACTTGCCATAAGCCTTGTATTTCATGAGTGCACTCTTTTAAAAACATAATTAAACATAAATTATTTTTCTCTCTCTCTCACTGCCATACACACACAGACTCTTATCCTTCATGTTTAGTTGCTGACATATCTTGGACTATACATAGAGTGGCTTAAATGCAGATGCCTTGTCTTTTCATTTAAAGTGTAAATTTTAGAATATATTTCCCACTGAAAAGTTGAGTTATAAGGGTCAATGGGAAAGAATTTAATCATGCCAGCAGCTAGCAACACAATGTATTAACAAAGTGATATTTAATGCACCCAGTGGGAAATGTTAAATCTTCAGGGTTCTGTTTTAAGGGTCTAAATCTTATTCTTTCAATAACTGCTAAGCACTGAACTTTCTATTTATCTCAAGTTACTAAACATCTTTAACAGGCTTGTTATATGTGAAACATGATACAAGGTTCATTTGGTTTTATATTCATTAGTTCTATAACTTTTAGAACAAAATCAGGAGAAACAAAGAGAAAGAGCAGAAACAAAGTAACCAAATGTATTTAGTGCTATTAATTAACTAAAATACTTCTCTAAGAGTAATTCCCAATGTTTCCTAGTGGACTTCTTCACAAGCAAACTGTTATCAATGTTGTCTCGGACTCAGTATTGCATTCTGAAAAGTCATGCATTAGTTAGAACTGGCAAGGGTGCTAACTTTTCTGATCCTATGAGTTGAGACGCAGATCCACAGACCTATTACTGTAACTTAATCTTCTACAGGAAACTAAATACCTTGGTGAGTGCAACTCTTCCTTTTTACTTTATGTTTCATGAGCTAATCCATTAAAAAATCATGGTTCAGATCATGGTCGTAATTTTTGCAATTACCTCTCAGACACTGAGAGAGCTAATCTTTGATAGTCCAGGCTTTGTTTTAACTCCCAACAGTTTGGAAAACATTAAATCTTTGATTTAAATTACTGTATTGATGTTTATCAAATGGTACTTTCTAATAACTTATTCAGTTTACATTTCTCTTCATGTGCTTTTAATTTAAAAGTGCAGCTTTATCCTTTTCAGGAAAGCTAGAAAATATGAGGGAACATTTTTTGGATGGTTTTGTTTGCTTGTTTGTTTACTTCTTTCTTTTTCTAGTTTAAATCTCTTTTTTTAATAGATTTTCTTTATTAGTAAGGCAATAAGCTGAGTATGAATGTTTATTGTTCTGGATTCTTAGCATCATCAGTGTGATTTATTTTTTATTACACCTTTTATAAATGCTATCCATTTCTACTGTAACTTAAGACAAGCAGAAGTTTCTTCTTTTGTCCTTTTGTTCTATTTAATAAACCCTATTAATTACCTGTGTCTTTTACACACAAAAAAAAAAAAAAAAAAACAAAAAACAAAAAACATTATACATGTATATTCAGTAGCAGTTGGAGAGGGTACAAGTTATTTTCATTTAGTCAAAATCATAACAAATTAAAAATTAAGTAGCATTAGATCATTAAACATCTCAGTACCCTCCTGGAAGAATCTAAATGTTTATTTAATGCTCATTTCTTTTACTTCAAGTATATTTATTTCAACAAAATATTTTGTGCATATGATATGCATTATCTCTTAAGAAGCTTAATTCAAAACACTTGCAGCTCCAAATGAGGAGGCAGGATCTTGCATCACAGAATCAGAAGTGCAGGGGAAAAATACATTTCATGCAATAACTTGAAAAATAAAAAAGAAAGGAAGTCTGAAGGTTTAAAACCAGAAAGTAGTAACAACAGTGCTACAGAAAGCAGTAAAAACAGTGCTTTTCACCAAATATCTTGTTTTCTGTCTGAGAAGCTACCTGTGTTATTTCAGGTTTTATAACATCTTGTGCAATACCATTAATAGTTAAAATGTTTAGAAAAGCATAATAAAGAGCTTGTCTTATTTAACTGTTCCTCTATTTTCCCGTATTTGTTTCTATCACAATATATACTCTATGCTATATTTTACCTGCTCCAAACACTTCAACCTTTAGTTTGTTTCCTTCCTTTGAGGGAGAGTGTGCAAGAGATTTTCAAATTGAGGGAAGGAGATGAAAACCAACAGAAGTTCCTGGATGTGAAACCTGTGGCCATAAAAAAACCTCCAACTAAACAACCAACCGAAAAACCAACAAAAGCCAACCCAGCGCCAACCACCATCACTACTGTTGGCTTTGCAAGTGCCCTCACCACAACCAAAAAGCAGTCCAGTGACGGTACTGTAAAGCTTCCCCCTCCCCCCCCCCAGATTTCTCAGGTTATCGGGGCTTTGGATTCTGATCACTCCCAATCTAAAGGAAAGCAGCTTTAAAGTGATAAAAGCAGTAGAAGTGATAAAAATGATAAGCACTACTCCCGTCTGGGCTTCCACTAACTATTCTGCCTCGAAAAGATTTATCAGCTGAAGCCTCCGGGTAGAAAATGAAGTGTGTTAATGCTAGTTTGGCCAGGGGATTACTCTTCAGAACATCTTTGCTCTATTCATAGCTGTGCTTTCAATTGCATGTGTAATTTAGAACAAATTGCTGACAATCTCCCTGCTCTTCTTTAAAGCTAAAAACATGAATTCTCTCACTGTACAGCACATTAAGGCTTTATGGGTTACAAATGTTATGTGATCAATTATTTTTAGAAAATCGAAATCAAATGCATATTTATTGCATTTATTTCCTTCCCTGTTAATCTTACGTACATATTTAAATTGTATTTCATAAATGTATCCCTGTTGTATTCTAGTACTTTCTATAGCCTAACTAAATAGTCCACAATGTCTTTCCAAGCAAAGAGCTTAGTATGTTTTTGGGATTTTTTTTAATGTGCAAAATTCCATTTTGGCAAGCCAAGCTCAAGTACTTTCCATTTGCAAAACAAAACCTAAATAAAAGAGTAGCAGCATCCATAGAAAACACTTTCAGTGACTCATACAGAGTACACTGACAGATACACTAGAATGTCTCAACCTCACTTCCATTAAAACTGACATATTGGAGAATTTTTTTGATCCTTCTGAGATGATTTGACTAGATTTGAACTGGTGTTATGCTTATACAGATGCCAAATCTTCTGCTAAATGGTTGTACAACCTTTTAACGATGTGCATCAGTCAAATGTCTTAAAATGTCCTGTGTACAGATGTAATTAATCACCTACAAACAGGATTGACAGGGTGGAAAATGTTCAATTCATTACTGTGCCATGTATGCTTTTCCTTTAACTTCACTGTAACCTGAGGACAACTAAGTGCTACAAGGGGTAGGCTTGTCATTAAGTATGTCCCACAGTTCCTTTTCTCTTCACATTTCTCAGACAGAATAATTTTTTCTTGGAGATATTCAGAAAGGCTTTACATTTAATGAGAGAGGAATATCTGGTTTGTAGTCATCTGGAGCTCACACTCTTTCAGGGATTTCTTTCTTATAAATACACTTTTTATTTTTTTTCTCATTTTGTGTTCCTCTCTAAACAAGAAGAAAATCTCAACCTTCCAGAAAGAATATGAATTTTCTTCAAATTCTCTACACACTTACAAGTCTTATATCTAAAATTACATTGTTAAATAGAAAATTTAAGAGAGCACAAGCTTTAGGAAAATGCATATTTTTGGTGTGCTGTTTTCCCTAAATTATTAAATTTAAAAAAAAAACAAATTAAAACTAAGTTAATTATACTTTCAACTTTAAACACAATACAAACACAGAGAAATCTCCTTCTAAATCAGAAACCAATGACTGAGTATCAACTTTCCCCAAAGGGCCAGTACTTATATAAACCTAATATGACATTATATTTCTTTGTATCTCAGCAGTCTGCACAACTTTTTCAAAGGAAATCCTTTTTCAAAGGAAATTCCTCCATGCAAAACTCCAAGTTTCCTTTACGTTCAATTCTCCCCACATGGGACTGGAGCATCTCTGTGTTTTAAACTCAGAATATCTTCTAAAACTTCACTGAAATCAGAGGTAGTAATTCCATAGGCTCCTGTGTGGGTTGGATCAGGCCCAGAAGACAGTAAGTACTGAATATCTGAAATACCACCAGCTGCTAATGTCATTCTCATGACAAGAATTTTTAATCCTAAAATTCTTTGTTCTTTATGGACTACATTCAGAACATAGTCCATGAACCAACAAATCTATTAAATAAATGGATAAATGGGAAAAAAGCACGTTGTAAGGATGTCTCATAATCAGAGAACACAATTCAGGAAAACATTTCAATACCTTTCTTCTCTATAGTAATTTCATCCTTCTCTTAAAGAGAGAAGCTAATGTACTTTTTACCAGCAATTCATCAGTTCTATATCATGACGTTGTAATTTAAACAGCACTGTGGTAGCAAAGCAACTAGAGGCAATGTTTTTCAGACTTTTATTAGCAAACCTTTCCATTAATTTCTTGTCATCTATAACAAACAAGATTATTAATAATTGTTTAGACATCTTCAGTAAATTTCTTTCCTTTGAACTTATTTGAAAGGCAACAACTTATTGTCATCTATTGTGACTTATTCTGGGAAAGAAAAATATGATCAGCTGGTCATACTTTTTTAAGGCCACAGCCCTAGACCATACAATTGTATTACTTTCAGTTTATGTGAAAGACTCTGAAAAGTCATATAAACGTAAGGTTGTTTCAGTATTGTTGAAATGACACACTGTGATGTGTATGTTTATAGTTTGTAATAAAATCATAGACATCATAGAGCTTAGTCCTAAGAATAGCCAAAAAACAAGACTAAAGTCAACATGAAGGTGTTATCCCACAATCATTTCAGATGGAGACTGAGTCAGTTTCTTTCTCTTTTCCAAAAATTTCAAGAGTTTATTCTTTTTTTCTTTCCTTTCATCTGTCATTGCAGTTCAGGGTAGCATGTTAGCTACAGACATATGGTCACTGATACAATTTACATACCATATCACTATAAATGTCTCTCCTTAGATGTATTCACATTTGATGCACAAGGAATAAATTATTTAAATGTTACAAAGGAAAGACTGCCTGTAAGTGAATTTGAGTTTATCCTCTCCATTAAACAGAAAAAGGCTCTTCTACTCACTTATATAAAGTTGAATGCTTTCATTTCATATGAAAACTAGTGACAAAATTTGCTATGGGTAATTGGCAAGCCAGACTTCAAAGAATAGATATATTTTACTGTAAATATTCCAGTATGGCTCTTGCCATTACTGTGTTGGACAGAAGTGGCCATCAAACTCTCTTGGCATCTGCATTTTGAATGTAAGATACCAAAACCACATGAGGATGTGAAAAAAACCACAAGTCATAGGAAAAGAAGACTGGCTAACAAACTGAGCCCTTCAGAACCACAAATACTATTTCTTCAATGTAATGTGTTACAGTTCTAGAAGATTCATTAGCTCCAGTAGGACAGAAAAAAAAAAATGCTTAATTGAACAGATATAGGGATATAAAATAAAAAATTGTTAATACAGCTCTCCAAGTTTGTGTGTCTTCTTACTACTGAGTGAAAAGTCAATGTTGCCAAATGCATTTCAAATAACTGAAATGTGAAACTCAGTAGAATTACTGGAACAAGATTACTTTAGTGTAGGCTTTATTCAATTTTTTAATTAACCAAGTTTTAATAAGACTTGTAGACTTCTGTATTTCTAGTTAGACAGAGGAGTATTTTCATACAAGTTCTTTATTGGCACTTCACATCTCTATTATCACACTGAGGACTACACAGAAGGACAATGCCACAGTGTCATGACAAAAACAGAGCACCAGCTGGTTTATCTCATGCAATTTAATTTCCTTTCATTGTTTTCAGAATTTGTCAACCACTGCCTATATTAGTCTCACATTCAAGACAGCTGTCTAACAGTATAGCCTGGTGGTGTTTATCAGGGCACACTGAGTATGGAACTTTTGCGTATTTCAAGTTTCTTTCTCTTTTCTCTACTCTGCTTGCAGTGACACTTTGTTTAGAGAGAACATGTTCAAGAAGATGAAATTGAGCCCAAGGCCATGAAAACTTGATGGCCTAGGAGTAACCCGAGGAACTGTAAACATGCCTATTCAGGAAATGAAAGAATCTCTAGTATGGAACAGCAGGGAAAACAGTCTAGATATCAATGAGAAGGGCTTGAAAGTCATAACTGGAGAAGAGGAACACACTGTTTAATTAGAAACTGGTTTTCATGCCCCTATATCAGTGCTATGTGGACAAAGTCCTTGGAATGTTTTCTCTTCTTCAAAACTGTCGAAGCCAGTTCACATTACTCAACTGAATAGTCATGAACATTACTGTTTTACCCAGATTACAGCAAAAAGAATTGGCCTTTATTCAGTAAGGGAATAATTTAATGTATCTGGATATAGTTTTGGTAGGTTCATATCAGGTGCCCATTAAAACCACTCTATCCCTCCCTTCCGCATCTGGGCAAGGGAGAGAAAATATAAAGAAAGGTTCCTGGGTCAGGATAAGGGCAGGGGTAGATCACTCAGTAATCACTGTCATGGGCAAAACAGGCTCAACTTGGGGAAATTAGTTTATTACAAATCAAATCAGAGTAGGAGTAATGAGAAATAAAACTAAAACTTAAAACTATCTTCCCCCACCCCTCCCTTCTTCCCAGGTTCAACATCACTCCCTATTTTCTCTATCTACTCCCCCCAGCATCACAGCAGGACGCAGTCAGTTCTTCACACATTGACTCTGCTGTCGCTTCCTCCTGAGGGGGAAGTTTCTTCACACTCTTTGGCACTGCTCCCATGGGAGACAGTCTCCCACAAACTTCTCCAAAGTAGGTCCTTCCCATGTGCTGCAGTTCATCAACTGCTCCAGCTGGGTCCTCTGTGGTCACAGGTCCTGCCAGAAAACTTACTCCAGCACAGGCTTCCCACAAGGAATCACAGCCACCTTCAGGCATCCACCTGCTGTGGTGCAGGGTCCTCCAGGGCTACAAGTGGAAATTTCTTCCCCGTGTATCTCCTTTGGCTGCACGGAAATCTGATCCAGTGCCTGGAACACCTCCAGCCCCTACTTTTTCACTGACTGTGGTGTTTGCAGGGCTATTCCTCTCACATATTCTTACTCATCTCTCCAGATGAAATTTGTTCTGTAGTTTTTTCTCTCTGTTTTTTTTTCCTCATCTATTATGCCAGAGGTGCTTTCACCATCACTGGCTGAGCCTCGGCCACAGAGGTGGATCCACCTTCGAGCTGGCTGGAATTGGAACTGCTGGACAAGGGGGAATCTTCTGGCAACTTCTCACAGAAGTTCCTCCACAGTCCCCTGCTACCAAAACCTAGCCACACAAAACCAATACAATTGTTTAGTTTAATACTGTTTGGTTTAGTATAGTAGAAATAATGACTCCATATAAGATCTTACAGAAGAGGAATTTTCTAGAGTTTGATTAATTTTTTGTAAGACATAAGTACAGAAAATGAAAACAGGGGTTTAGGAGTGTTGAGATAATCTTTACACCAACAAAACTTCAAATTAAATATGACAGAGTTTTGCCAGAACAGCCTGTGGGAGTGCCACAAATTCAAATATGATTTTGAAGTCATTTAAGGAAGCTATAAACATAACTGCCTTTTCTCTTACTCTTTCTTCCTTCATGCACATATCCTTAAAAGACACAGAAACAGATCATCATGTTGGTGCAATTCTGCTATTTTTACTTCTCCAATAAGGTCTTTGTTCCTTAGGAAGACTTTTTCTTTATATATTGAACAAACAAAGGTTTAAAAACCATTGAATGGTCCCTAAAACAATAACTGGATACTCTAATCATGTCATCAGTAATCATCTAGGAACCAAAGATCATGTTACAGATATTAAGTCAACTTTATTGCCCTTTTTAATCACTGTATTTAAAAAAAAAAAAAAATGTTTAAGGACAATCCTTTATCTGCCATGTAAAATGTGGTGTGTTGTGGTTAAAAAATTGCTTTAACTGTTTTTAGCTACCTGTATTACCAGTTAATAAATGGTATCTACAGGCTTACAATCTTGAGGAATAAAATTTCCAGTCTGCTCATAAATTAGCAAGGACAAAAATCTAAACTAGTATTCATTACAATGAGACTTGACAAAACGTGGTGGCTCACCAAAGAAACCAAGCATTGAGCTATTTGTGTGTTGTTATCAGGGTAATTCCTGGTTTGGTATCCACAGCTGACACTGAGGCAGACCTGATTCACACTTCTTTCACAGATGCTAACACACCGACTCTTTAGACATGCTTTATTCTCAATCACTCCTTTCAATCACTCACCATTTCTAAGCCTTTGCTGAGCACAGCTAATCTCACAGCTTTCATTTAAGTGTCTACATCATCAGTACGGCATGTTAGAGACAAAAAAGAAAAAAAATGTTCCTTGAGGCTCTGTAGCAAATATACCACCAGATAATCATCATAGATAAATAAGCAAAGCCCTTGGATGTAACAATCCTTCTTTCTGTAAAAGTGCACGAGGGCCTGTTCTGTTAAGGAAAGTGTGTATCCTACTAGGCTTTCTTTGATTCTGACTGATGAGCACTGCTGGACTGAGGGAGGGAATCAGCTGGGAATCTCTACTGTGTTTCTTCCTGGTTGATCTCAGCAGGGCATAACCTGCTGAGAAAGTGTCAGTCAGCTGTGCCAGCTCAGCTGGCTACTGCAGCACGACAGACTTCCTTGGGAAATGGGCCCAAATTAAACAAACAAGTAAATAAGTTGTGAGGGACACAGTTACATTTTTCTTTGCAGGAGCTGTCCAACTTCATTGCCTGCTTGCTTGCTAATCCTACAGGCAGACGCAGGTCATTTTGGTATTTCCCCTGATGAAAATACCTGTCCAGAAAAAAGGGGGCTATTGCAGGGTTGGAGACAAAACAGGGAGGGAGGGGAGTCCAGTCTTAATTTTAGAATATTTAACAGCTCATTTTCTTGGCTCTGTAATAAAGTGTAACTAGGAGGCAAGATTATGTTAGATACTTGTTATGACCTTCTCTAAAGAAAAATTTAGATTTGGGTAAGAGTTGCTAGGCTGTTGGAGGTACTCAAGTTTAACGTCTGCAGGATATGCTGGTTGGGGACAGAATTTTTACTTGTCACATAGTCAATAAAATATCAATGATGTTTTATTAGAGAGTTTGCATGCTAAAAAAAAAAAAAAAAAAAATTCTGCTTGGGAACAGTCACATTTCCATATCCTTTCCTTTGTCGATTAGGAGAAATTTCTTACATTCAAAATGTATGTTAGTCCTTATTCACACTTATCACAATAGCAACAAGATGAGTTTAATGATGATTTAGGCAAGTGAGAAGAAACAAGCTAATTGCATGTCACGTTAGACAGCTGAAACAACATATGCACAAAGTAACAGGAGGTATTCTTTTCATTCTATTTTCAGTGACCCATTGGACCAGACGGTGCTCTATAGCTCAGTTTTCCTTCTTTCCTGCTGCAGATGACAGAATTGGTATTCCAAAAGAAAAAATCAGGAGAAACTTTCAGGTGGAACAAAACTGGGTTGGGGAGGTCTCTCCACCTCTCTGCTATTTCAAAATGAGATTTCAAAAGTGTACCTGAAGAATGTGAGTGATCAGAAAACACCTTGCCCCAGCAAACACTTGTAGGGGACATTGCTACATGGTAAGGATTCCATCTCCTGCACCTGCAGGTTAAGAGTGGGACTGGTGCAAAACGTACCCTTAGGTGCCTGTTGCAGACAGTTCCCGGTGTGTTGCCTCAATCTCCTTTTAGGAGGTTTAGTCACCTATGGCAGAAAATGTAGCATTGGGTTTCTGCTCAGACATCCTAAAACTTATATAGGAAATTAATTTTTATTGCTGAGATAATCAGATCTCACAACGTTGTTGTGAGAGCCAGAACTTAGAGTACAAAAACTACAGAAGCATAGATGTTCATGGAAAAGAACTAGAGTTAAGTGACTGCTTTGTTCTCAGTCTTGTGCACAAGCAGTCTTGTGTTACTCATTAGCCTCCAATGACAAAGTTTGATGAGCACGTTATGTGAAAGACCCAATATGTACCAAATCTATTAAAAAAACTAAGCTGATATCATTAATGATCTACTTCTTGTTAATTTCTCTACTGCAGCTGCATCATCATTCCTAGGCACACAAAGGCAGCTTTGTTTTTTTGTCATCCTTTTTCCTTTCTTGGAAAAATGATGTGTGATTTATAGTGGAAGCATGACAAATGTTACTCCTAATCACTTGAGCTATGCCCATTACTCAGAACAGATTTCAACTGTTAAAGATATTATTTTCAAAAAGAACATTTTAAGCAAATCTTAGACGACCAAAAAGCATGTTAAGTAATAATTAAACCCCAAAAGACATTCAAAGGTTCCTCTCATCCTCTTGTTACTCACTTTGAAAAGAAGAACTATGAATAGACAGAAAAGGGCCTACATCATTACTGTGACTTCTGTCTGCTTCGCAACAGTGTCATAGGTGATTTGTGTAATGATGTTCAAAGCAAGCTAAAAATTGCAGAAAATACTAGAAAGTTAGCAATAATATTTTATTGTTTCTCACACAGATGACAAAATAATTATTTTCTGTCCAAAAGTATTAAGCAATCTTAATTCTACTTCTTATATGTGACATAGGTTTTTGGGGCACAATTTCACAGAATCACAGAGTCACAGAATGGATAAGCTTTGTTAGGGACCACGGTGGGTCAAATGGTCCTACTGACCTGCTGAAACAGGGTCAGCCCAGAGTATCTGGAACACAACCTAGATCACATAATTTTCTTCCCACTACCCCTCAGTACATCTAGTCAGAAGTGTGATTTTTGCATAGGGAATAAATGACTTCAAAAGTTGTTTAGATAAGAAACAAAATATATAATATTTTGCTTTGTTGATATTGCAATCATAACTGATCAGGTGTCTTGGAATCCATAGGATTTGTTCCTTCAAAGAAAAAAGTGTTCCTGCTTTACAGAATAACACAACTCTTCCCTGGAATGGAAAGATATAGAGGAAAATTTTCTATTACCACCTTACACCCACAGTCCTTCTCAAAGGAAGCAAACAACCGACTCAAGGGCTTTCGTGCCACTGCCTCACCTCTTCTAGGTGGAGGTAGACTTGCTATACAGTTAGCCCATAATCTATTACAAATGATACTCAAGCTCACCAAAGCTCTTTTTCACTTCCTTTGCCTGGTAATTTTAATATTTTGTGTCTATGAAGTGTATATAAATACA
Organism: Dendrocincla fuliginosa; assembly: GCA_035047845.1. Classification (NCBI taxonomy): domain Eukaryota; kingdom Metazoa; phylum Chordata; class Aves; order Passeriformes; family Dendrocolaptidae; genus Dendrocincla; species Dendrocincla fuliginosa. The sequence goes on from JAWWMO010000001.1 coordinate 14,335,427, forward strand.
CATCTTCAATATTAAGTGGGCATTCTTCTGGTTAGTTTTTTAGGACGTGCATGAGAGCAATAAACAACAACAAATAACAGCACTGCATGATTTAGATTTAGAACATAATGGTGACAGGTATATTGATCAATTTTTTTACATATGTTACAGAAACTCAGGCTGACCTTGGACAGGATTCCTTTTTGTTCTTCATACTTTTATTATAAAATTGTTCCTGTTACCAAGAAGTGCGATGAATAATTCAGCAGTAGGTTATAAGATAAACTAAAAGATTTTTTTTTTTTTTTCTGCGTGGATGGTGCATTTTCTGTGGTTGTGTCTTTAACTCCTGCAAAAATAATAGTGTTGAAATAGCTGATATCATGTCCTTTCTATCATAGGCCTGCCACAATGCAAGTTATTTAGATAGTTAAGTGCAAAAGCAGTGCTGGGAAACACTGAAGGGTTGGTTAGATTTGTTCCCAGCTTTTGGTCCAAGCTCACTAACACATTCCCAGTTGGAAGCAGCATGGGCTGAGCACTGTAGGCTCATTCCATTAAGGAGTTTGGGTATGGTCACACTGGTTTTGAGGATTAAAGAATTTAGCAGCATGGGCACACACCATTCCATTCCACTCAGCTGCAGTGCCACTCAGAAGTCCCAAGCCAGTGTTTATTGGTATAGGTACTGCCTAAGCAAGCAGTAATGACCACCTTTCTAAAACTAGAGTATAAGGACAAAGAAAAGTAAATGTTCCATCTGATACTGGGTAATTGTTATTTATGTCATAACAGACAAAATTCATGAGACTGCATATACTTGCACATTTCTTAGTGGAGCAGAAATATCGTAGAAATTCACAGAACTGGCTAGTTGGGTTTTTTTGGTTATAAAATCCAAAACACAACTGTTGGCAAAGCAGGACACTCTTGACAATGAAAAACAATACTATTAGAAAAATCAGCTTTCATGAGTGAACAGAAAGTAGAAAGTAATGTTGGCCACCTCTGGCTACGATAATAATTTCTCAGGAATTTATTGTCTGAGAGGTGATTTTTTTTTTTTTATTCCTGAGTTTAAAAATATCAAACAATAAACCTTCCAAATAAATCTAAAACAAAACAAACAAACAAACAAACAATTCTCCTTAAAGGAGTAAACTCATCAATTACCACATTTTTTTAAAAAAAATTAGTTGCCTCCCTGAAGTCTTGTGCTCAACACTGGAGCTTGGGCAGCTTGTTCATTTAGGGGTCTTGGAAAATCTTGTCCTTAGGAGATTTTTCCATAGATGTGACTGTATATCTTATAGTACTGAAGTCCCAGGCACCTCTAAGCAGCAGTTGTTTTCAGAAGTATTAAGTAATGGTATTGCTGCAAATAGCAGAAATGTGTTATGATTTCCTCTTTCTTTTTCAGATGCCCCCAAACTACTTTTAAAATATAAGCACAGAAGGAGACTTTGGGATAATTATCCAGGGCTGAAACAACAGACTTTTCCAAATGCTCTATGGCCAATTCCAGTGACAAATAGAACAGATCCTGCAAATTACCTCACACATATAATGCTTCTGAATTGCTGGTTGCGCTCACTTGCAGAGGTGAAAGATTCATTTTTCATCTAGCCCTTAAGGACATAAATGCATTAGTCTCTCCTGCTCTAATCCAATCAGTGGCACGGTTCCTCTCATGGGCAAATGGTCACATAGTGCCACTCTCTGTCATTATAAACAGGGCTTATGAAAGTTCAGAATTCCTGTTTTCTTTAGTAACTTGCTTCACTGAGCCTTGGGAACCCTGAGAGAGAAATGTGTGTCATGGATAGAGAGTAGTTCAGAATGGAGATATTTTATCTTAATCTCAATTCCTAAATTTGTCTTAAAAATTCATAAAAGGCATAGAAACAGTCTAGTGTGATTACACTACAAATAACTCACAATCACAACTGGGTAATATGTATTTTGGGTTGGTTTCTCAAAGGTCACTCTCACTTTTCCTCTCAGCTTCACACAAGGGTGTCCATTCTTTGTTTAACTTCTCTTCACCACATGGAAGAGGAAAACTGCCCAGATCTAGTATTTGGTACTTGAAAAACTACACCTGAATGTAATGATGTGCATATTTATAGAAGAATTATAAAAACACATGTTTTATATATCTATATACCTTTAAGATAGGTATATGGGAGATGATAGGCTTTTATTGCCTAGATCAACCTGTGTAGCATTAAATAGTCTGAGCAATTTTACCTGTCAGATGCTGCTCACTCTTGCTCAAACCTGTCAAAATGTCTTCTAGAATTATAGAAGAAAAAAATGTCACTGAGGAGCAATGAAGGGAGAAATACAAGAACTGAAAAACCAAATGTATTAGGATTTTATATATATATATATATATATAAGGTTCATACCTACATATTTTGATAGGCAACACATCTTTCATAATAGTCAGTAAAATACTGTAATAAAAGTTTAAATGCATACTTATTTCTGCAAAATACCCTGGTTTATGTAATTGTATTAATACATGTATTAGTTACCTGAATTGTTGGATGCTGTATATAACATAGGGGAAGATATTAGAATCATAGAATTACAATATGGTTTGGGTTGGAAATGACCTTAAAGATCATCTCAGTCTGCTGCCATGGATGAGGAAACCTTCCACTAGACCAGGTTGTTCCAAGCCTTATCCAACCTGGCCTTGAACACTTCCAGGTCTGGGGGATCCACAATTTCTCTGGCCAACCTGTTCCAGTACCTCAGCACCCTCACAGTAAAGAATTTCTTCCTAATATCTAATCTAAACCTGTCCTCTTTCAGTTTGAAACCATTGCCCCTTGTCCAGTCACAATTTATTATTAAATGTACATATTTTGCTGTCTTTGACCTGAAATTAGTAAAGCAATAGTTGTGCATTCCATAAGTATGACCAGCAAATCTGAGCCTAATTCTTATGCTTTCCTTTTTCTTTATGCTTTATAGTCTTAGTGGCATGTATGAAGTAAAATAATTAGATCTTTAGAATAGTTGGCATCATATTTCACTAATGCTCCATATGATCAAATTATATGGGAAAAAAATACATGTATCACAGAAGAATTGACCGCATTCTTACAGAAACCGCTCTTCACAAACATGGGACTGCTTGTGCTTCACTGACACAAATGGGTGAAAAAGTGAAATTGGAAGAAACATTTATAAGTAACTATTGCAACCAAAGTTTCCTTCATATTGTAGTGTCTCCAATAGAATTTTTTAGCCTTCACCAGTCAGAGAATAGAAATAACAATATAAGATAAAATCCAACAATTTCAGCTTTGACAGATATGAACTATTAACAAATGGTTACAGCAGATAAGTTTGAGGTCACTTTGGAATAGAATAGCATGTGTCATAGGAAATGATACACTTCCACGTATGCTAAAATTTAATATCATCTGTCACAGATATTCTCCAAGATGGAAAAAATATTTGTATATATGTATTGGTATACATATTTTGTTCCATTTCTTCTGAATAGTATAGCCTCACAAGGAACAATTTTGTTGCCTCAACAGGAAATTTCTCTAAACAGCAAATTTTTCCTCATCATTCATTTCCCTGAAGAACAGTCTCAAACAACCTCACCTTCTTCTGCCTTTAGCATTAGAAAGAAGTCTCAAATTACATGCATATTTTCAAATACATAATTTTATTCTTAGAGGCTATTCCTGTTTTATAACAAGTGTGACCTACACCTGAAGGAAAAGGTATTTTTATACGAAATGAAGATGTATTTATATTCATTCTGATGGCTGACTTCAGTGAAAATAAACTTTCCTATGTTTATTTGAAACCTTAATATATTATCCAACTTATCTCTAAAGAAACCATGAGAATACAAACAGAACAGGTGATCATCAGGTTCATCAAGGCCTTTGATTAGCTACATATCCCTAAAGTAATTACTTTACAAATGTAGAAATTTACAAAATTACTTACATAAATTTACTCACTACTTTTTAAGAAAATACCTCTCTGTTTTCTGCCTCCTGGAACATTTATTCACTTAATGCTTGTAAAAGTAAAGAACCAAACATCATTTTTGTAGTGTTAATGGGCTTATTTGTGCAATTCAGGAGATTAAACACAACATTTTAACAAAAGCTGTTATGAATCTTTTCTGTGATTTGAAATGTTAAGAAATCCTTATTTCGTCTCAATCACAGTAAGGAAACAAAGCATAAGCAAAGCTGTAGATGCTGTTTTTGCAATAGCCATGGTCAAAGCCCTAATGCTTCCTTACACAAAGTTGGCAACTCTTTAACAAAGCAGCCAAAAAAGCCAGTTCAAAACTTTTTATACCTTCTTATTCTTTTCTTTCTGGTGCTTTCATTGCCATCAGAATTTACACAAAAGCCATATTCCAGATTTGGCTTTGAAAGGGTTCATATTCTTTATATTTTCTGCTCAGCATTTTTCACTTAGCAGCTAAATAATGTATTAAAAATAGAAATATTTCCTGAAAACACTAGGTATAATTGGATCTTATTTTTAAGATTTTTTTCTTCTCAGTTGCTGTGCAATAACAAAAATAAAAAAAGTTTGCCATCAATTTCATTATGAATTTCAACTGTTTAAATGTGTTTAAGATAATCTTGCTATTATACTATTCAGTGTTTTTAAGGTTTTGCAAGCGTGCATTACAAAAAATAACACCTAAAGTGAAAGCACACTGAAAAGAAAATTATAAATGATTTCACACCTCTTCATTGTTATGCACATATATTCATATTTGCTTAAATTCTTGGAGGTGTAAAATTAAAAAAATTGTTTTGACTGCTTTTGTTATCCAAAATGAAAACACTGCTCAGATATCCATTAAAAAAAAAAAAAAAAAAAAAAGAAAAAAGTTATTGATCAGCCTATAATTAATCTGAAAAGACATGTGCGAGTTTCTGGAAGATAAGTGATCCCCCCACTTTTATACGTCTTCCTTAGGTACATGAAATAACATGCAAGGGAAGCAGTGTTTTCGTAGTGTCTTTTTTTTTTTTTTTTAATATTTAAAGAAATACCTCACAAGATTCTGTGCAGCATTGTGGGTGTTTAAGAATTAACTAGAAATTTTTATTATTGAATAGAGATTTTAATGATGGTAGGAACTTAGCAGTTAAGAAACTACGGTACATCATCTCAGAATACTTGAAATTTTAGGTTTAAGGAAAGTTTGACATATATACATATATCCTTGCCAAAATAAGTAAAATATAGAAAGAAAAAGCACAATTTACATAGTCAGAAAATTACAGTTATTATGGATTTTTATTCCAGGCAGAAATTTGATTATGTTCCTTTTTCTTTCTGAGAGTTATATGGACAGTGTATTAATATTTATTACACTGAGTTTGATAGGCCAGATAGAGTTACAAAGAAAATTAACATAACATAACAAAATAAATGGTCTTTCTTTTTGATGTAATTCAAAGCATATCGATAAATATCATTATTTTCTTAATTTTTTTGAGTTAATTGTTGCATATTTTCCTTTATATGCCCCTTTTTTTCTCCCCTGCGTAATAATATAAAATTCTATATTAGCATTAAAACTCTGTAGCAAAGGGTTTTTTCCAAGATTTCTTCAGTTTGGGGGAGAAAATTACCACGTGATACTAAATTCTTTTCCAATTGTCCTACTGATAATTTTGCCATATGCTTCAGCTTCCTTGGATAACTTTGGGGAATTTTATCTTGGTTTGCATATTCTTCAGAACAACACAGAAAAAGGCCAAAACTTTATTAGTGATTAAAACAGGTAATATAGAACTCAGTCTGCATCTGACTACTACAACAAATTTGAGGTTTATTTTTCTTCTAGAGAAGATGAGGATTTGAGGATGCTTTAGATGACAGAGTCTCTACAGAGTTTGTACAATCCCATTAAGAAGGGAAGGAAAGGACCACATAGGACACTTAAAGGAGCAATCTCACCTGAGAACTTCTGGAAAAATCAAATGGTAATTCTCAATCCATAATGCACATCCGTAACGTTTACTGGGAAGTTATGAATATTTTTTACAGTGATTGACTTGTGTTCTCCCAGACTTCCATAAGAAGAAGAGGAAATCCTAATGCCATTTCCTGTCAATTGATTTTGCAAAGGAAATACAAGATTTCACTTTCACAAATAGAAATATGAATAGAAAATGCTAAGAATGTTTACATATTATGAAACTATGTTATAATAATTTATATTT
>JAWWMO010000001.1:14341744-14380952 GCA_035047845.1 Dendrocincla fuliginosa
AATTTTAATCACAGGTCTAGAAGCTCCACTGTAACTCCTGTTACAGTTATGAATTTGCATGAAAAATATGAATATAGATTTAAAATTTGGTGCTTGAATTTGTGCATTCCTTGAGTTTATTAGAAACTGAGAGGAACATCTTTCTGGTTCTCATAATGATATTAAAAAGTTAGATGAGTTTCAGATATGTAAAGATGGTGAAATACACATATATTCCTCAGCATTCCATGTATTAACAGCAATCATTCATAGCTGTCTTATGAGGGTAAGTGACAAATAATGTCTTTGACCTTAAGTAAAAACATGTATTCTTTGGCAACATGAACAGAAAATCTGTATACCTGTGAATGTCTGATACTTAAACCATTTCATGAAGGTCCTAGAAAGAAAATGGATTTTTTTTTTCTCTGATCTTAAACTTCTGTAAGATCTTTAAGATAAAAATGCACTGTAACCAATGCACAAAGCAATCTCAATTTTGCTTTTGCATTTAAGAGCCCCTTTGTTCTGTGTTTTATCTTGGTGAGATAGCATAGCTGTAATTTATTTTCAGCCACTTGGTATTTGCAGACATTAAGAGCAGCTTTTCAAAAAGGGCCAATAGAACTGATTAGAATGTATTGATTTGTGTTTGGCACTTGAGTTTACCACATGCAACTTTCTTATGCTTACATAGCATGGACCCCCTTTATTTTTAAATGAACCAAAGAGTCATCGTCCTTCAAAACTTGGAAATGCCACAACTAAAATGGCTGTGTAACATTGCATAGCACATCACTTAATTGCATGAACCAAACACTTTAGTTTGATCTAAACACCACATCAGTGATTTGAATGAACAACCTCCCCACTGCCGAAACATTGATCTTTACACCACATGAAGAGTACCCTGTTATGTTAGCAATGAAGTTATACATACGGTAGAAAGGACTGTAAATGCAAATCCTACAACTGATGAGAGTTTTTGTACCAAGCAATAGCTGTAATATGTAAACACTTCACAGTAAGATATAACATGTGATGGGAATGCAACAAGGTCATCACATATCACATGTTTAACATTTTTAGTCATTTGGAAATTGGATTAATTAATACAATAATAACAATGCAACTGATCACAGTTGGAAGTGTTGCAATCAAATAAGTAAACGTGATGGGTACCCTTGATCCCAGGCCATACTTTTTTTCAAATGGACTAAAGAGCAACAGGTTTCATGTCCTGTGGTGAGCCTGTGAGCAGAAAAGCTCCTGGTTCATATTCAAGGTACTGAAAGCACCTCAGACAAACATTTTGAAATGTTATTTTGAATTAAGATACAGAACAGGAGCTAAACCGAAGAAACCCATCTTGAATATACTATTGACTAGCAGACACCTACTTCAATAAATAAATGTTATGATCGGGATGGCCTGAATTTGAAATCTCCCTGAACTAAAGCTGGTAACTCTCCCCTTAAGCAGAAACTCCTCTCAAGGTCTGAGATCACTGACCTGAGATAAAGAAGTTGTTCCTTACCCAGGATGGAGAGATCCTTTATTCATGACAGATACTCAATAAGCGATTAATGACATGTTAAATAGCACTAATGAAACATTACTAATTCATGTAGCTGCTCAATTTTAATTATTATAAATGTTATATAGATAATTCTGTTAGACATAAACCACTGTCCAGGTCTGAGACTAAGATAGGACCTAGCCTCACCTAGGCTCCATAAGGAGTTTAGGAAGCAAAGGGGTCCACTCTGAACCTTGGGACTTCATGGGAGGATCTTCCTTACCCTTTGCATCTCCAGTCTTTGTGTGAAACACCCTAACTCAGTTTTCCTTTGTTTATTTCTTTCGCACAGAAGGTGAACCTTGCTATCAAACTTACTGAACCTTGGTAAATCACTGTTAAACTTTGTTAACCTCCATCAAATTTATTGAACTCTGCCACATTATTATTGTACCTCAATAGAACATGTTGATGCTTCTGTCTTCTGAGGTGCATTACACCCATCTCCAACAATAAATAAATGATGATAAAATGAGAGTCTGCTTAAATGAAAAGCCTGTGAATCAGTTGATGCAAATTTCTTCCTGCCCATATAAACTTTAAGGAGGGAACAGAATAATAAAACATAATAGACAACAAGTAGCACCAGTGCAGGAATATTTTTGAAAAACACTAATAGGTACAAATATACAGAGATAACAGACAGAAAATACAGCTGAAGTTTTATCAATGGTCATGTAAAACTACGAAAAAATAAATTTGGTTTTCAATATATAATATCCCTCAGTTACTAAAAGAGATTAAATTTTCCTCTTTCTTTTCTTGTGGCATTGCCTTCTTACCTTCTAATAGACACTAAGAACTCAGAGGAAGCCAATGCATTCAGACCAGCTGGTCTTCTCTTCCACAGGTCTTATTTGCCTACAATTATCATATTTATTTGAGATAATAAGTCTATCCAGATGCATAAGTTTCCCCACAACAATTGCTTGAATGAGAGCAACATAAACCGAAATACTGGAGCACACAGTGCTGAACTTCTCAACCTCTGTGATAACAATGTCAAAGAAAACTAACAACAGAGAGGAAACCTATGAAAAAAACTTGGTTTATAAAAGGTATTTTCCCTGGTTTACAGATACCTTTTTTATTTTATGTCAAAGAATCATAGAATCACAGAGTGGTTGGGGTTGGAAGGGACCTTAAAGATCACCTAGTTCCAACCTCCCTGCCATGGGCAGGGACATCTTCCACTAGACCAGGTTGCTCCAAAGCATGTCCAACCTGGCCTTGAAATTTCCAGGGATGGGGCAGCCACAACCTTTCTGGATAACCTGTGCCAGTGCCTCCTCACTCATCTCGAGTAATGGCTTTGTCCAAATACCCTTGCTTGGAAGACTAATTTTTAGCAACTTTCACAGGGAAATACAGCACAGATATATGTTCAAATGCAGGATGTAGATTTTACCAGAATAATTGTTAAATTTCTCACAAATACTTTCTCTTTGTGGCATTCATTGACACACCTAACTGTAGCTTGTGATTTGCAAACTATTTGATTGCTCAAGTAACTGCTATCTTGTAAACAGGGTGGTTTTTGGCTTATGTCAGACTGGATAGCAACCGCATTTTTCATCAGATTAATCCAAAAACATTGCCCTGCAAAGGAAAAAGATTTATGGCTAACTCTCTCTAGAAAGCTGACTTAAGGGACTAAACAAGGTCTTAGTCAGTCTAGTAAATTTGAAATCATTATTAATGGAGAGACAAAGTCCTTAATAACCCTCATGGTGCTGCTACATGATGTACATACATATATATTTTCTTCAAAAATATTACCTGCATTGAACATGAAGGAGAAAAAAATATTTTTAACATCCTATTTGACAGTTTAAATAATAAGCTAAAGACTTATTAAGTTGTAAAACAGTGCTTGCAGAATATAGAAACACTAAAATATGATATGAAATTAGGATGTTGCATGCTCTTGAGTGTTATTGCTAACATTTATTACTAAAAATACCACAAGTCTTGTGTACAGTAGAGTGGTGCTAAATGAATCCCAAAGTGTGAATGTGAACTGCCACACTTAAGTGACATATCTAACAGACTTTGCTCAGAAAGGCAACTGCACTCCTTGTACAGATCATTTCAGAACTGCATTTATCAGTTCATGTTACATGAGTAGGCAGTTCAACTAAACTGAGTAAAGCCATTTTCATGGATAAATTGGAGTGCCTTCCAAGACAGTTGTACTTGCAGCACTTTGCAAACATAACTGGTAAAATTTCTTCATGTATGCAAGCTCAAAGACAACAGAGGTGCAATAAGCTGCCCCAGGAGGAGATCCGTAACTCCCAGAATACTCCTCTCCACAGATTCCATGACATGGCATCGTAAAGGCTTCATTTGCAAGAGGTGCTGAGCCCAAAATGATTCCAAGAGATCAGCCCAGCTGCAAAGAAGAGCTGGAGTTTCACAGATGAACCAGAACTAAATGAAGACTGAGGGACTTTCACAGCCTCTCCATGAAGATCCAATGTAAAAGATGTATCTGAAAGGACATCCAGCATTGACATTTTGGCCTGTTCTGTTTTGGTACCTGTACCAAGCATGTAATATAAATAAGTATTTTTTTAGTATGGAGTGCGGTCTGTTGGGAATTAAAGTCAGATCAGCAGACTTACCATCAGAGCCTTACAGGCAACAGATTTAGAGAAAAATAAAGAGCAAATAAGAATGGAAAACAATGTTGTTTTTCTCTTTAATCAGACATTAGAATACAGACAATTGCAATGAAGCTGTAGAGAAGTATGGATAATGTGTCTTTTACCCTATTTAGATAATCAAGGGACTAGTCTTACACAGCTTCCAGGCAAGTGTTTTATTGCTTCTTTTCTGTTTTGCTTGGAGAGTATTGAATTTTTTCCTCCTTCTTTTGAGCATTGGTAATGCCCTTGAGTGTCAAAAAAACTGTCATCTCAAAAATCTAGCTTGTGTTTTTGTTTACTATTGAAAACTACATTGAATTAATGCAGGCAGTCTGGGAAAAAGTGGGTTTTGTTTGCAACAATCAACTGCCTATATGAACAATCCTCATCCTGTCGGGAAGCATTGAAGCTATAAGTATCTGAAGTATTAGCAGAGTTAGTGGATGGAATTAATTTAAAACTTGTATCTGAATAATTGTGTTGTCACTAACTTACATGTACCCAAATGACAGTCAGTTATGAAAAAGCACATCAGAGAACACCACTTAAAAATCAGCACAAAAATCTGTTTATTAGTGGTTTTCAAAATACAGCCCTGGATATATGACCTACAGGTATTAAGTTATTGTCCATGCTTAGGACTACTCATGTAATAATGAAGAAACTCAGACACAGGTTGATGACACTGGTATGTGTCAAGTCAAGGAGTTCAAACTGCATCTTAATTTTTATATCGAAGGATAGCAGAGGCAAGGGAAATCTAGTATAGAAAGTAAATTATGAGCTAGGCATTCAAGTCAGCTCTCCTGACTCAAAATCCTGTGTTTAACAACTGTGTTCTCCCTTTCCCTTGTCCCCTGAATTTGTTTAAATTCTTTGCAGCAAACCACCTGAATGAAATCTTGTCTGCATTGGAAATGCAGTTGAACTCAGACAGAATAAAAAAGCATCCACTGTGATATGTTTCAGAGACTCAACACCCTGGCACATGAATTAGAAATAACACTTACAAGCACTTTTATTGCTGCAATTCCTTCTGCAGGCACTGTGAGGGGTTACAAATTCTGCTCAATTAATTCTTTTTTTTTTTTTTTTCACTCGATGGCTTGAATTCAATGTACAAAAAGGAGCACCTGAACTTTTCCTAGTAGGTCAATCATCATGTTAATCAGCTTTTGTGAGAAGCAGCTGGGCACCTGCATTTAGAGAATGAGAACCTCATCTCTGCAGTTGGAACAATTTTGAGGAAATCCTGGGGAAAGGGAGACTGTGCCATTCAGAGATCTCCAGATATAAATGCAGCCTCTAGCAAACTGAAGAGCAGCTGTAGGTCCATGACCCACACATCCCAAAGCTGATAATAGTGGCCACAGTGTGAAACAGCGGTGGAAGCAAATCCCCTTTGCCTGGGCAGCTTTGGTATACTACTTATAAAATTGGCACTGAAGGTGGCAAAAGTCAGCTATTAATTTAGATTCCGTGGGATAATGGGAAATTTTACATTGTTTATATTTTTTATGGTTGCCAAAGTGGGTCAGGCTCTGCAAGCTCTTCTACCACCTCTTTCCTTCCCTATCATTCTATAATCTGTTTTTTACAGTACTTGTAATGTTTTCTTTGTTTTACTCACTAGAAGCATTTGACCTCCTCTCTCTCTTGAAGAGGTATGCAGCTTCTAAAATGTTCTTAATTTTGCAGCCTCATATATTTCTCCCAGATCTTCTCACTTTCTAGTCTATACTTACCACTTGCTTCATATCTATTGCAGATTTATCTATAAGTAATATTTTACCAGCATATATATATCAATATATATAGGAGAGAAAAAGGGACTGCATTTTAAAAAACATGAATTCTGATCTCCTAGGATTCATTTTTAATGCATTCAGTATAGCACACATTGGTGTTTTGCCAGCTAGCCCTCACTCTATGTAATTTTTGCTAGTTGCAAAACTCAGAATTATTATTTTTTATCTCTTTTACATGAGTAATTATTTTTACAACCTCTCCTTCTTCTTCTTCTCTTCTTTCCCCTAGTTCCTTTTCTCAGTTTATTTATTTATTTTTACACAGAGCAAGTCCCAAGAACATTTTATCGGAAGCATCTCCCCATTTGTGTCTCATGAGCTGTGAAATATGGTTTAGATATAAGGAAGAAGATAAATAGTTTTCATTTGTAACCCACAGAGACTGGTTTGTTCTGCTCTGGTAACTGGAAAATCTAAAAAATACTCTAACATAAATCCTGTGTTCTTTTTAATAACAATAGTCATATAAGAGGATGGCTGAGCTTGTATAACCTTCCTGTTATGCATCAAGTCAAATCCTATCAAAGCTTTAATGTTACAGGCACTTAACACTTAAAAGTTGTCTTACCTGTGGAATAAAAATGTCTGATATGCCCTCAACATGAAACAAAGAGTTAAAGCTATCATAACCATATGTGAACAGTTGCCTGTTCTGCTTATCTTTCAGATTGGAAAGTGTGTTCTGCTCATTCTGTAGAAAGCTATTATATATCAAGTACTAATTTCATCACTTCTGAAGATTTTCTTCTTATGCACATCCTTATCCATTTGTAAATTCCTTATGTCCTCGTTCATGGACACTTCTTACTGCTCATGAATTTATATTCACAATATTCTTCTAAGGACAGAAGTCATAAGAGTATCTTTACTGATCAGGAACCAAAATACAGAAGAATGAAATTGTTAAGAATCAAGTCAGATTATAAATCTGTCATTGTGTTTGGGTGTGGTGCCCAACTTTCATTTGAGGCTATATTGTTAACACATTAAAAATGGATATATAACTGAGAGGTAATCCTTCACAGAGGGTTTTACTTAAACAAACAAATAAATACATAACCAATATGTAAATAGAACCTTTCCCTAGTAATATACATACTTTCTGAACTGTTTAGAGTCAGAACTGGTTTTCCAAGTCTTGGAGTCTTGAAGATGTTATTAAAATTCTAGTTTATGATTTACTGAGGATTATTCTGATTAAGAGTCAGGCCTATCAAAAACCAGAAAAAATAGCAATGTAGGTGGAATTGAGCTTGGATCTGTTCAAAGAATTCCAGCTAGCTTTGCCAAGAAAATCTGTGGATAAAGCTCTCATGACAAAAACTGGCAAGTCTTTTCAATGGTTTGATATGGCTGTGGGGGTTTTGCTGTTATTGAAGACTTTCATTTTTATGACATTAATATGGAATTTTTGAGCAATATGTTGAGCAATGAAAATTGTTGTTTTCAGTACAGAAATACTGGGGAGCCAGAATTTCTCATCTTAGAAGGAAGTAAAATTAAGAAGTTTGTACGGAAATTGTGAAAATCCATAGAAGGATAAGGAAAAGTCAGAAATCTGAGTATAGGAAACTCATTCACCTAGTCTTTACAGTATAAGATACTCTGTCTTCTTCAGGAAGGGAAGACACAACATTAATCTTGACTCTGTTCTGAAAAACTACAACAAATGTTGTGCGAGAAAATGCCTTCCCACAGTCAAAGAAGAACAATTTGAACTCGTGTTTTCTAACTTCCTTCAAAGTACTCCTCTATTTCAAAAAGAAAGCAAACTAAAGAGAATGAGGCAGAGAGAAGTCCACGTTTAACAACAAGAAATATTTTCCTTCAATCAGGATAATTAGGAGAGTGTTAAATCAGAACTTCTTGATTATTTAAAATTTTTATATACAAAATAATATTCTGAAATAAATTTCCTCTCTACTGTTGTGGAAAAAATATAATAAGGAAAATTTCTTTAGAGTGCACTTTCAGCTTAAAGTAACTGTCAGAAAGAATCAGGAACTACAATAAGCTGTTTGAGGCAAGTGAATGGAGGAATTTCAGAGCTTTTTTCTACTTGAAGAGAACAGATAAAGACACTAAACTATCTGCAGATATAAGCCAAAGTTTTAAGTGACACAAGTTTGCAATAGGTAGGAATTAGTGCTTAAGTAGTGTGCATGTGAATATCCCAATTTCAGTAATATTTTTAATGGGTTGAAATCATAGTCATAATAAAAATAAAATTGACTGAGTATTGCTCAAAAAACACCACCAACAACCGTTTTCTTCTAGATAGTACAGCACAGCCAAAAATACTGATGTTTTTCACTTATTTTCAGAACAAAAATCTCAAAAGTTTCTTCAAGGTTTAAAACCCAAAATATGAGACAAGTATATCACTTTATATTAACAAATATCTTCCATCTTGTCTGAGAAGGGATGGCCTACAGTTTTCAGTATTCAAACCTGGGAACAAAGAATTACACAAATAGAATAATTATAAGGTTATAAGGCTGCAAAACATTTCTGTGACAGCAGTAATTTCTGAACCCATACTAATGAACACCATTTCCATGTTCTTGTCCCTGTACAAATACACAGGAATTAAGTACAATAAAAGGTCTTTCATCTAACCAGCTTGTGACATACCCAATAAAGCAGTCACTCCCAAAATTATTTGTCAAGACATAAGAATTATAAAACTCTCTTCACAATCAGAGAAAATGCACAGTTGATTAAAATTTTCATTCTTCTTTGCTCAGAGTTGCTCCCCACTGCTTGTCAGTCCCATGAATTACATTTAATGACATATATATTTATGTAACCTTAGATTAACGAGTAGTAAAGGCAGCCCAAATTAATAGCAAACACCTTAGAGGCACAGAAGGAGTTTCACTGTGAGAGTAGTGTAATGTTATAACATGATTGTTGTAACATGTTATAGACAATAATATTATAACATTATTGTTTAATGTTGCTGTACAGAAGAATGAGGAGACCAGCAGGTGGCACAAAGTAGCTGAGTGCAAGACTGGTCATGGTAACCAAGATGCCAAATTGAGATTCAGTTAAATTTTGTCCACTTAGTCCTGTGAGAACAACTCACCTGAATTTAAGAACAGAAAATTACCCCAATTGGTTGCATATTTTGATAATGTTGTATTGTTTTATTACTGTCAATTAATGCATTTCTGATTTAGCAGGTCACAGTAAGGTCTATATTGACTAAGGTGTAAGAGAGCTGGTTAAATATGATCTGATGTTTAATTTTTAACACCGAGTACCCACTACTCAGACAGCTGGATTAATGTCACATTTACTAGCTGAGAGGCCCATATGTGAGCATGATAAACACTCTAAGATAAACTAAATAAGCAATTAAAGCAAGGGACGTGAAAATCTCAGTGGCTAAACCTTTAAAGTGATTAGTTTCATATGGTAAATTTATTTCTGAAGGGGCTAATGCAGTATCAAATAGACTAAATGCCACAGTGTTTAAGAAAGCAATCTGGTTGCTAACTGGATTATGTGCTCTTTTTTCATGAAAATGAGAAAGTCTGTCTTAGTAACTAGGGACTATCTGTAGTTATTTGAATAATTGATTGAGGAGATATGACATATTTTCCAGTTTCAAGTGATTCTAAAATATTTTCCAACTGCTACACCAAAAAAATTAAATTTTCTTATAGTGTGAGAATGCACTTCTAAAAACAATTACTATGGTTAAAAAAACTACAAGAAAAATAATTTTTTACTAGCAACTTCAAATAACAAGTTATCATAGTTAGACTAAAATAAACAAACAACAGATGCCTGGATTCAATTTGAAAGCAACTTTGTTAAAAGGTTATTAAATAAGAGTGAGGACAACCAGTGTCATAAAGCTCAATTTGAGATGGAAGACTAATACGTCTCCCCTCCATATTTCAACAGGTATATAGGAAATAAAATGTGTTTACATTTATAAGAGATATGCTATCCAATTTGTTACTTGATATGAAAGCTCTGTAGATACTGACTGTTTGCACAGACTCAATGAGAAGCTTTCCAATGACCTACAATACCTTACAACAGGGACTATGGGCATCCTTGTTTGAAGATAAAGCTCTCTGTTTGTACAAATCCGAATATGCACAAATACAGATATGATGACTTCAGTAACAGTCTAAACAATCAGCAAATCTAACTTAAATATTACTTTAAAAGATTAGTTTTGAACAAATTGAGTTTACTGATGGCAATACCAAAACTGAACAAGGTTTGTTGATACAATTGCTTGAAAGTCATATTCAGTGTCAGTTCAAGGTTTGTGAACTGTGTAGACCAAACTCAGGTCTAGTTGTGAAGCAGAGCAAGACACTAAGATTGCACTGAGGTTTCTACTGGAATGGTGTGTGGGCTATTGTAGCTGGGACAGCAGCCAGTCTGGGAGAACAGAAAATTTTGGAGAGACATGAGAGTCTCCTAAAGGCTTCAGATGAAAATTTACTTTTCTTCCCTCTCACAGGTCACTCCACCCTCTGAAGACCTCCTTTTCCTTCTTCCCCTATGACTCCCACTTGTCAGTTGATTTCCAGGCAACCCCACTCTCTGCAATCCTTTCTCATCACTGCCGGTCAATAGTGCCTGTCTGTGCCTGCTTCTACCCTAGGTGCTGACACTGTGCAGGCAGCAGCCACAAGCCTGTCTGTGCAGAACCACAGGGCTACTCATTCTTGTCTGGCACATGCAAAGGACACAGATTTCTGCCTATAAAACACTGTTCTCTATTTTGGCAGTGGCTTGAGCTGGCTTGAGTTGAGGAGTTCTGTTTCCTGCTGGCAATTGCAGTTCATTCCGATGGCAAAGCTGGGTAAGGATACACCTTCCAGGATGGTTTAGCACAAAAAAGATTAATGGGCTTCCCTCTTGATCTCCAAAAGTAGCTCAGAGTCTGTGTCTGCAACCTCTTACTGACCTTAGACACAGAAAATAACATTCTTCACAATAGTTGCTGCTTATATAGAGTGGTCAAGATAGAAAGACTGAGCCCCAGTTTCAAGGAAATCATTATGACAAATAAATACAAACATTCTAGAAGGCATTTTTTTTCTCAAAAAGACTACAAATATTTTCATAGATGAGCTGCATTTAATATACTAGATAGATCTGCATGTCCTTGCAGCATCAGTAGTCAACATAGTTTTCCCCAAGTTTGAAGCAAAACAATAGAAAAATTAAATATTCAATAAATTGGTGAGCCATGTTGCAGCAAATACTGTCTCACACAAATAGGAGCAAAAATTATATTATCTTGTTTTGGAAAACAGTTTGAAACAGTATATTTAGTTTATAAGCCAAATGTCAGAATCATTGGTCCAAAAGGTTCAAATAAAAATTAAATTAGATAAGCTGATTTATACTTTTTCTTTAAAAGAAGTTACTTACAAGACCACATCAACATATTTGTATGTTAATAATGGGAACAGACTGAACAGGAAATGTTTAAGGAAAACAGAAGTTTTATATGTCTGTGAAATAAGGCAGACAATATCCCACCCTGCTCTTTACATCACTCTTCCTTCTGAACAGAAATTTTTAAAAAGCAGGTATCCTGAGACCCCAGGGAATTCCTTCTCCTTCCTTGACAATAAAAATAATCCCCAAGAGACCTATTCCATTGGAAGGTATAATGCACAAAAGCACACCTATCAGAGTACAGTGCTATCAGTCAGTGTTCTTGCAGCATCCATTAGTGAGGAACAGCCTCCAGCCAGCTACACGGTCTGAGCTACAGAGCCAGGAAATGTTATCACTAGAGAAGTCCTTGCATGCCAGAGAAAACCCATAGACTTCCTTGGAGTCACTCTGCTGGTATGTCTGTATTACAGCTGAACTTAATTTTGGTTGTCAGCTCTGGTCAAAGACAAAAAACAGCCTAAGTTACAAATTAAATAGGTTTTTGTTTTGTCACTGTTTCAAGACAAAAAAATGCTCTTTGTCCTTACTGCTTTGTTATTTCATTAAAGTATCTGACAGCTTGAATTGGGCAGATGTCATTGAAGAGACTGCTATGATTCAGGTAATTGCATTATGTGTGATTTCCAGACTTGAAAAATTCTCACTTAGGAATCTACAGTCCTGAAAGTGGCAAATAACTCAAAGGTCATTTCAGCTGCGTGTTACACTGGAAGTATGCAGTCATATTCCTTCACAGTTGTAGCTTGTATTTGGAAGCCATAAGTCTAATGGAAAAATTTCAGCATTGAGTAGGATAAGACTGCCTTATACACCTTACAGGAGCATAACTCAGTGGTGCCTGTACAGCAAATCACTGAGCTAAGGCTGATTGAATAGCTGCATCCTATTTCCATGTCAAGGCATAGTCTTGGTCTCCGCTTCCTTCTTTGCATGTTTCCTCTCCAGCTCCCACCAGCCAGCAGAGGTATAGCAAGATGTCAGCAAGACTTCTGGGAGAGAGTTGCACACCCTCTGCCTACCTTCCCAGTTGGGATCATCAGGATCAGCACAGCCTATGACCATCCATAAGCAACCACTCACCAACACCACTTATCTACAATAGTTAGAAAACAAGCATAAATATAAACACAGCAGTATTATGTGTTTACTGAAAACATTCCTTATCACAGAACCCCAGAATGAGTCAGGTTGGAAGGGATCACAATGGATCATCTGGTCCAACCTCCTTGCTCAAGCAGGGTCACCCTAGAGCACATGGCACAGGATTGTGTCCAAAAAGTTCTGGAATATCTCCAGAGAGAGAGACTCCACACCCTGTCTAGGAGATCTGTTCCAGTGCTCAGTCACTGCACAGGAAAGTTCTTCCCCACGTTCAGGTGGAGCTTCCTGTGCAGCAGTTTCTGCCCTTTGCCTTTTGTCTTATTGCTGGGCACCACTGAACAGAGCCTGGTCCATCCCCTGACCCCTCCCTTCAGATACTGACAGACGTTGATGAGGTCCCCTCTCAGTTGTCTCTTCTCAAGGCTGAACAGGCCCAGCTCCCTCAGCCTTTCCTCATTAGAGAGATGCTCCAGTTCCTTCGTCATCTTTGTAGCCCTTCACTGGACCCACTTCAGGAGCTCCGTGTCTTTCTTGTGATGAGGAACCCAGTGGTGAATACAGCACTCCAGATGTGCCTCACCGTGGCTGAGTAGAGAGGCAAGATCATCTCCCTCAACCTGGTGGCAGTGTTCTTCCTAATGCACACCAGGATCCCACTGGTCTTCTTGGCCACAAGGACAGACTCCTGGCTCATGAATAGTTTGCTGCCCACCAGCACCCCGAGGTCGTTCTCTGACAAGCTGCTTTCCAGATCAGCCCCCAGTCTATGTGGGTGAATCAGCAAATTTCTGCTGCATGGTAACTAATGCCTTGAAGCTCAAGCAGTTTAGTCTACCACTCCAATTGCTGGTTTAGTTTGCTTGACAGACAGTAGTGCTTTTGCTCTTACTGTATGATCCCATCAGTAGCATCTATACATATTATTAGTTCATCATACTGATTTGTTTATGTTAGTAACAATGTGGCAAAAAGTAAATAGAAATTTTGTGACTATGGTCAAATCAATATAGAAATGTGTGCATTTTTTGTGAATAATGTACCTGTCTAAGTTGCTGCATATTTATATAGTTCTTGTTAATGAAAGGAGTGGAAATATTTCCCCCCTTCAGAGTGTTAATCTCTCAATAATACAACAGGTCTTCTCATCATTCAGAGGGAAATAAATGTGCTTTACTAAATACAAATAGAACTAGGTCCTGAAGATTTCACAATAACTAGATTTGATCCTTGAGAAATACAAACAAATAGAAGAATAAACCTCAAAAAAAGCTCGGGAAAAGAAAATGAAAACTGTTGGAAGAGGGCAGTAACAACCCCACCTTCTCCTTGTACACTGTTATTAGTAAATGCCATGGTTGCAACAACAAAGCCTATAGACAGAGCGGTTTAACAAATCAGTGAGGTACATTCTCTGATCCGAAGGATACACAAGCTCAGCAGTGCATTCTCCAGTGGGATCAAAGGAATGTTTGACAGAGAAACCTCTCTTCTGACAATATTGTTTGATCTATGTCTCAAGGACAGAAAAGAAATGTTCTTTCCATTTTTGTGCTGCCATACAGGAGCTTGCTAGAAGGACATTGTCATAAACAAAGGGCTGCAGACCATATTATCATCCAGCTCATATTTTTTCCCAGATTTCGGGGTAGGTGTAGCTCATAATACAGAGCAATTTTTTGGTTAGACTAGGGTGTAGAGAAGTCCCATAGTTATAAAACCCACACAATTTTGAGAGATACTCAGTAGCTATAGCAACTTGTTAGTTCTGGAAAAGAAGGACGTTTTGTATTTGAAAATGACTAAAAAATATATAAATGCATCTACTTTCTATTAGCTATGAGAGGAATCAACTAAATCTTTTATTTGTGATAATGAGCTTTTGGTCTTTTATTTGGATTAGCAGTGTGGTATTGAAAAGCTGATTTTAGCAATACATTTAGAGCTAGTTTAACGGTTTTGATTGCTTTAACTACAGATTTCGGCACCCTATTCCCCAAATGGGTCAGTAACCTACATATTTGCTTTTGGTCATTTAAAGTTTATGGTCAGTCAGTTCAATGTTGGAAGCAACTGAGTCAATCAAAATAGTAATTTCTTTTAAAATTTAGTAGTCCACTCAGAGTGGTAAATCAACAGGTGGCTTTGACATGTGGAAAATTCATGGGCGAAGTCCCTGATCAACATTGTTCAGGTCCTATTTTCCCTTCCCCCCTTCACCACACTTTTTTCTCTCTCTCCATTTTTGTTGAATAAAAATTTTCTCTTGAACCTGAGAAGACTTGAATATGAATTTTTCAACAATGTGACATCTTTCTTCATAAAACTGGTCTTTTATTTCAGTAACTGGTATTTTCTACGATAAAAATGTTCTGCTGGAAAATTCCAAGCAGGTCTGTTATTGGATTTCAGTTAACCAAACTCTCCAATTTATAATTATGCTTATGAAACTAATCAGAGTTTGATAACAAATGTGCAGATGAACTGACAGAGCTGGGTGAACAATTCAGGGCACATAGAGAGAGTTGATTAATTTAGTTCTCAATTGTTAGTAAATTATTCACAAAGTAGTGTTGATTTTAGTGTTGGGGTTTTTTTCATTATTAAGAGCTATCTGGAACTTCAGTCATTAGAAACAACAGTCTATTATGTAGTTTTCTTGCAAGATGTTAGTATTTCACATCACTTCCAGAAATAATTCTATGTTCTACTCAGATCCTGCACTCCTTTTATTTTCTTAAGAATTAAAGATATGCAAAAGGGCATAAAAGTAGAGACAGATAATTTCTGGGAGCAGGGAAATTGTGCACTTTATGGAAGAACAAAAGTGAGCATATGTATTCGGGAAGAATTCCATGTGGGTATTTTTGGTCTGTGTTTAGCCCAGCCACCTGTGAGAAGCTGGGTTTTCTCATGCCAAGTTATGGGAAAATAGTCTGATAAAGATGGTCTATAGCCTTGAGAGAGAGATTTCTGTGTAAACTAAAATTAATTGGTCTCTCATGATTGGCTGATGGCCCTCCAAGGGCATTTGAAGGAGAAAGAGAGGAGGATGAAGTAAACCCCCAGACTCAATTAAGGGAGACCCTCTGCAATGGACTGCGCAGGTGCGGAGAGATTCACGCAAGCGCAGAGAAGTATCAATTATGTAATGTAAGGGGCCGTGCCAAATACCTTTGCTTGGGCGGCTCTGGCCATGTCACTCAGGTAAACGTCATTTTGGCCAAGTAGATAAAAGACAGGTGGCTCATGTTTTGGGGGGCTCGCTTCACATGACAGGACAACGTTGCCTTGGTGGGGATGCCCACCGTCACCTGTGAGCCAGCTGACCCTTGAGGATGCAGACACTGCTAGGGAGGTCTGGGCATTCTAGGGGTCAGTGAGACAACTCCATGGGGGACACCTGGGCAATTTGGGAGTTTCCACCTGGGGGCTTATTTTCTCCTCTCTCTCTCTATGGGGTTTTCTTTTCTGTTTACTTGACCACCTCTGGTAATAAAACTGCCATTTGGGTTAAGTTTTCTGCGGTGTCTCAGTTTCGGCTTCCACATCCCTTTGGATCCCTATTTTCCCTGGAACAACTGTGCAGTCAGTATGCAAATATGTCTATAAATCAATTTCTAATTCCATAAGTAGCAGACAGTACAGGATCTATTTAGCTCTCCTTCACAGAAGGATCCCCTCATTGAGTACAGATGCCTCTCAAGGTTACTCCTTGAGGCTGAGAATCCTTGCTGCAACAGATTCTTAATTTAATAGCACTCTAAACCTGGAAATTTTAACTAACTAATACAACAGATTGATTGTTCACATGTAATCCTTTAGACACAAACCATTGACCAAGTTGGGACTAAATCTGGATCCAGACACATATAAACTCTCTTCTGCGAAGGAGCTTAGAAAGCAAGGAGGCCCTTTCTGAACCTTATGTCTCAGTCAAAGGGTCTTCCTGATAATTCTGTCTGACCTTGTCCTCTATGCAGTAAATAAGCAAACAGACCTTGTCATTGAATCTTGTTAACAACTGTCACATTTACTATTAAACCTTCTTAAATCTCTGTTTATATCGATAAACATATTGCTACTTCTCTCTCACAAATGAAGTGAGTCACGGCATCCACAACAAGAATTACATAGATAATTCTTCACATTAATTCAGCCCATGGAAATCTGGTCTGAGATGGAATACTGAAAAATTGCTTCAGTTCACTCAGAAATTCAAAGGCAAAATCATGCAGAATAGGGATACAAAAAGAAGAGACCTATATTTTCAGGAGAGCTGTTCAAATCTTTTTCCACAGCTAAACAATTCCTTTAGTTGATGCAGTGAGAAAACTTGCCTTAAATTTATCTTTTCACAGAATATTTGGGGAAGAAGTTAAAAGCCTTTGTTCTCAGGGAAATGCAAGAGCTGCAATTACACCAAGCCCCTTATGGAGTATCCTGGTGGGAAGAGTGCCCTTGTGCAATGTCCTTTTCCACACATCCAAGCAGAAGTCAGGCATAATACATTTCAGAATGTGGATGCTTAATTCCCCTGCTACTTCAGCAGAACAAATCAGGATGCATACTTCCATCCTGCACATCAGGACGAAAGAGATCAGTGCTGGAGTCAATGGAGAAATAAAATAAACTTTCTGCAGTGAGAAATAATGAGATGGGGAAACCCCATTGTCTGCTGAAGAAAACTCAATGGTTTTTTTGTCAGAAGTTAAATTTTATGAGTGTCAAATATGCTCGATAAACAGGATTGGTGGTTAGGAGCTTTACTTCTTTCTGCTGTGTGCTAGACTCGTGTCCCTTTAAAGACACAGAAGGGTGCTGTGAAATACTTCAGAGAGCTTTGCAGCTACTGTGAATTACAGAGCCATGCAGAGGGATTTAGAATCAATCATTTGTATTTAATCATTGAACCAAAAAGTACATCTTGCATACCTACAGGTCCTCAGCCTTGGTGTATGGGGAGAGAAGACCAATAAACAAGACCATATTTTGAAGACCTGAATAGAAATTAACATACTCTTGTTGCAGAGCAGAAATGCACTCGACAGCATTGCAAGGCAGGAGAGGGTAGCTTTGTATCAGACAGAAAAGGTGTCATTTCAGTGGCCTGAGGGTGGTCTTTGCATGGAACCCTGACACTGGGTGTGTCAATGTGTTTCCATGCGAGGAAATGAGATGCAACCACTAAAAATGAGAGAGGCCACGCCACAGCCTTTCACCTTACTGCTGACTGTGTAGCAAGTTGAGTCATGGTACAATGGATGTGGTGTGTCCCTAAAAATTCATCTCTCATCCTAACTTGGAGCCTCAGATGTAGAGTAGTGCTGAGCCTTCAATTATTATTAAACCAGCACAAAAGCCAATGCTTCAACTGGCTCTAATTGTAACTCACACAGAGACCAAAATTAAAGATGATTAAGCTCTTCCTTCACCCTTCAGGAGGAAAATCTCAGGATGAACACCAAGGCAAACTGACACATCAGAGGGAAATCTAGTCTGCCAGGGCCAGCACTTAAGACATTCCAAGAATACAGAGAGTCTCTGCTCTCCAGAGCTATTGATCAACTGCTATGCAATAGCACTGAATTCTTCCTTACTGGAGCAGCCTAGGTAATCACAAGCAGAGTTAGGAAAGCCCTTTCACACAAGCCCAAGAAGTCAGCATGAGGGCAAGAGACGTCTGTGCTAGTGTTTTTCTAGATGTCTTCATATATATTGCTGCAATTACACCCTAATGAGTATTTCAATAATCACTAATTGTGAAAAAAAATCCCAGGTACCTTTTTGCTGTTTTCTAGTATGTCTTCTGGCCACTCTCTAATACATATCAGAAGCAGCTATAGTTCTTAATGGTGTGGGAAGTTTCAGTCACCGTTCTGTTGATCCTCTGTCAGACAGAAAATTCAGAATCTATCGTCTTTCCTCTCCTTTATTTCTTTCTCCTTTTTTTTTGCTCTGAATTGTTTGAATGGCAGACTAAAGAATAATCCTGTTCACAGCTAATGTGCAGTAACAGGATTGAGCAAAAAATTGACTTAAGCTTTCATTTGGGTCAAGACATATTGATACCATATTTGAAGATATATACTCTGCTCACTTGTGCAGAGATAAATGTTTCAACTGTAGGCTTTAAAAAAAAAAAAAAGGGAAACACAAAAAAACCCCACCACTACTCTTCAATGACACAACTACTGAACTACTACACTATGTAAAACAATTTCCACCCACATTTGCTTTCATCACAGATTATGCAGTACTGCAAACTACTCAAAATAAAATGTTTCCTTTCCATACAAAACAAACTATGCCATAAGGTTTACTTTCACTGCTTCTGAGCACCCAAAGAACAAGATAAAGTCACTGTAACAAATTGTGCCTGTCATCATGTCAAAAAAAAACCCCACACTTTTAGGTCATAGCCATTTTTGACAGCCACTGATCCACTCATCTCTTTGGGACAACTTTTGTATCCCTCAAACTCTTTTCTATACTGGATTGTTAAAGCCATTTCATTAGTGGATATCAACACCATGGCTTTTATCTCTCACTAGTTTCTTCTCTTCCAATAATGACAACATGGGTCTTTCAGACAATGACATCAAGGGAATCCAACAAGATCAAATCCCACAGTCTTCAATTTCCTGTAGAATGCTGGATATGGGTGATTCTTTATTACTTCTTATTACAGTTCTAAGTATCATTAATGATAAAAAAATAGCAAGAAAACAGTAGCTGTTAAGCTGGCTGTTATAAGCAGATAACTTTTCCAGCCCAGCTTATAAATGGCCTGAGCCAGCTTTTCAGAAGCCTTAATATCAGTCTTGCATAGCTTGCACAATAATACACCCGTATTACGCATTTACTTTGACTGTAATCCCAAAGTCTTAAAAGTAAATTCATCTCTTGCTTGTGTATGTGTGTGTGCACAACTCATCTGGTTTGAGTGATGCTGAAACTTCTCATGTAAAGTTTAAATTTATCCAATACAACCTTCTGTTGAAATCAGGGCCTTGTATCAGGTTATGCAGGTACCTGTCAAGTAGAGTATCTAATAAGTCCAGCGAACAGAATCCTACAAGTTCTCTGTGCAAAACACGTGTTCTCATGGTTCCCTGTTTCCTCAGAGTCAGATGGATTGTCCTGACACTGTTCATTCCTGTTGCCTTTATCCTAAAACCACATAGTTTTATAGTTCCATTTTAACTACAAATACCTTTTAGAGATTGGAAAACTGATTAGTTCTAAAGCCTTCACTTCTCTAGATTGAATAAACCAAGTTTTTTCATGCTTCCTTCATATATCAAGTTATCTCATGCTCTGATCCTCTTGGTGTTACCTCCACTGAACCCTCTTTAGTTTTTCAATCTCTCTTGAAATGGACACAGTATTCCTACTGTGGTGTATTCAGCACCAAGTAGCGCAAAAGAATCACATCTCTTGATCTGATTGTACTGCAGACCAATTGCTTGTTTGCTTTCAGGGCTGCAAAACTGCACTTCTGGGTCCTGTCCAGCTTGCTGTCTACTGAGACTCACAGGTTCTTGTCAGCTGCATTACACTCCAACCAGTCAGACCCTTATCTGCACTACTGTTTGGCATTATTCCAGAGCAGGTGCAGAACTTCACATTTGTCTCTTTTAAAACCTTGTTGGTCCAGACTTTCAGCCTATCAATGTCTCTCAGTATGGTGGCTTTTTCTCCTCACATTCTAGTTCTCTTCCCAGTCTTGCATCCTCAGCAAGATTGGCATAAATGCATTCAAACCTTTCAAGATTGTTTATAAAGGTATTGAATGCTATCAAACCCAGTGCTGATCCCTGAGGAACTCCACACGTGGACGTTTGCAAATTTGACTTTAAGCCATTACCCAACAACAACTTTGACGTCAGCAGCCTAGCCAGTTCTCCATGCAGCTTGTGGCACTTATTTGAAATATGTCTTACCAAGCTGTCAACAAAGATATTGTGGGAGACCATGATAAAATTATGGTAGATGGTGTTTAAAATACTACCATTTTTATTGACTAAGTTGTTTCATAATACAAGACAATGGAGCACAGTTTACCCTTCCTAAATCTGTCCTGGCTCTTTCCAGTCAGATATTCTGTCACATCTTACAGACTTATATGTGTCCAGTTTTTACAGAGGGTTCATAACTTGACCCTCCTGTACTGTTAGTGGCTTGTCATTTGCTTTGTCCCTGCTTCCTTTCACAGCAACTTGAGTCAAGTTGAAATCTGTTCTTATGAAGTTCTGAGTCTTTATTCTGCTACTTACCTTCCTTTAGCTTTTAAGATATTAAACTCTATTACTATACAATCTCTGTAGCTCAGGCTGCTGTTGAAGGTCATAATAATGAGTATTATATCTATCTACAGGCCATACAGGATAATAAGAGAATACAGACCTATGAAATAACAGCACCTATCTACAGGCCATAAAACCAGACGTAAATTCCTTGTTCAGCTACATTTGTAAGGCAAGTTTAATAGCATCATTAGGTACTGGAAAATACAGGCCTCATCCTTCTCCATACAGTTCAGCAGTAGCCTCCAGTTAAATTGCAGTCTGCAGGATAACTTGCAGTTAGTCACATGATCCACATGACTGTGCCAAACTTATCTTTCCCACACTCTGTGTTTGGAGGCAATTGGAATGGAGTGCCCAGGAAAGTGCTGAAGCCTATTCCTGAAAGTGCTCAAGAAGCAACTGAACGTTGTACTTAATTCCATTGTTTACTTGACAAGACTGTATTCAGTCAAAGGCTGGACTTGATGACCTTGGATGTCTTTTCCAAATGTAATGATTCTGCAGTCTTGTTACACATTTCAAACACTTATGAACTAATTGGGTGTGATATTGAGATTTTTCAGAAATTCTTGAGAAAAATCTTGATTTTTCTACAGCCAAAAGCAAAACACATATGAACCTTTCTGAAAACAGGATTTTACCCTCTCCCCCACTGTCCTGACATTAGTTCAATTTTAAAAAAGTTGTTTGAAAGGCTACATCCATCCTGTCACAAGTATATGATTTATTCTAGCTGAGGAATCCCTTTGAATTCCTTTACATTATTTATAAACATAGATAATATGTATAACGATCTAACGTAACACACAAGCTCCCCAGGGAAAGTTTACATTTTAGCTGGGAATTTCTGCTTAACCAGTCTTTGGACTGCCGGGATTTTTATCTAGGAAATGCTTTTCTTGCCACTCTATCTCAGAAAACTGAGAATATGCCCACTAAAAATTATTTACTCAAGGAAACTATGATGATACCAAATCAGATAAAACAAACAAACATACATATAAACCAACATCTTCAGCCAAAGTTCTTCCAAATAATCTGTCTTGGCTTTAGCAAAAACTCCAGTGAAACTGGAAATTTAAAAGTAGGCAGCAGGATACTTTCATATCCTAAGATCTTCCTTTTTTTCTTTTCAATCTTTCCGTCACAACTGTTTCCAAAGGCTGGAGTTTAAAGCACTCTCAACATTGTTCAATAAGACTTAAAAATTAAACAGTTACCATGCTTTGCAGAGCCCTTTGATTGAGTTCTGCAGGTGGAAATTGCGGACTGGAGCCAAGTAGAGTCTGTGATTTCTAAATGTCAAAAATCAAAACAGTATTATCTCAAACATTCTTTCCAGACTAAATACACTTTTCCAGAGGCTGGAAATAGGATTTCTAGTCCTAATCCTTTCTCTTTCTAAATTTTTGCCTTGCAACATTACACAATTTTCAGATTTTCCAGGAGCTTTTCAGATTTAAGGGTTCTGCAATAGTTCTTTCTCTTATATTAGCTTCTGACCTAACAGAACAGTTAAAGCCAAAATAAAGGAAAACCAACCTATTAGATAACTAACCAACATAACTTATTTAGCTGTTGTCACTGCTGTTCTATTACAGACAACACTACCAGTTCCCAAAAGAATATTTGTAATTTGTCTTGGTGTCTTTCCTAAAGTCTCAGATCCTACAGTCAAGTGAAATTTTTCAGTAGAAAGGAAGTGTTAAGAGCAGAACATGTGTGAATTTTTTAAAAAGCTGAAAATACTTAACGTAGTATCAAGATTTCATGATGATTGGCTTGTGCTTTTGAAGCTTGAGGTTGGCAATACTCACATTTGTATTGCCATAATGTGTAGCAATATTGCTGTCCTCTTCCTGTTCTCAGCAAAACACTCAGAAAAATACCTTTCATGATGACAGTTTTATTATTAAAATGGTTTTCTAGAAACAACCACTTGAAAAGGGAATCTAATGCCTTATCTTCAGGTGTGATGATTCTTAGGTTGTCTTCTTTCAGAGACCACCCTTCTCAGACTCCAGCTGCACTTACCTACTGTCAGCTCCAACTTTTCATTTATTAGTAATGATGCAACTACACCTTTAGACAACAGCATGACCCCTTCAATTCAGCAAGACACTAGAGACAAACACTGTCTAGCTTTTAAAACTAATTTTCCATAGTGCACACATTTTTCACTGCAACTGTTTTCTCAAAATCAAAATAAAACACATTTTTCGACCTACAGTTTCTTCATATTTCATACAATTTATTGGAACAGAATGTAGATACAACATCTTGTGCAAATTAGTCCAGAACTTGCTAAATAGTGAGGTGGAAAAGGCCTCTTTCTCTAGAATTCAAGGAGGAAGAGCCCTGAAAAAAAAGGCACCTTAGTAAATGCTTTGTTAAGACGATGTCATCAATATTTGCAAGTTTGATGTCTTCTGGACACACACAGGCATGCAAGAAGACAGTGTTCTGGCTTTAGAGTCTTTAGAATTTGCAGTAAAGGCCCTTAATATAATTGATGTAATTAAATTACACCACTAAAACAAGGCGATTAATTTGCAATGCTTTTTACTAAATTTACACAATGAGCAACAACACAGACAGAAAATCAGTATTTTTTTATCCTCAGTGTTAGACAGCAGGTGAAACAATTCAGCTTTTCAAATGCTGTAAAAATTCAAATCTATCTCCATGAAATTCAGATCTACACATTCCAGGACGGGCAAAAAATGCTGTTAATTGAAACTCAAAACAATTCAACTTCATCTGACAAATACTTTGTCTCGTTTTGCGTTTCCACGCAGCATCGTTCACCAGACAGCCATGCTGCAGGACCCTGCCTCTTGATATAGCATGGGACTCAGAACTGAAACAAATTTTCACACTGGCATAAAAATGTATTTCATACATAGTAGCAAGATAATGCTTTGCAGTGATTCCTTATTGAGCAGACCATAGCTCTAAAGCATTATTCATAAAATCATGTATAATGGGAAAAGCAATCTACCTGATGATGTGATAGGTAAGTAAATGCAGAGATAGAGTGGGAGGAAGCATTTCTTTGCTTGATGATGCCAAAAAGAAAGAAGGAAAAAAAAAAAAAGAAAAAGGGAAAGGCTTCAACTTATTTGCCCCTGAAAGACAGGTGACTGTAACTGTGCACATTCCTCTGTAGTGTATATTCTAGTAGAGAGAAGCACAGTTTGAACAGCTTCTGTTTTCAGGGCTACTCACACTCATTTTGCCTAGATTACTGTGAATGCTCCCACATGCTGGACAGGCACAACTAAAAAGAATAATATGTTAGCAAGAGAAATGGGCAAAAGATGATGTATACATTCCTTGGGCAAGATTTGATTTTTTACTTTTACCTTTTAGTACCATGTTCACATACCACAGCTGACATTATTTAGAAGTTTCAAGTCAGAATACCTGGGACAGCCCCAAGATGAAAAGAGGCTGATGGAATTGATTTTCTGTGCTTAATTTCTATCAAGTCTAACTAACAGAAATGAACGACTAGCCTTTTAGAAATGAGAAATGGGGAAGTAACAAAACATTGCCAATGTCTACTGAGCAGGGTTCATTTTCAACTAGTATGAATATCTGTCATTTAAACATACAAGAAGCTGCCAAGCTGACAATTCTTTTCAATTATAAGAAAAGCCATGTCTGAAGTTTCTCTTTTCCTGAAGGCTGACATCTGTCTGAATGGCAGACTCTGCTCTGTAAGTTAAAGCATCTGCACCATCTCTTTTGCAATGTAAGATATCTGTTGTGTCAGTTAGAACAAGGCAGGCAGATGCTCCTTACACTTTCTGTAAACTTGTGCAACAGTCATGTTGCCAGAGTTAATTAAGACTCATCCTTTACACACTTGACTTGTGCAGAGACAGACACCATCCTCTCCTCTGTTTTGTTTCTTGGTGGCTTCCTTTCAAGCATATGGGTCATTATTATTAAACACAGTTTATCACTCTTCTCATTTGAAGTGTGCAGTTTATAACAGACATTATGACTGCAACAGATAAAATGTCTCTGTTGTTCAGGATAGGCCATTCCTTCTCGCAAAATGAGAATATTGCTGTGATTTTCCCTCCATGAAGAGGAGCACTAAGAAATCTAGCAGAGGACCTTGTCTGGATTCTGAGACAGAAATCCTGAAGGCAGCTTCCACCATCACATTGCCCAAACTTCAAAAATTTCATGGACAAAAATCTGTCCTTTCTACTTAGCTTAGATTTCCAAGAGAGTCCCAAAATCTATTTCAATTACAAATGGGCTCTATTGTCCTATTTATATTTTGCCCGTTGTACGCAGGGCTTCACTGAAAATGTAATACTGAGCTACTTCCTCCCTTCATTATTTCTTTGTCTGAGAAGGTGGCATAATATCCATCCTCCTCCATCTATCTGGTTGTCTCCTCCTCTACATACCTAGAGTCCTGTGATCAGCAGTAGGTAAAGGACAGAGGTGCAGAAATAACTAAGTTGCTCTTCCACGTAATGGAGGAGCACAGGTTGAAGGATTGGTTTTCTGCATAAATTGTTAAGAGTCCTCACATTTGCTCACTGCTTAATGCTGCCTTCACTAGCACATGACTGACATGAAACTCTTAGTACTTTCCAGACTGATATACAACGAATAGAAGAAAGGGTGGTGGGGCTTTATTTTACTGATTTGACAACAGAAAATGTGAAGGAGTAAGCTCATATGGGAACCAAATTGCAGACAGTTTACCTGCTTAATTTGTAATTTTATTTCATTTCTCATTAGTAATTGTATGGAACCCTAACGAACAGGAAAATACAGAATAAGCTATTTTTCACTCCTTTTCCAGGAGGGAGGCAGGTCTCTGAATTATTTTTCCTTATTGAGTAAAAGTTCTTCCATTTGGTTGGCATGACAGTGACACAGGATCTCTCAATAGCTGTTTCAAAGGCTGCTGCAAACCACAGAGCCCCCTGTATGGGAAACAAGAGTCTGTAACTCCATATTATTGGGAGTTATGTGGGTATATCTCCACTCATTGAGATGAGAATATTCCTCATGCAGCATCAAGTTAATAGCCAGCATTCTCCTAATTCACCATAGCAACACATATAATGGCAAAAGGCTGAGAACAGCCTGGTAAAGCAGACTGTTGGGACAATAGATGAAGCAAATAACACCTCACATTTTACCTTTGTTACATACAAAGCTTTAGCAGTGGCCAGTGCTAAATTAGCAAGGTAAAAGACAAGAAGATATGGAAAGACAAAAAGCTGTCGTGTTCAGTAATGTCCTCTAACTACCTGTGATGAGTATACAGCATGTTCTTGCAACTCTCATGAGCCCTACAGCTGCCCTCCAGGTGAAACACTGAGCATTTCAACTAACTGGAAATAATAGTTCAGTCTGCTATGAAATCAATGAATTGTGAAGTCACACATTTTCTTAAGATGCCAAATACGGAATCAAGAAAAAGAAAATGTTTTATTACCTCCAAAACTCCAAAACCAGCCAGAGACCTATGAAACATAGCTTATAATAAACTGTTGCTATAAGTTAGAATCTGTGAAGATAATAAACCAAAAAAATATGTTGCTGTACAAATTAAAACAAAGCTATAGAAAAGTTGATTTAATAATAATATGCAGCATGGCAGTACACTGGGCAAGCTGGAAAACATGTAGCCCTCTATGCAGTATCTCAGAAGATGGCATGCTGCGTTACATGCTCCATTTTGCACAGTGTACATCTGTCTGAGGTTTTGTGCTCTCACATGGACATAATTATGGAACCCTGTTTACATCACTTGGACAGGACAAAATGATTATAAAATCTGGAAGAAATTCCAGGATTGAAGCCCATACACTTAAATGGTAGCAGGCTGTCACTTTAACTACATAGCCCTCAGAATATTCTATGGTCTCTGTCTTAGCCCCAACCCTTCCCCCACTCCCAAATAAAAATTATAAAATTATATCCTTTCAGAACAACTAAAACCAGTGAAAGAAGATAACATTAAGTAAAAATAAGAGTGATAAAACTGTAACATAAACTAATACATAATGTCAAGCCAATTAACAGACCAAGTAATTTCCATTACAGCACTATGAGATCCCTCAACAGGTTCAACAGGGAAAACCAGCAACAATACGATGACCAAAACAAATCTCTAAAAATTTAAGGTGGGGGGTGGGAGGATGTGGGCAGAAAAAACTCAAAGTTGTAGAACAAACCCAATACAACTCTAAGCAGGTCTAAGCAGGTAAATGAAACACCTTAGTAAGATGTGAGACACTTAGAAGTGGAAAAACTTGAGATTTTTGCTTCTTGGCAAATTTTTTTATACCTAATACTTAAATCATTCCACATTCAATTTGCACTGAATTCGACTGACCTCGCACACAATCAAGACAACACAATACCCACTTTATAGTCTGTGATAACACAGTTGATATTAGCTGCTTACACTTGTTCACCTGTAACTATTCTATATCAATAGAACATCATGTCTTGAATGGTAAATGGCTTTAAATACTTTTAAAAAATTGTATGAGTATGCACAATAAGCTAGCAACCAGCATGCATTTACTCTTTTGACAGAAATAAAAGATGTCCTTGGGTACTCCTAACAAAAGAAGTATGAAGGATTCATTATGAAAATAATTCCTAGTTACCCTCTCAGTCACAGAAACTAGATGAAAAATTCAGAACTCAAACTGAAGTAGGCTGGGTTTGTTGGTTTTGTTTTGCTTTGGTTTTTTAAAGTATCTATACCTTTTACACCTCATGAAAAATTGTAAATGTAATTACAATTTTCATCTTTTGTGTTTTCAACTTAAGCATGAGCAATATGTGATGATGGGCTAAATTCAGTGTGTGGGGATGTTTTTGCTTCATCTCTAAATTCATATAATTCCTCTTTGTATTACTCATAGACAGCACAACAGTGGATAAAATATTAGAAATTACGCACTTCATAAATATCTATGACACATTTTGTGTGGTCTTATTTAAACTACCTTAATCTCATAGAAGCAGGTAGTACATGTGTTTTATTGTCAATCTGACCATATTAACAGCAGGTAAATTTGGCTTTTTTTAGAGAGAACTAAAAAACTCTACAATAATAATGCATACAAATCTTATCCTTCTTGCAACACTTGCAAAATTTCATCATGCTCTTCTCAATGAGTACCTTAAGACTTCCAGGAAAGGGAGAAAAAAAAAAACTTTCCACACACTCAGAGGCACAGAGCTGATTTAATAGCTTCCTTTTTCCAGCCTGAGCCTTTCTAAGCAGTCCTTTGAACTGATGCCCTTTCAGATTCAAATAGTATGACTAATAATTGCCATATATGTCTCAGAATCTGCTATGCCCATTAAGCTATAGTTAGTTTTTTCTCCACCCCTCACTACATCAAACACAACAGTCACCTTTTCTTAATGATCTCTCACTCTACAGGAAAACCTATTTGCCTTATCTTTCATTCCTTATGTAGCCTTTAACTGACTTACAGTAAGCAACCCAGTAGCGTGGCGGTTAGTGTGCAGAAGGGACAGGTTTGCTCCTCTGTTCATTTAAGCCGATTGAGTTTTGTATTAGAGAGATAATTGAGAATCTCAACCTTTTTGTTTACTCAAGCCCTTGAAAACCTCATCTTCCTTTGACTTTAATCTGGTAAACCTTTGATGTTAGTTGTTAACCTGCTTGTATTTTTCAACTCAAAATTCATATTACTGTGGAAAAGCAGCAAGCCTGTGCACGTGTTGGTGGGGAGGGGGACAATGGTGGAAAGGGAAGCTTTATTGAACCAATATCCATTAACCAATCCTTTACACTTGAAAGGTTTTGTCTTACCACAGGATATTTGGACAAGTTACTGTCTAAGAAGTGTGTTGTAAACATGGAGGTGTTTATAGACCAGGAAATATTTAATTGCCGGGAGAAGCACAGATAAAAAGATACAGTTTCAAGGAAAATGCAGATGCAGCTTATTTTAGAATTCTCTAATTCTTAAGGGTTTTGTATTTATAGACATTCCCTTGGTGAGGTCATTTTTAAGTATCTTTCTTTCTCACAGATATTTTTACACATCACAGAGACATCCCAGTAACATGGCACATCCTTGTTCCATCTAGGCTGTCTGATTTCAGTGTGCTCACACAAAAAGCAGCAGCTCATTCCCTCTGCTGTGCCGGTGGTTCTGGGTCTAAGACTCCTGCAGGACACAAATGTGATCTCAGCAGTGGTTTCCCCCCACTAAAAGAAACAGAACCACTCACTGCAGCGCCCAGCTTTCACCTTCTGGTGAGACACCGCAAGGACTTCTCTGTAGGCTGAGACCCAGACCACCAAGTATTTCAAATAAATGACACTAATATTGTGTCTTGCATATTACCTGCAGCATGTCCCACATTTCATGTGGAACTGGCATGGGCAAATATCTAGAACAAAAAAGGAAAAAAGAGTGCTCTTCAGAGTGCTCAGTGGTGTTCCCAAAATCAGTTCAAAATGCTGGTGCCAGACATCCACAAAGTTTGTACTGATGAACTGGCTATTTCTAGCCAGAGGAAAAGCAGCAGCACACTTCATCTGCTTTCCACTCCAGTACTTACCCCCATTAAGGTCTGATCCCTCACTGTCAAATCACCAGGGGCAAAGTGCAAGTACAGAGCAGGCAGAAACTGTGGAGCTCAACTTTGCTTAAATTGCCTGGTGCCTTGTTGGCATTCAGAGCTCACACTGCTGCAGCCAAGATGGCCCACCAAGAATAAAAGCCACCAAGGGTCTGGTTGTCTAGCAAGCAAGATCAATATGACTTGTGGCTCCTTCCTTTGACATTCACCAAATCTTTTTACTCTGTGCAGAATAAAGTTACCCCGGCGAGGAAACAAAAGTCAATTCACACTTGCCCCACACAAAGTGAGCAACCTGTAAAAAGTTTCATAGATACCACAACGTCTGGCTAAAGGTACAAATAACAGGATCCAAAAAACCTTGTAAAGTATGAAAAAAGGGTATTTCTGCTGGACCTAAGGGAACCACATATGTAAATATATGCTTATTATTATTTAGTTTACATTTACAAAAATCAAGAAAGGTGCAATGGGTGAAAATGAAATGCTAATTGCAAAGCTCTCAAAAAGTCCTTCTCAAGGTTCCAAAAAAAGGAGCTAGATTCTTCTCTCAGGTTCAAAGCACTCTCGCTGTGCTGGACCGACACAGCAGCACAGTTTGAAGTTGAAAAGAGGGATAGTGTGGCTGCTGCTCTTTGAAGAGTGGAATAAGAAAGAGTAGCATTTAAGAAGCTTGGAAAGGACTTTTGGAAAAATACACTTTTTTCCAGGGAAAAAATATGTATATTTTAAAATGGCAGAAGTTTAATGAAAAGTGAGTAAAAACCCATTTTATGAAACTTTGTTTCGGTGATCCATTTTTTGTGAATGGCATCCTTTTCTTCCTCATTATTCCTCCCACCCAGGAAAGAGGTTCTGTGGCAGGACTGATAAAAGAGTCAAATACCTGTATTGATGGATGTGTTTTTAAGCATTGCACATACTTGGCAATGATAAATTATCACTTTGCACATATATGCCTATATAGGATGTATATATGTGATCGTAGAAATGTATATATACCATTATAGAGTATAGATATACACATCCTACATATCTACTTAAGAGACCATAATATGCATAAATATACATATTAAGTGGAGCAAACTCAGACTTCGGCAGTAGTGCATGTATTTAACCTCAGATATGCAAATAAACCCACCAATTTAATCCTGGACAGCTGTAAACATGAATAAGTTCTTTCCAGTGGACAAATCTTTACCTTAGATTTATGTGCAAAATTTTCTTTCTAGTCCAAAGCAGCACAAGAGAAATCAGGTCCCATGTATTCCCTTGTGTCCCCAAAAAGGGGGAGCATCTCCTACATCACAAACATAAAATCGTCTCTGAGATTTTATATATCTGTTAACAAACAACAACAAAAAATAATTGTCTAGTGCTGATTACCACAGCTATAAAATGTTATTGCTGAAACAGACACTATTTTGATTTGTAGTCTAGTAATTTTTGAACATTAAGAATGTTACTGAGGACAGTTGGTATCATGTCAGATCAAAAATCCAGCCAGCCCACTACCTTATCTCTCATAGGGGTAAAAAAACCCACAAATCAACAAAAAAAAACACAACACACAGCAAACTCCAAATCCACAAAACCAAAAAAAAAATCTCAATAGAGCAAACATGTATTTATTTTGTATTATTCTCTGCTGGGATATCATTTGTTTTAGAGTCCCTTCCATGCATGAGTCCCAAGAATACAGCCTGAATTTTCTTCATCTGATTTACTTCACACTGTTTTATACAGATGCAAATCCACAGAGACCAGACAAGGCTGTACAGAGTTCAGTAAGCAGTGCATAAAAGAGTGGGAGCTAAAATTATCTCTGGACATGAGTCTCTCCTTTAGAGCAAGATCGCACCTTATGCCAAGCAGGGAGACACAGGTGGGGGCTGAGGACTTCAGATGCCTTCCCCTACAACAGGAGCAGCCCCCAAAAGGGAGCACTTGCAAACCAACACAGACCACGAAAAAAAGGCAGAGGATAAGGGAGCATACCTGTGACACCCACTCTTCACACTTTTGATGATCAGCTCCTAC
The DNA here is from genome assembly GCA_035047845.1 of Dendrocincla fuliginosa. Lineage (NCBI taxonomy): Eukaryota > Metazoa > Chordata > Aves > Passeriformes > Dendrocolaptidae > Dendrocincla > Dendrocincla fuliginosa. The sequence goes on from JAWWMO010000001.1 coordinate 14,373,279, forward strand.
AACTGAGCCAGAATGGAAGAAAAAGTACCCTTCTGCTGATTTTGACCTAGAGCTGATTACTCTTCTTCGCAGGCTATGATGAGATTAGGAAGCAGACCCAAGTTTCCCAATTTTGTCTCTTTTCTACTCCCAGGAACATGTGATTAAACATATACCCCTTAATCAGGGTCAGATTTACTGCTAGACCCCATACTAATATGAAAACAGAGGTGGGAAACGTGGGACAGAGATGCTAAGAGTCCTTGACCTCCCCCTCACCTGACACACGTTTTTGGTTTGTGCCCTGCCCCTCCATACCCAGAAACTGCTGCTTGTTAGGGCTATTCTCAGCCCTCATTATTTTTACACTTCTCAGTCCAATCTTGTATTAATCACTCAAGGCACTTCTCAGTCCCCACAATCAAAACATATATAAGATGACATATTCTGGAAACACACTGTCATTGTTTTACCAGATATGACTCCCACACCGAAGTTGCAAAAGTAGATGAGACCAACGAACAATACAGACTTCTATCCCAACTCAGAAAGTAAACAAGACTAAGTGATTCCAAAGAAAGGATAAAAGGCTTTCAATGGGCAGTTAGGCAGAGCTATCCCCACTGTGGGCAGTCTCTTGCCAATTTCAGGCAGTCAGTGCTTGGTTTATGCCTTTGGAGAATACAGACTCATCTCTCATATGAATTTTTATGCCAACTAGCAAAACTACCAGTAATTTTATTTGCAACATGCAAGGCTGAATCCTCAATGCTAAATTCACTGTCTCAGTTGTAAAGCCCTTCAGAATTTTTTTGATGCAGAGACCATGGCTTCTTTTAGATACGAATGGGACAGTGCTGAGTACAAGCACATGCTGCTTGGAAAGAATGTAAAATCTAGCATTTACATCAATACATTTCATACTGACATTTAAAACACTAAATTTACTTAAGAGAATTTCCCTTCTTATTACATGCACCGCTGTACAACTTTCTGGTGAACTATCCTATCGATTTGAAAAAAAAAATAGGAAAACAGAATGCAAGAAATCCCAAGTGGCTTCACGTTGGATCCACTCAGGAAACAGAGGGGCTTACACAGATAATATAAGTGTTGAGTAGCTATCTTCCATATTTAATAAGGTATTACCGGAGCAATGTGCCATAATAGGACCTTTGCATTTGGATCGCACTGAACTGGGTAAGTGCACCACTTTGTATATCTTGCTTTTTTCAAGTTACGTTATTTTCAGTATATGTAGTTGTGATAGTCACACAACTATTGAATTTATCAGCAGATAATATTCCATGTAAACTCACTAGCATATTTATGTTCAGAACTTCATAAAGTACTAGCAATGACAGACAACAGATTTTACCTCCAGTGAAATTTTTAGGTTTCCTCAGCAAAAGTAACATGATGTGCACAGTCAAAAAGAGAAGTTTTCTTTTCTACTGTTCCCCATAAAAAGCACTGAGAATAGTGGAAATTCACAGACTTACATGGAAATAGTTTGGACTTCAAAAAGTCTTCCAGTTCATATCTCCTCTCAAGGTAAGATGAATATACATAATTTAGGTCACAATCTATCCCTTCCTTCCTGAAGTGCTGTCCCTTATTATAGCTGCATTTTATCTATGTGTCATGTCTTACATAGACTAAGTCACTGGATAACTACAGTTTATCATACACCACTATTAAAACTAATCATCTTGAGAGTAAGAGCATCTATTCACCCAACTGTCCTTCTAGTAGAAACTCCTTTTTAACCCGAATATAATTGTTCATATTTCTGCTATTTATCTCATTAACATACAGTTTACAGAATTTAAATGTCTCAGCACAGTTGATGGAAATTTGCACAGCAGCTTACTGTGCACTTCCTTAACTCTTGTATGGTGCTCTTTACTTTTACTCTGGCCTTTGGAAATGGCAGGTCAGTCTAGAAGCTCTCATCAAGCAAGAGTACTGTGGTGCTGGTAAATGGAAATAAATTGTTCAAGAACAAAGCTCAAAGAAAATCACATATAGGGTGTATATGTGTGTGTGTGTGTGTGCATGTGTGCGTATAATGTTAAAAAAACCCAAACAGACTATACCTTCAAAGCCTATGTGCTGCATCCTCCACATTTCCAGTTCTGCAGTTCCAGCCAAAGAACAAATCGGGTTAGGTCATTTCTCACAGAAGCATGATTCATTCCTCCTAGGAGCCACAAGGTCAAACCCCATAAAATGTAAATCCTGTTTCAGGTTTCTGTTGAGACTGCTTTTGTTCCATTCAGGTATGTGTTCTGCCTCATCACAACTGAAATCAGTTGTATTAAACTAAACAAAGACATTCCTGAGGAATCCAAGTGAAGTGTGACTAAATTCTTGTCTCCACTACCTCTCAAGCACTGTTAAAAAATGAGACTTCCTTTAGTTATTCTACTGACAGAAAAATCTTGTCCCAACATGGGGTGTTAGGTCTCATATTGGTTTTAACAGTTTCCTTAATAATGCTTCCCTTTTGTACTTCCCAGCATGCAGTTTTGTTTAGTAGAATTCATTGTAGTGGCTATTTGCCCTAAGGACAAATGTCTATTTTCCTTTCTCAACCAAAAGTCCCATCAACATGACTAAGAGCCTGTCTGAAAGAATAAGTTTGAACTACAGGGCATTTTGGATTAAAAAGAAAAAAGAGAAATGGTAAAAATGTTGTATCAAGGATTTAAATGATCTATATCTAAAGCCAGAATTGCACCAATATCCCTCAAGGATGAACCTAAATAAATATAAGGATCCTCAGCACTGCTACTGACATTATGTTACACTGAATAGTTCCCTTCCTCAACCCAAGAAAGTCCCAGCACAACGTACATGAAATATAACACTGATTAGGGACCAGGAATCACAAATTCCAGAGATTAGCCTCTGCAGATCAGATATTCAGATGGCATGGGGAAGATACTTTATCAGCCACTAGAAAACATATGCAGCTTTTATTCCACTGTTTCATGTTGGACTTTGTTTCTTTTGGCATGTGTTTGCAGTATTAAATATCACAATACTGATGAACACTCAAAGACCATATGATATCATTAACACAGTGCAAACCCAACAAATCCCAAGATGTCTAGCAATGGAGTTCAGACTCAATGCCCTTGTAAACGCTTATCTCTGGGTTTCTTAATTCAGTAGAAAGTTGATTGAGAAAAATACATGTTACTGGAACTTGAAAGCCTGCTCTGGAGTTCCTCCCGTCCCTCCATCACTTTGTGCAGTTAATGCTGAAATGTAGTAAACAGGCATTAATAGAGATCATATTCATCTTTAGAAAAGAGCAACCGCTGGTTTTGTAAAGCCATGTTGACATTTTGCCACCCTACTCTGCTGCCAGTAAAATCTGGTAATTTAATGAAGCAGAGATCTAACAAATGTGTAAACCTCGGTGGACTATTCAGCATCAAGGTTTGCCTTACAGTGTGTGAAAAAAGGATTAAAGAAGTACTTTTTAGTTATAGAAAACCTGGAGCACTGGATTAAAACACAATGGAGCTGGCAAGAAGGATACAATATCTATGGAATTTAATGGTAATCTAGCTCTATCAGGCCCTACAGCTTTAATTTCAATTCAGCATTTTCTTCTTAATCCCTTGTTTGCCAGCAGTAATGCTGTTAGATTAGAGCGGCCACCAGACTGTGGCTATTTACATAAAAATTAGGCAAATGTCTTCAATAAGGACAAAATTCCATGGCTGTTGGATATTGGAAAGTTTTCATAACTTTGAACCTTGCTGCTTCTGTGATTCTCTGCTAAATTTAAAAGATCAGGAGAGCCCCTCCCTTCCACTTACAGTAGCCAGCCAAAACTTCCAGCCATTATATGCCACAGCAAGAACTTCACATTGAAAGCTGACGGGCTTAGCAAGTGTGTCTGCACCAGGCTAACATTTTGTTGGTCATAAAACAGAGAGCAGATTCTCAACTGATTTAAATTGCCAATCCTACCCTAAATTCAAAGTATTAATTCCGGTCTGTGTTCACCATGCAATGAGAATAACTGATGGGCTGGAATAGGCTGAAATAGCTTAAAAAGATTATTCATATCCACTAAATATTTTTCTCTACTTGATTCTAGCATTCCTGCCCTGAACATATATCCACTCCCTCAAAGTGATTTCCCCTGTTCCTTCACTTTTTTCTGAAGTGAGAGATTGAAAAAGCTTCACCCGGCACCATGGGGCTCAGAGATTAAAGTCCTCAGCAGCAGCAGCCCAGATTCAAGAAATGAGGAGCTGATACTGGAGATGTAAGTGAAGGTGGCCCCACATTACAGATGTGTAGCCCCAGCATATCTGCCCTCCACCAGGAGATGGAAGCTAGGGAAGCACATAACAAACTTGCAAGTGTGGAGAAAGGAAGCTAGGAATGGTTAGAGGGGCAACTCCAGCCACTTATGAAATCAGAAGACATACAGAGGAAGAAGGATCTATTAGGATCACTAAGAAATAACATCTCCCCTTTAAGGTTTTATTTTATAACACCTAGGCAACAAAGAATGCTCAGTTTGGTGAGCCTGAACTCATCCACAGCATGTGCTTGTCAGGTTGCTGTGGAAGCAACAGACAAATGAAGAGCTCAGGACAACAGGGTGCACATCACTACCACCAGCCAAAGAAAGCAGAGAAAGATTTCAGGGTATAGTATCCTCTCCTGCTCCTCTGCAACTTTCTTTAAACTCTGCTTACAGGAGGCAGGTGGTGACCCAGCCTGAGGTGTTCAGTTTTGGAAGGAAGGAAGGAATGAATGGATTTGTAGAAACACACTTCACTACTCTTCTGTGCAGAGGGAGCATGGGACCAGATTAATGCAGAAAGTTGTATCATGGAGCAGGAGGGTGAGGTGCTTTGTCCACATACTTGTGCACAGGAGTAAAACATGAGGGGTTTGAGTATAAGGTTATGCAGAGTGCCCAGCTATTCTCACAGGAGGAAACACTCTCAGGATTCAGGCAGCAATACAATGAGAGGATAAAAGGTTATATAAATTGAAATAGCTTTGGTCAGAGAGTAAGAGGAGCCATATGGGAACACAATAAGGAGAACACTTTATGGAAATGTAGAAATACAAATTCAAATCCATTCAGCAGATGACAGAACTAAAATGACATCTTCTGCAGCACTTGGAAGCTTTCCTCCCTGATCCCTACCTCACCCCACAGCCACGATTCGGTAGATCATTTTTACATTGACCAAGCTATTTGACAAATACAACCAAAGTATATTCCTTAAAAAGAGATTTATATTAATGTTCCTTCATCAATATTGGTGCTACATAGAAAGCCACATTTTCCTTTCCTCAAAAATCAACTTTAAGTGAAATAGTATTATTAAAATATAATACATGACTCCTGTCTTGCATTTTCCAAATCATAACATTTCACTGATCAGAAAACCTAGCGCATTTATTTAAAAAAATAAATAAATGCGTGAACAAAGACATCAATAGCTAACTTTGCTTCTTACTAAACATGGGCTTATATATTGGTTATATTAAATAGCTGTGGTTTATTAGAAGCAGGCCATTTGCTGTAATGCAAATTATCTGATTATTCCAGCAACTTAAGAAAAAAGATTCACTAAATAAAGCTGATTTTCATTCTTTTATTATGGAAAATAGATAATAAAAATGTTACTGAAGAGCTCTGTCCCAACTCTTTCCAGTCCACTTATTTTTTCTTGAAACTGCTTTCTCTGGCCCTTACTGCACTATGAATATAGGGGGCAATAAAAGTGATGATTTTATTTTTGTCTCTCCTGCAAATAAATGCCACCAATAAGATGACTATTCCCTTGTGCTTGAGAATGTAACTTCTTTCCTCCAGGAGCTGTTGTGAGTAGGAATTCTTTGTATTCTCCTTAAGAAGGAGTATGGTTTATCTGCTGGAAGTGCATGGTTTTCTTCCTTGCTTCAAGCCTGTCTAGTTATTATTGCTAGTGGGCAGTAAAACTAAGACTGCTTCTCTGTAATTCACATCACTCCTCCAACACCTTTACTCTGGACCACTGCGAAAGTCAGGAAAAAAAAAAGCAAAGGGTTTTCATGAAAAAAAAGATATCCATAGACTATACAGCACAACCTATAATACTCCATTACATATCCTCAACATATCTTCTTATAACCATCTTCACCTGTCCTTTTAAAGACAAAACATTTGTAACTCCAACAGTGTGATCTAGAAAAGGGAATGACTTAAGGAGAAATATCATGCAAAAAAAATTTTTTGATACATGAAAAAGAAATTTAATATTATATTCTTTTTAATTTCTGTGTTTCACCCTATACTGCTCCTTACTGCACTGATTATACTGCAATTTAAGAAAGTACCTGCTTAATACTTTATGCTAATTTCATACTGATTTTATCCCAGCTCTTAGCCTATGTAGACTTTACCAGGACACATTTTAATTACATTCTCTCTAAGGAAAACACAGTTAATTTTCAGTTGTACAGATGGAGATTTTCATAATCAGAAGAAATTCCTCAGACATATTACCTCAAAATTACCCCTTACTAACCTCAAAAGAACAAACCAACAAACCTCTGTCCTTCCTTAAGCACTCCTCATCCTTCCCAGCCCAACACCACGGTACTCCATAGATTCTCTCCACCTCATCTGCCAGAGTTGGCTCAGTTCCCCAGGGCTGAATCCAAGACAGCATGTGACTATGCAAGCTCACAAACAGCTTAAGAAGGCAGTCCTGCACTATGTACCCTTTCTTAATTTGTACATAGTTATTATCTAAATCGATATCTTGGTAATTAAAATCCTGCATGTTCAATTTTCTGGCCTTCCTACAGGCCACTCTAATTTCAAAAAACATTTCCCAGTCCCCTAACTCTACATTGATGTTGGCTATTCCAAGAATCACCAAGATCCCTCCTCTGTTTTCAAATTCTACAGAGACTGTCCTAGGCCACGTCAACTAATATATTTTCTAAGACTTCTCATTACAAATTTAATAATATCATCCACCAATATTGTCAAGCCTCTGCTTGATTCTGCTTACTCTTCACTAAATACAGTATTAAGTCCCCACTCATTTTCTTTACCCAGTTTTGCCTCTGTTATTACACTAATAATACGACCATTATCTCTGAAGTGATTCTACCCACAGTCAATAGTCTTAATCTCAAACCTTACTTCCCATAGAGCCTACGAGCAACATCCATTTTAAGAATGCAAGATAGGCGAATAGTTCTTACTCTTGAGGACATATTCACACCTTAATAGAGTGCCACAACCACAGTGATCAATACAAAGTCATTCATATAATATTTTAATTCCAAACGCTCTACATTGAATAGTCAGAAGCCACGAAATGTGCATAAAAAGTAGAGAACCACATAAAAAATAACTTCAAGTTTTCCATCTGGAGAATATGGGCAGCCCAACGAGGACAAGCAGTGTTCAAGGGCAAAACACACGCTTTGCCTTTACTTGAATGAGTAAATATTTCTGTCCCTTGAAGCAGATAGGGATTTTGTCCCTTCTCTCCATTTTGTCCCTATTCCTCCATTCCTTCCTCTCTAAAGAGAATAAGATGAGATCACATTTTTGCCGTAAGGAAAGGGGAAAAAACTTTCCAAGACAACTTTATATGGGTAAAGCAGAGAAGAGTTCTTTTACTTACAGGGTTTTGGGGTACAGAA
>JAWWMO010000001.1:14381052-14391608 GCA_035047845.1 Dendrocincla fuliginosa
CTGTGTAAACTAAAATTAATTGGTCACTCATGATTGGCTGATGGCCCTCCAAGGGCATTTGAAGGAGAAAGAGAGGAGGATGAAGTAAATCCCAGACTCAATTAAGGGAGACCTTCTGAAATGGACTGTGCAGGTGAGGAGAGACCCACACAAGAGCAGGGAATATCAGTTATGTAACATAAGTTAAGTACCAGTTATATAACAGGAGGGGCAGTGCCAAATGCCTTTGCTTGGGCTGCTCTGGCCACGTCGCTCAGGTAAATGTCATTTGGCCAAGTAGATAAAAGGCAGATGGCTCATGTTTTGGGGCTCGCTCGCTTCACATGACAGGACAACGTTACCTTGGCGAGGACACCCACTGTCACCTGTGAGCCAGCTGACCCTTGAGGATGCAGCCGCTGCTAGGGATGTATGGACATTCCAGGGGTCGGTGAGACAACTCCATGGGGGACACCTGGGCAATTTGGGTGTTTGCCCCTGGGGTCTTATTTTCTCTTCTCTCTCTCTATTGGGTTTCTTTCCTGTTTACTTGGCCACCTTTGGTAATAAAACTGCTGTTTGGGTTAAGTTTTATGCGGTGTCTCAGCTTCAGCTTCCACATCCCTTTGTACCCCCATTTCCCCTGAAACAGCATACAAATTACTTATGGTCTGGGACATCATTTTCCTGCTGTTTACTCTTATTACTTTGTGCTTCTCCTTGTTGCTTTTCTTTCCTTTTTCTTTATATTGGGAGTTTTGATTAGGTTTGCTGTTGTGGCTCTTGTCTTTTGGTATCTGTTTTGCAGTGCTATCCAGAAGACTTAGTTACAGGTCAAATAGTTTATTACCTCCAGGTTTGTAAAGTAAAAATTAAAGATGCATTTCAATGGAAATAGATTGCTTGCATCCTGTGTCACACCATCCAGCTACAGAATGAAGATATTCAGGGGGTTTGTGTTTAATCTACTGACAGTGTATAGAAATACATTCCTAATATAATGTCAACACTGTGATAAACAGGGTTTTCTGCATGATCCAGTGATCACCATCTAGAGAAATACATGTCAGCCACCAATTTTCTGTTTCCTTGAAACCAGGTACTCATTCCCCAGCTGTATTTCTGGAATACGGTACTTCTCCTGTGTGCAGTTAATGAAACCTGAGGTACCTGCAAACCAGCACGAGTACAACTGCAAGTTGCAGTTGCTTTGTATCTATAAAACAAAATTCATGAGAGAGTAACAAAAAAAAAAAAAAAAAAAGTTGGTTTTCACAAAGAGAAATCAGCAAAAGCATGTGTTCTGAAGAAAACACTGAGAAAAATATTTAGACAGCAGGCAACAGGACAGCTGTACAGTCATGCACACAGCATGTGATGCATGTTGCATTTTGGAATTGCTCCAGTAACCAGAGAAGCACACTCATTTTCCCACACTTTTGTTAGTATAATCTCATACCCAGAACTCAAGTCTCATGTGTTGTCAAATCTTATCACAAAACGACCTTTCACTTACTTCTAATCATTCAGATACCAGAATATTTAAAGTATTCAACAAGTACTTCGCCAAAAGGGAAAGTAAAAAGCTCTGCTTCAATGTATTCATCATTGCTTGCTTGAACTCAGCATTCTCAATGGCTTTCCACCTGTTTTCTAGAGAGAAAAATTCATCACAGTTATGGACTCCTTTCACATTAAATTCAGAGAATAGCTTATCTAAGTTTTAGTGGGTCTGAAATTTTGGATGGGGACCGTGTGCAAATTTGGACACAGCAAAGATCAAATTCTGTATTTGAAAAATCGAGGAAGAATCCAGTTCATCAGGAATTTATTTCTATTCATTCTCTGAATGACCTATAAAACTTTTGTCTGCAAAAATCAATTTACTGATTGTTGTAGCAAAATAGAGGAAACTGCAAATTTGGCCTGACAATTGAAGCTGATCTGCAGTGTCACATGAAAATTAAATCAAATCCTGAAATGCACAGAAACACTTTTCATTCTTGCCCTTTTTCTTACTCAGTTTTCATCAGGTTTGTTTAGCAAGGCCAACAACCATCAGCAACCTTGTATAATTGTCTTTTTTCCTCTGATAATTCTCCTAGAATATCTGTATTTGTCAACGCCAACTTAGATAGCAATTTTCTGTGGCAATTCTGTCACCAGAAGTCCTTTGGGTGTATTTTAGAAAGGACTCCTGTAAATAATAATAACTTTGGAATTTTGGATGTAAAATTTTATTATCTCTGAGAAATTTAGAAGCACTTTCTTTATCTGGCAACTATGACAACACTTGGCAACACAGACTCCAGCCTAACATACATCAATATATGAGGATGGTGAGACATCTCTGAGAAGAATCATGCAATGTATTCTTGACTAGTGACAAAAAAATTCTGGAATTAAATTGCAAGAAAACTTCAGAAAGCACCAGGAAGTTGTACCTGTGACTCCACAGCTCTATTCAAAGAAGGTAGAGAACATACTACCAGTGGGAGATTAAGCTTGCAGCTGCTTGCACTAGCAGTGATTTAATTGATTTTTAACTAATTAAGCCCCTTAGCAATCCTGTGAAAGATTTTTAATCATGCCAGCTCCTGTAAAAGTACAGGGGAAGGAAGACATTTCCTTCAGGATTTTATTTCTCAGAAGTGAAGGAAACCCTAATTTTTTTTCATACAGCAGAAAAAGAAAATCACTGTTCAGCCATGGATGCCTTGGGGACCCATCCTTTAGTCAGCATTTCAGGAGAGAGAGCAGAGAATGTTGTCATAGCCTACAGCAAAATTCATTTTGGGCAGTTTGTGTAAGTACTTTCTTGAGGGAAGGCAGAGGCATGCCCTACTCTATGACCTCCTCAAAAGGAGTTCTATCTGGGCAAAGGACAAGGGAGACAGGGTATGTGGCTCCTCTCTCCTCCTGTGAATTGTGCAGGGCAAATCTCTCCAGGAGGTTTTGCAGTGTGCTTATCTGTGTGGGGACCAAGGCTTTGCTCATTAGGCTGGGTGTCCACAGTGCCAAACACTCTATATTCATGCTGCAACAACCCCGCAGTGTCCTCCTGAGCTAAATGCAAGGAAACCATCCACTTTATGATGCTTCCAGTCCTCACCTTGATATCCATTTACAGGGATAGTAGGGCAGATGTAAATCAAGCCGCGCTTACAGAAGGAAAAGATCCTTAAAATGAACTTTTCAAATGCATTTGTACATTGACCTACAAACTGCCGAGAGATGGCTGTGACTTGTTGGGTGAGGGGCAAGAGATACTGATGTTTCTGCAGTACTTTGAACATCACGAGTTAAGACTGCCATCTGTTGTCTCTGATGCTGCACTCATGCAATCTTCCTGAGTTATTCTGAACAAGTTCACGTCTCTCTACAGCTAAAACGCAAGGAACAGAGCTCTTGGCATGCATGCTTTCCTTCAGTTTTCAGGCTTTTCTGTAAAAGATAACAGTCTAATGTACTGAGACAGAGCACATTCTTGGTGCCTGCAATATTTGTTAATTTTTAAGTGCGTGCATTCTTTGTAGAACAAAGCCTTATGTGTACCTTTCTTAGGACAGAAGGTTTGTTCTTGAACTATTTAAATGTACCAGCAAAGAAAATGAAGTTAATTTATGTTTCACTCATCTGTAAAGCAGACATGAGGAAAACCATAACTGAGAATTGCACTTTCTCAGGGCATTAATAAGAGATTACACGTATCATCTGGATTTTTTGAAATGAAACCTGAAAGCAACCAACTCAAAATCCAAACAGCAATTAAACACAGCTTTGGGGGGAAAACAGTGCTGATAATTGAGCTCTGCAATATTCATTTCATGGACCAGATTTTGTCCTAAGGAATATTCAATGCAAGGAAAAAGATCACTAATCCCCCTTAGACTGTATTTGTAGGGGAGCATCTATCTAAGTAAGGGGACAGATCTGGCACAGGAGGCTTGACCCCTGCCAGTCAACTACTGCAGTTGTAGTCCCCTACAACTACTTTATGGGTGGCTGAATTGCACCTACCAGCTTGATGAGAGAGTTTTAGCAGGGAGTTTTCCCCCAAGAGAGCTGTAAGAGAGAGCTGGAACTCACCACACACCATGAGACTGCCAGCAGGGGCAAGAAGTCCTATCAACTGCTGTATAAACTATTAACCTGAATGGTTTCATCTACCATATAATGTAATGCATGTATTTCATAATGTGGCCACGAGCTTGATATATCCTTGCTTGATAATTAGATAGTAACATGAAACACTGCTTAGCTGTGAAATAGCCAATTACATAACACAAGACTAGCATTTTGTGTTAGCTATGAGCAGGTCCCTTAGTGTATGCATACCAGCATTCTCCTGGAAACTGTGGGCTTGCATACAGTAGCTGAGGAATTGTCTCAGTATTTTTGTGATCAAAAATAATGCCATTTATCCAGCTATATTTGAATTGTTTTATTTTGAATTAAACATTGTCAGATAGACTGTGCATAAAGCTATGCATGCGTACGGTCAATACACTGTGTATAAGGCACAAAATTGGATTTGTATGACAGGAATAGATATCAGCAAGATTAAATTGCTCAGTTTACTTGTACCTGTAACACAAACATGTAGCAAAAGTCAATTCTCTCCTCTCCCTCCGATGTGAAAGAAGAATTTCTTTTTTTTGCTTTAAAAGGTTCTGCATACATAACCTTCCAAGATTTTGGCTAAGCAGTGTCTAGAATTCAGTTTTATTTCACTACCTCTTTGTGCTATATAAAACAAAGCACAACATATAGAATCCCTATGTATGGACCAGGCTCCCACTGTGTTGGCTATAGAAAGGACAATTCTCATATACAAATGTGTACAACCTGTGTAGAAGATGAAAGGTTATGGAGGTGTAAGGAGAAAGTTGAAATTAGTGCAAGTGCCTTCAAAACAGTACCATTGGCACAGGTCTGGTCTTGGTGGGCTTTGAAAAAAAAGCAGGACAGTCTCACCAGTCTCACCTCCTGCCTAAAGACACTTTTCCTGCAGTTTTAAGGTTTTCAAATGCTTAAACAAGAGAATAACTTAGATGGCATGAATACTATAGTAAACATGGCTACATTACTTTTTTAAACTAATTCTTCATTTTTACAGTATCAGAGCAAGAAAAATGTAGAATGACCAGACAACATGCCTTGTGTGAAGGTGATTAAAACAAAACTGATATATTCGCTGATACATCGTGATAGATATTGCGGTAAAATATATTGCATACACAATACCAACACAAACTTTGCTTTGGAAAAACCCGGGGGAGGGGGTAGGAGGGGGGGTGTCTGGGGGGTGTATAACCTTTCTCTATTGGTATTGTCAGCAGAATTTTAAAGTAATTACTCTGTTTCTAATTATTACTTGCAATTATTGTTAAACTTGGTAAAAACAGTGAAATTTCTTCTAAGATTTTCCATTATAATAAATACTTGTCAGTTTATAACATTATTATGGATGCATTTCTCCTGCTGAAATTAATCTCTGCCTCTACGTTTGATTTTTTTGTTTGTTTTGCTCTTCTTTTTTCTTTTTTTTGGTCCATATTTTCACGGTTACAGAAAAGTGATTTTGTCATTATCAGAAAGTTTCTCTGTATTTATAAAACTTTGGGATGGCTATGGCCATGGTGGGCTGATTAGTAATTTGTAATGGACTTACTGATGTGATTATTTGCTCTGATCTGATTTTTAATATTATAGTGCCTACAAACAGTCCATCCATGAGTGGATCATTTTCATACAGAAATCAAGCACCTTCCATTAGAGAACTGCAGAATAAGAGCAAGATTTTTCCTGTAACTTGTTCCTACTGATTATCCAGCTAAATATCAGACCCAGAAGAGTGATCTCAACTTTGCTGTGCTCTGGTTATCCCCCTTTCTACATTCAGTAAACACGATCAAATACTACAATGAAAAATGTAGCCAGAAATTGAGCTGTAAGTCAGATTAATTCAGATTGGATAAATTGCAAACATTTATTATTTTGGCTTTATTTTTGCTTGCTTATTGGTTTTACTCTGATTAGTCACTGTACAATCTTTTTATAGTTCAATAAAAAAAATCGAGTTATAAATCACCATTATTTGTTAAATTCAAAAGTGTTTTTATGAATGCAGAAAACAGTGATGAGTCACACTTGCTTTACTTTGTTATGAAGCACCTTTTTTGTGTTTTTAACTTGACATTTTATCCAAAACAATAGTGAGAGCCACAAAAAAAAAAAAAAAAAAAAAGTAGTGATTAAGAGTGGCTATAACTGAATTCATTTACTTATAGTAAACACAGGAGTTTCTAATTAGCTAGATTTTTTAAGGGTCTGATTTTTCCCTCTCTACATTTCTTCAAAATAAATATTGATAATGCGCCCAAGAAAAGGAAGCAGCACCAAAGAGGGGAAGAGGAGGCAGAAGTAGAAGCTTCAGTCAAGAAGAGAATCAGCCTGGGGATGGAGAAGAGGCAGAGGAATAAATGTAGCTGTATCCTGCAGCAAGAAGGTGAGGGCTGGATGCAAATCCATCTCAGGTCTCTTGGGTGGTCTATAATAAGGTTCAATAAAACATGAACATTTGAATAAGCTGACCTGGAGTCATTCAAGAATAATGAAATGCAAATGAAAACACAAGGTAATAATAGTTTGCTTTCTGTGTAAAATTCCTTTTTCATGTGTCTGGAAGGGGCTTGACATGTGAATATAAATCAGGATAACTTATGGAATATTCTAATTTTCTTTTTTTCTTTTTTATTTTTTGAATGAATCATCATATTCAATATGAATTCTAAAAGCAATACCATGACTTGGAAAATTGCTTTTTAAGTCTGTAAAGCTATAGTGTTATCATTTCTTTAACATTAATGTCAAAAAACCCTCAAGAACAACTTCATCCAAGATCCATTAGGGTTAGTAGTAGGCAAACTTACCACAAACACCTCTGCTTTGAAGAGATTATATAATATTTACAATTTAAGTGGGGCCCCTTTTGTACCAGTAATTCATGTTACTCTTCCTTGGTAGCATATTTTATATTTCTTCATCCCTCAGAAGGACATTTTAAACTACTGCACAGGAAATATTTTAAGAAATTATTTTATTTCAATCACTTACAAAGTGTTCAGGATGTATTGCTGGCCTGCATCTATATTTTCTAATGTCATATTTTAATTGAAAGTGCATAATTTTAGCAGTGCTGGTTGAAATACTCTGCAAAACACATTAAGTCTCAAAATGATAACATATTCACCAATATCCAATATCTGCATGGAGAAATATAAGCTCTGAAACAGACAGTGATGAGAATGAGGTTTTACTTCATATGAAAAGCAACCATGACAGTTTTGAGACAATTATTTTTTAAGTAATTTTGCTTTATTTCTGTATTTTCATCACTAAAATAATTAATAAAAAGCATATATAATTTTTACACTATGTTACCATATTTAGCAATTAAAATAAGAGAATTTGTATATACGGATGTTTCTCCAGCATTGCAAAATGAATCAAATCTTCCCACATCAACATTTGTCACATCAGTGTGGAGAATTAGGAGTTGATTGTATATCCATTTTGTCTTTATATATAACTCTATCAGCAATTAACCTATTAAATACTTGTTCTCAATTTTGTTTATCATAGAATCAGAGAATAGTTTGGGCTGGAACGGATGTTAGAGATCATCTCATTTCAACCCCCCCCTCTAGACCAGGTTGCTCAGAGCCCCATCCAGCCTGATCTTGAACACTTCAAGGGGTGGAGCATCCACAACTTCTCAGGGCAACCTGTGCCAGGGCCTCACCACCATCACAGGAAAGAATTTCAAGGTAGTATCTAATCTAAAATTTAATATCTTATTTTGTGTTTAATTTTAATGTATGACTAACAGAAAACTAAATTCATTATTTCTCTGTGTAAGGCTGATCTCATTAGGTAAGTAAACATTTTTTCTAGAGAGTGATTGCTTTTTCCTTATTTAAGCTCTTGCTGTTTCATTTCTTTTCCACAGGTTTTGATTTTATGTGTGCATGTGCATGTCTGCAGGAATGCAAACACAGACTTTGTTCTATAGCAAAATCAGTGCAATGAAAGAACTACACAGTCATTAAGCCTATGCAGAAGCATCCAAGAATGACAGAAACAACCACCAAAATACTGCTGAAAAGCAGGCAGGCCATGGAAGAGTGACTCCAGAGCCTGCTAAAGGAGCTTGCTAACCCTGCTGCAGGAATGCTTGGAGGTGAACACTACAGGGTCTCCTGGAGCTTTTCATGTTCCAGAGAGACTTTGTATACAAGTGGATTGGTGGACAAAGACACATTTAACATTGTTCTGCCCCATCCTCTGGCTGCTGGGACATCTCAGATGACATTAAGCCCAGCTCAGGCAGAACTGGCACAGATCCCTTTCCCTCAGCCAATGGAGAGGAGAGTGGTTGAGGAAACAGATGGATAATCTGACTCTTGGATGCAGAGCTGGTTTGACACGGGGTCTTTGCAACTGTGTGTTGCCTTTTCCTCAGAGATGGTTGCGAAGCAAAAGCTCAGACCAGAGATGCCTGTTCTGTGGCTTTGCTTTCCATTGGATAATTTTCAGCACAGTTCGCTTAAACTCCCAGCATGAATAGTTACTCATTCTGGAAATTTTTAAATCAGTATTATAGAAAATGACAGCTGGGGGAGAACGTTTCTTGTGTTTGCAGCCAGACATATTTTTTATTGAGTGTTTAGAGCTTTATGGTTGGCTAGAAATGTGGTGGCACATTCTGCAAAGATGAATTCTCACAAAACCAATTTTTTTCCAGAAAATAAAAATCATATTTTCCCAAAAGAAATTATGGAGAAAAAAAACCCCACACCATATTTTTTCCTTTTTTAATGGCTTGGATATTAATTTTCTAAATTTTTGAACCTACATTCTGAAACATGTACCTCTGAATATTTGAAGATTAGTCTTCTTATTTCCACATTTTGTATTGTAAATCATGTAGCTAAATATATATCAAGGGAAAGAACCTAAGCAGTTGTAATATCTGCTGAAATTAAACAGCAGATTCTTTGGAATTGTATGCCTTGCATGAAGTTTAAAACCAAGAAGAGACAAAGAAGATTTTGAAAACCCCAAACATCACTCCTATTGCACTGAAGCATTGAGAAGGGGAAAAAACACAGAAGAGGAACAAAATTAAAATTTTCAAATAAATAATAAAAAAGCAACCTTTCGCATTTTGAATGCTGTGAAATTCATGCAAGAATCACAGTTAATATTGTTATCACATTTCTCCTTCACATTTGTGCTATAGGAATTACTCAATGTAAATTAATTTTATTAGGCTAGGTATGCCCATAAAAGGGAGATGTGATTGAGATCCTGTTTTCTTCACTTTTTCTTTTTTTCACCTCTGTCAAGTTTTTCTTTGTGGGTGTTTTTGCTTGTCTGGTTTGGGTTTTTTGTTTGTTTTGGATTTTGTTGTTGTGGTTTTGGTTTGGTTTGGTTTTGTTGGGGTTTTTAGGAGGATTTTGGTGGGGGTTTTGGGTTTTTGGGATTTTTTTTTGGGGGGGTGGGGGAGCGAGGGGTGGTGTTAAATGTGAATCATATTAACAGATGGATTGCCTCAAGTTTTCCTATTATATTTCCATTTCTGGATTAGTACTAACATTATGTTTATGGGAAAAAAACCAAAACAAAACAAAACAAAACAAAAAAAAAAAATGGAAAATATAAGGGAAAGCATTTCCATGGTTCAACTGTTTTTATTGGGGGAGTTTAGCATGTTTATTCTGTTTGCTTATATGAAATGCAATTAATCCTGAATCTACTAATGTAAAAAAAAGAAATCTGACCAAAATTTTCAAAAGAAGATTTTGGTGTCTCTTTTGTCTTCCTCCACTTTCTTGCCAAATGGTCCTACGTGGAAACCAAGAAGTGCAGATGCCTCACAGCAGCCTTTCCCTGCCATGTCAGACACTGTACCAGCAGTGTCTCTGTTTTCAGCTGAGCATTGGGTTTGTACGCAAGACTTTCTTAAGCAGAAATGCTCAGGAAAGCTGTGACAAATCAACCAAGGTTAGAAGTTAGTATGCTTTTCTTTTCTCTCTCAAAAATTAACTAAACCTAGTTTAGCTTCATTTTACTAATAAATGACCATGTCCATACTGATGAGTAATACACATTCCTGTACGTGAGCTACATTCTCATATTGGGTTGATTGTTTCTGAGTCTCATCATACAGAGGAGCACTGAAGATACTGGCTGTTCCCTTTCCTCTAACTGAGTTTCCTCCAGGTGGGTTTTTCTTTATTTCTTTATTCTTTCTTTATTTCTTTCTTGCACAGTTACTGCATCTCCTAAATACAGCTACATTAATGGCTCCTTCTACTATTTTTCTCCAAGGTATTCCTAAAGGTGTTTAAAGATTTTGCTTCCAAAACATCCAGGTGGACTTAAACTTTCATACTGCTAGGAAAAAACAAACAAACAAACAAACAAACAAACTGTCTTAGTTCCAGAAAGAACTAAGATATCTATATCAGCCAGGTAATAATCCCTCTCCTTCAAATTTAGAAAATAGA
>JAWWMO010000001.1:14391708-14448985 GCA_035047845.1 Dendrocincla fuliginosa
AATAGAGGGGGTAGAATACATAGCTTTGATCACCCCCACACAGTGATAACTGGCCCCTCCTGTTGAACTAGGACACAAACAAAAAAACAAAACAAAAAAAAATCTGACCTGCATTTAATTTCTCTGTTAATTCATTTGGCTTTGGGCTTTTCTGCGTAGAGACCATAAAAAATAGAGCCAGTAACAATGGCATGGTTTGATTTGATCCCTGCACCTATCCCCAGGCAAGGGAAATCATACCTAATCCATTTCTAACAGCTGATTGTGTGACTGTTCTTAAATAACCCTCTGAAGTTGATAACCCTTGTAAGCAATCTATTTTAGTGTTTTAGTAGAAATATTAATATCTTCTGCTCTACCGTGCACTCCTGAGTTCTCTCATTACAAGTGAACTCAGATAACAGATGATTCCCCTGGCTTTTTATGTGGAGTATCTAAGTCTTTACTGGTCTTTCACAAGCACAGATTCACAAATAGTGTGATTTACCAGTTAAGTACTGTATGTCTGGTCATGTTCAATAAGGAACTTGCACAAACCAGATTCACTAATACAGTTTACTGAAGCAACAGGAAACCAGGTTCTGGCTTGATGATGGTGAATTCAGTAATTATAGAGTGTTAATATGTATCTCTACAGAAAGTATAGTAACAGAGATCTCATAGGGTATACATGTATATACAAAAATTAATATTCCAACGTTCTCCAATGCAGCTGGAGATGCATAGCTCACCTGAAGACATCCCTTCAGAAGAGGAACAGAGATGCAGTGCATTGTCCAATTCCAAGCAGGCAGAGGTGTTTTCCCCCTTGCTTTTTTCTTCTTTGCTTAGTTTTTCCTCCTCTGATTGTTTCTGCCTCAAAGACCCTCTTTTATAAGGTTTTGGCCTTCCAAAATGTGATGGAACAATCATATGTTGTAGGTAGGGTTTGGGACTTTGGGCATACATGTATTGTATGTCTCATGTTCTTCGTCATTTGCACTGCAAAGGATGTGAAAGTTATTGTGTAAATGGGGCTTAATAAGAGTCTCAGTTACCTTTGGTCAGAATTTGTAATTGACAGAAGAGGCAGAATAAACACTTTGGTCCACCTCCACCCACTGAGGCAGCAGAAGGTTCTCTGACCTTCACCAGAGGGTCTTTGTGCACATCGTTATCCAAAACAGATTTATAGCAAGGCTTGTTTTCATCAGGAAGGGAATGTGGCTGTTGGCTGACAAAGAGGTGGAGGTGCTGCTCTGTCGCTCACTGAAACAGCATTGGGCCACTTCCCTCCAGACATCCTTCACTTGTGAGGCCCTTCTAGAGTCACGTGCAAGAAAAGTCAGGGACCCACCTCATGTTTTTTTCAATGAAGTCATCGATCCTTCACCAACTTAAAGCAAGAGTGTAGCACTGAGCATTTACCACACTCATCTCCATAGTATTTGTGACACTTTTCAGTAGAATGACTGCCTACTCACTCCTTCCTTCAACTTCACTAAATCAAGCATAACATTTTGCATATTTCCTTACCTTAATTGCATCGTATTTATCATGCCTAAGTCTGTCTTCTGAAGAAGAGTTTCACAAACTTTTTTTCTCCACAGTTGTTCCAATTAGTGATAAGTGGGACATCCAAGTGAGCCCTGCATGACAGCTTATCATGCAGGTAATATCTTTACCATATAAGGCCTTATTAATGTAATATTTGTAAGAGACTTCATAGCAGATTTTTGCTTCTGAAAATTGAGGACAGACAGGAAAGAAACTTTCTTGTGGCTAACTGTGTCATTGTTATCTTACTTAGTTAATTTCCTAATACTAATTAGCTGGTCTGACTTTGCTCCTAAACAGTTACGTTTGTTTGCCCAGATGAGAGGAGATTACTAAGAACTAAGGAAAAAAATAGAATTGCTGGATCTTTCTGCCCTTTACACATGGGGAAGTAGGTGGGATACACATTAAGACTGAGGAAGAAGGTTCGGATGTGGGGATACAATACAAATGGGAGAGAATATACAATGCAGTTTTCTGGGATTTTTGTCATATTGCTTTTAAAGCAAAACTAAAATCCTGAATTCAAGCAACGTCATTGTCTTTTACAGGGCAAGTTTCACATTGACTCCCTCTTTTGAAAAAAAAAAGAAAAAAATTTTCTATTACTTATCATGACCCAGATGACGACTTTGACTTTTTGTTTCCATAATGAATCTGTCAACATTTCTTAGTTTAGAAATGCCTGTGACTGTGCCATGACATGTATCATATTTTGATCAAAATAAATCCTGATCAGCAGATTGATAATGTATTTATTAAGAGTTAATATCCTGTGCTGATAATAAAATCACCTTCCAGAGAAGCAGAGATTAGTATAGATAAAACGTTTCATTGTGAGATAATATAAACTTGATTTACCAGTTTAATTTTTTGCTACTTCAGTTTCATAACGTTGTATGAATTTTGCCCATTGTAACATATAATCTTTAATTGCCATTTAGTGTCTAATTTAAGATTGTGTACGCCTTTCAGAATGTGTCAATCCTATTAATTTAATAATGAATGGTAAATAAATGATGACAATATGGTTAATTAAAAATTGTAATGAATAAATCGAGTGGTGTGATTTATCACGCTTCTGTGAGTATCCCATTGGGATTAGAGAAATACACGTCCATACTATAAACAGCATAATTTTGTGACTGTGGGTCAAGTAACTTGGAAGAAAAAAGTTGTAAAGTGTTAGCGGTTAAGATGTGAGATTGTTTTTTACAAAAGGTAGGCACGTTTGCACCACAAGTTGTGATCACAGTGGATGACCTTGTTATTTTTTTGAATTTCTGCAAACTTGTGTTGTCCTCTCATCTTCCTGACATACCTAACATCATTACCTTTCCTATCTCATCAAGAGCATAATTCACATCACATTACTGTAGGTGGTTCTGTAACTTACTTGTCTTCAGTGATTTCAAATCACACTCAAAGAAAATATGTATTTTGAAGTACCATTGAAGAGCATAATGCTTTTGTCTAGATGAATGTGAGGACCTCTAAAAATATAATTTGATAAATACACAGTTTTATGCTGTACTTTGCACTTTGGTAGATCTATAACTTTATGCTGTAATGGTCTTGTTTTGAAGCTTATAAAATATGCTAATTAATCCAACAAGACAGCTTGCCTGACCACTGCATACTATTTCTTATGCCTTTCTCCTCACATGAGTCTTAGTATTCTTCAAGCAAAGATTGATATAAGTAGTACTTGTACACCAACATATTTCCAGGTGTATATTTTGATATTACTGTTCTTCAGGAAAACACTATATTTAGTCAAATTTAAAAATCTGTTTTGGAGAATCATCAATGAATTTCAATATACGTGTCTTTAATGATCATGTACCCCAGAGAATAAATATACAGATGCAGACAAGATGCAACAGGATTAAATAAAATAAAAGCATTTCCTATTGATGGTTATGACAGCCAAATCCGTAAATTTTTTGTGTGTGTCAGAAAACATGATAACTAGGACCAACTGAATATAAACTTAATAATCTCATTATGTAACATTTTTGTTTGTGAAAGATTTAGCTACTAAGCTGAAAGTGATGTGTTGAAGCTCTAACATTTAGGACTAATTAGTCTGATATTAATCTTTCAAATGCTATTTATTCATTGCACAGTGAAAGGTCTGTGGTGGGATGAGGGAAGGGGGAAAAGAAGCACATGCAGAACTACAACAGTTGTAGTACATCCATAGGGGGAAAGAGGCATGGGCAAAGCCTGATTTCTATCAGATTTCACATCTGATAATAGGAAAGAGGTGTGGTGTCAAGAATGAGATTCCTGCTGGGAAAGGCAGGGCCTTCTGGTGCCTTTGTTGAGCTTGTGTCTGTCAAGGGTGTTCTGTATTTGGAGGAGGCAGCTGCTTCTCTGTGCTTGGAGGAGCCCAGCAGGCACAGCTGGCTGGCCATGTCTTCCTCGGCAAGAGGGCAGTATCTCTTGCTGGGATCCTGCAGGAATCCTGAGAGCAGCTGGTTCCACCTTAAAGCAGGGCACCACATAAAACCATGTATTACCAAACACTGTCCCTCTTCAAGGACTGCACAGACATGAATTTGCCTTGAGGGACTGTGCTGGTTTCAGCTGGAATAGAGTCAGTTTTCTTCACAGTGACTAGTACCAGGCTAAGTTTTGGATTTGTGCTGAACACAGCGTTGATAATACACAGATATTTTTGTTATTAGTGAGAAGGGCTTACGCAGAGCCAAGGCCTTTCCTGCTTCTGATACTGCCACCGTGGTGAGGGGGCTGGGGGTGCATGGGAGATTGGGAGGAGACGCAGCTGGGACAGGTGTTCCAAAATGACCAAATGAATATTCCTGACCATACAACATCATGCTCACTGTATAAAATTTGGGGAGAAGAAGGAGGAAGGGGAGGGACACTTTTGGAGTGATGACATTTGTCTCCCCAAGTAACTGTTGCATGTGATGGGGCCCTGCTCTCCTGGAGATGCCAGAACACCGGCTTGCCCATGATAAAATGAATTAATTCCTGGTTTGGTTTTGTTTGTGTCTGTGTCTTTTCCTTTCCCTATTAAACTCGCTTTATCTCAACCCGTGAGCTTTCTAGCTTTTGCCTTTCTAATACTCTCCTCAGTCCTGCAGATGGAGGAGTGAGCAAGAGGCTGTATGAGTTTTGCCTGCTGGCTGGGGTGAAACCATGGCAGGAACCTTAGAAAAAGTCAATTTTGCTGTTTGTCAGGATAGTCTTTAACAAGCTGTTCAATAAGAGTGTTTGAGGGGGAGGGGAAGGAAGGAGGGAAGCTATATTTCAATTTTATGGAAACCAATGGCATAATACAATTCCAATTAAAATCAAGCAAGAAATAAACTATTATGTTCAAGGTTTGCTGTATTTTGAAATAGAACAAGTGCTATGACTAAAATTTTGCAAAAGCATAATTGTATGGTCAGATGCTCTGATACCTTTGCCAGATATGGCAACATCGGGGGCAATGGGCAACATTTTAACACCAGAGTCAGGAAACAATTCAAGTGCAGTAAGGATGGAATAATTTGTTTCCCATGAATTTAACTCTGGATTATTTCTCTGCTTCTGAGTCTTTTAAATGTTCTGTGAATTATTTCTCTCTGACAATGAAAGCATTGTGTGTGACCATTGTGCACAAATGCCCTGCATTTCATGTACTAACTTACACAAAAGATTTCAAATTAAGGCTACATGCTTTTTGTCAAAATGCATATGAGAAAGTCAGCAGTTAAAAAATAAAAATTGTAACATCCATTAATAACATAAATATGAATAAACTAGAAGAAAGGTACACTAAGGTGAACACATTCATACTTCAGCTGAATGAGTTTCTGTAATGTTGGTAAATGGTCAAAGTCAACTTCAGTGACAACAATATCTTGTGAATTTCAGGGAGCCAGACCAAAATAAAACTACCAAATATTCAGAGTGCATCAACAGCAGGTACCCAAGAGTGGGAAGCAGCTCTCAGTGGGGTGCAGTACATTGGTGGAGAAAGAATTTCAAAACTTCTCCCTCAAAATAATCTGACACCCAAAGATCTTCACTGGATTCAGTATACATGCACCTACCTACTCATGTGAATAAGCCTTTAAGGAGGGTCTAACCTTTAATAAATTTTGGACTTAATAAATAACTCTAAGAAATTCTAGGGCTTGTCCCATCCAGGTCTTCAGATTAGATGCTCTAATAAACCTTTTTAATTTAAAGGGAATTCCAGGCATAAAGCTATACCCTTACAATTGTTTGCACTGAACTCAGCTTCCTCCTCTCTGCTCCAGCAGCACACAGAGCACGAAAGCAATTTCAACAGTTTCTGTTGATCAACCCATCATTTTATTTGCTTTTGAGCAGATGTATAGAGGAAAAACTTTGCAGAGATACCACTTAGCTTACCACTGCTTGCAACTAAAATGTGTTGAACATTGTCAGTGAAGATCACAAGAGAATCTTATTAATTCTCTGTTATGGGAGAAGCTTATCAAGTTTCAGAAAGGAGCTTTTTATTTTTGAATGACTCCAAAATGCATCTAAATAAACTAATTGGAACAGACTAAAAATAAACAACTTTTTTAATATTTTTTTTCCCTTGGATAAAATCATTCCAAAACCATTGCACTGATTAGAAGGCTAAGCTAATGCCTACAAAGTCAAAACATCTCCTATAGTCATTGCAGTGAGATATGTCAGCATTATTTTGAATAAGTAGAAAAGTAAAAATCATTAAAAACTTTTTTGGGAGGATGAATACTATATTGTGATAATTATAATTGCTTTTATTATGTATTTCTAATTCTTCCCCAGTTAATAATGAACATTTTCAATTTATTCATATGTCTTAGTGGACTGTTTACTCATATTAAAACCCATTTTGTGCACCCAGTTGAGAAGTAAGTTCCTGTGACTGGATGCTATTGCCTGCTTCATATTTGAAGGAATCTGAAGCTTTTATTTTTGTTATTATACTGTACAACTTCTTTGAAGATACTCAGTATTAGTTCTGTTCTCTGGTTTGATGATTTAAGCTTCATTTGTCTGCAAATTATCCATAAACACTGAAGCTGTTTGAGGATTCTGTCCTTCAAAACGTGGAAACAACATTTTCAAATAGCTGATACAGTCCTTCTGTCAGCACATCTGTCTTCCATCAGCCCCTTTGTCATGCTACCAGCCCCAGAAACCCACCCGGACAAAGAAAAAAGCATTTCTGCTGTATGATTTAACAAAATTTAGTTCAATGGCTTTTCTAGCTAAGTTTTGTTAGCAGTCATATTGGTACTGGTGAGCATGGAAACATATGGAAACATATTACTTGATTTGTGTTAGTTCTTCAATATGACAGCTGTTTTGCCTTGTTGCAGAATTCAGCCTCCCTTTTCTAAAATTGGTTTGATTTCAAAGCTAGGGAAGGCAATGCAAAGAACAATTGTCCTCTCAACATTTTATTAAGCTGCTGAGTAACAAAACATCTGTTGTGACACTTTGGGAGGAGTGACCTGGAGCAACAAAGCTTGAGCTCTCCCTAATTCTGAAGGGCATGCTGTGCCAGTTGTTCCAAAATAACATAGCCTTGCTGTTTCTCCTTCTGTGAGAGTATTTCTAGCACAAATGCCTTACTGACTTTCTAGGGTGATGATGATGTGTAGCCACTCAGCCATATGTTGGCTAGCACATCTTTAGTTAAGAATACAGAGTTTAAACTTGAAGATACATGCCTATTATGACAGCTGTCTCAGGAACTCAATCCAGTTAACCTTTTATATTCCCTTAGCCAACTAATCTGCAAAAAATCATGGTTTAGTTTTGGGCATTTTGGAGGTGGTGGTTTAGGGGGTGCTTCACTATCATTTTAGATTACAAATTAGTTTGTAAAAAAAAAAAATTCTGCAACTTCTAAGCTCCAAGGAAAGTGCAGGTGGAGGTCATTCCAATGCTAATGAGGTCTGCTCCATGCTGCTATACAGTATCTTTGACTCATTAATCTATTAGAGACACCTCTCTGAACATGAAACAAAGTGAATCTTTTAGCCTGAACCATGCTCCCTACCTGCCTTGCTCTGGAAGAAAAGAGTATGTATACACACACAAGTCTGATTCTGACTTTAAAGTCAGAAACAGCAAGTGCACAGATCCATTTTGAGAATGGCAAAGTGCTCCTGGGTCCTTCAATTTACACATACCCATGGTGTGTCAAATAGAGTCTGCTCACATGAAAGCACATTGTCAGCAGGGGTAAAGTCATCTTCAAAAGCATTGCTTATTTTCACACATAAAAAAAAAAAAAAAAAAGGAGTAAAGCCTACCTAGCTTTAGTTCATACCATGTGTGGTGTTCTGTTATTGGGACAAGCTCTTTTCATCACACAGTACCACTCCTGTTTACCAAAAGTTCTGTACTCTGATCACATGTCCCAGTTTCTAGAAAGGTCTTTTGAAACTCAGCAGAGTCCTGGTTCATTTTTAAGAATTGAGGGAGGCTGGAAAGCTATTTGGGAGTGGACAGGTAAGGAAAATGCTTATTGATCACAGCAGTAGCCACAGGTAAATAAGAGTGGCTCTATTTTGAAACAGCAATGTTGTGTTGTACCATTTTTACATGGAAGAACACATATGGGAATATCAGTGACACAAACACATTGCTACTACTCCATTATGCCAAGGAGGGTAGACCAAGGTCTTTCTTCACATACTGGATTCTAATTCACAGTGGAATCCTATTCTGATTCTTTTCATCTTTATCACAGTGACCTCAGCTGAGAGAGTTACCGAGATATGGATCATAAGTGCAGGAACAAACCTCATGTAGGTAGGTGAAGGGCTGTATCTTCAGCAGGGCAAAGGTTAGTCTGACATCTGTAGCCTAATTCCACTACAAAACAGGAATTCCTTTTCTCTTGACTAGCTCTTTAATCTCTCCACTTTCACAGTCTCTAAGCTGTGTATCAGTGGTCTTTCACTATCAAAGATCAGGATGAGGAGTTCTGACATGCATATTTTTCTTGGTGTTATGGGATTCTCCAGTATACACCATGGGGCCAAGTAGATGAAGACCCTGGAAGACATAAGACATCATATAAATAAATCCTGACTATTCAAGCTGATTTTATCGGTGAGCTCAGTGGGTTATTCTCTACCTTATTCTGCAGTTCAGTGCTGCTAGGATCCTAAATATCCAAGAAACAAAGAAAAGACTGAGGTCACCTGGGCAGAGGGCAGACAGGCCTGCAATGCACAGCACTGTGCAGAGGGATGACCCTTAGAAGCATTCAAACTGTAACTGAATGCAAATCATCATTTAAGGTACATGAAATTTACATGAAGTTAAGTATGTATTTATTTCAGCACTGTGAGCTTGTGGGCTTCTTGGCATCAGAAGGGGATCAATAGAAGCCACTTATGATCAATGTTTCCTTTAGTGCAAGAAGACTTGCTATTTTTCTGTCAATGTGAAGCTATTTCTGCCTTCTGGATGGTGCTTTCATTCCCCAACACAGTTCCTGTTTGTCATCATCATCCTTCATTGCTCTGTGTGTGGAAGGGTCTGGAGAAAGCACAGCTTTCCACACAGAACACAAAAGAATGAAAATGAATGCTGGGCATATCAGTGTCTGTCCAAACTTTTTTTCAGTGCAAATACCTGCAATATCTGCACCTCAGCCACAAAAGAACAGAAAACACCAAAGGCAATAATCATGTTCCACCCCAGGATATGCTGACTCTGCATGTGCAGAGATACTCAGCTCATCTCTCTGAACAAAATGAGAATCAGAGGCTTGTCCCAAACCTATATTTGAATTATTTTTTCATTAGCACCATAGATACAAGTAATTTTAAGTGTAATTAAAATGTTTTCCATATATGAATAGTAATTTCAATCATATCCACCACTGTGTGCCAACATCTCTCCACAAATGAACTCAGAAAGTTTTAGAAGGATGGTACAGGTATACAAGCCAGTAGATTCTATGTAAATGTAAAATGTGCTGGATCAGTGTGACCATCTATGAGAATTAGGTTCTGAACTAGGCCAAGACTACTGAACTCAGGTTTTGTAGTACTGTGCTAACGTGGCTATAGTAGTTTAGGACTTGAGCTGCTGCATATTTTTAACGCTGTAAGAACACACCTTCTGGCGCCCACACATTTCAACAATACATGGCAAGAAATAAAGAAGCCTGTAGGCTCTCCTAGGAGCACAACTATTTTTCACAGCATCTCAGTGAGTTGCTCCTTTGTTTCATGAAGAAAAATATAAAGTGAAGGAAAATTTATGACTGTGACATGGGAACCAGTTTATTAGAGGAATTCTCTTACGCTGGTACCTTGTGAAACACCCAGGTCTTTGCTGAATAGAAGACTTTTGCTCTGAGTGATTAGGCCTGTCTATCATGTCACTTTCTCCTACAACCATTTATTTAGAAAGGACGGTCTTTTACTTACCTGTGCATGTACTTGTTGTGTGTGCCTGCAAATGGAAAAGATTACCCTTTCACAGGCACTGCAATAATTCAGTGATTGAACTCAGCTTCACAGAAAACCTTTTTTATTATAATAGATCGCATAAAAGAAATCAGAGGCTGAAAAAGTTAACTTCTGTTAACTGATCAAATAATATTCAGCCTCCAGGTATACATAAGTCACTTAATCTCTCTTCAGTCTTTGTTCAGCAAGAGGTATCATGTCATGGAAAAATTAGTCTATTTGGGGAACCCACCTACTACTAATCATGAACATTTCATGTTCTACAGTGCATTTATTTTAGAAGCATTCTAGTGCTGTAAAATCTCTTTCAAAAGTAAAGTCGGGAAGACTGCCATTTGCCCTTGATCACTTCAGTAGGAGAAAAGGGAGATCTGCGCTATCTTTATTTTAAATCTTTAAAGTAAAAAGCCATTATGCCTTTTTTTCTTTATTTATTGTTTTTATGTTTCATAATCACCTTAACAAAATGTTTGACAACTTTGATTCTTCAGATTAATTAAAAAAAAAAATTAAAAACCATAGGAAAATTTTTATTTTTATTTTTCATTTAAAAGTCTAGGAAAATAAAACCATTTTCCAACTAGGCATTTTATTTACTAATTAAGAATATATTTATTTGAATCATTGAATCATTTAGGTTGGAAAAGGGTCTTAAGATCATCTGGTCCAACCATAAACTCAACATGGTTATATCCATCAAATGTCTCTCGAGATTGCAAGAACAACTGCAAACCGAATTAAAATTAGAAAGCCTTTTCAGATTATTATCTGATAAATAGTCCAACACAGAAAATGTTGTTTATTAAAAGTCAATTTGATAATGGAATAGGTTAAAATACTTTAACTAAAAACAAGCCTCTTTTTAAGGCAACCAGAAAAAAAAAAATGCCCTATTGCAAGGAAATTCTTCAGCTCAAATAATGCTAAAATATAACTTTTCAAATAATTGTCTTAATCTAGAAGAATTGATTTTTCCACTCTGAAAAAAATTGGGAATTTTTTGATCTTGTTAAAAGTCACTTAATTTAAGAACATCCTTATTTATATAATTGTGAATGTCACGAATTTTGCAGCTAGATTTAGTGCACAGCAGACCATAACAGCTCTCTGTACTGCAATCTTTTAGGTCACTGATTTCAAGCTGCTGCTGAGAATTGTAGATCAAGTAATTTTTCAGATATCTTTGCCGTATAGTGACAGGACTGATCTGTGATCTGCCTGTATCAAGTGCCTCTCTTACACCTAGCAATAACCACACAGAGGTCACACATCAATGTTTCAGCAGCCTATACATCTACCTATATCATATATCATATCTTTATCATACCCATAACAAATAATTTCATCTATACAAGCAGGGCTCTGCATCCTCTTCCTTCATTGTCACATGAACAACATGAAGGGTTGTATGTGTTCACATATGCTCACACATATAGTCACATATTATGTGATAAATAGAAGTATGTTTTTTTTATGAGCCCTTTGTTAGGTTTCTCCATAAAGCTGAAATCAGAGCTTCTATAAGAGGTCTTGTTCTCACACGATCACATCGAGTCACAAATGTCTTTCTGTGAGACTTTAAGTCCAAGCTACTGAAGAGATGTAAAGTAAAAAGCTTTTTTCTCATCTTTTTTTCACACCCAAATTAATAAATCAACCTACATTGGGCAGGCCACCAAAAGGAGAGACAAAATATAGAAAGGAGTGTGAAAACAGAAAAAGCTTCAGGAAAGTATTTTCAAATTTCCCCATGCATTTGAATAAGTGAACTAAAGGATATTTAAATTTCTTTACCTGAAGAGCTGTACTAGAAGCCATTTATGTATATAAAATAGAGAGATTTTCTGAGTTTCATTAAGGATATGTTAAAATAACCACTTCTGAACTTGACATTAATCATGAAGTAAAATGTTACAAAATGTTTCACTGGAAAGGTTTGCTGAAAATATTTTAATTTTTTTCCCCATTTGTTTTCTATTTCTTAAACAGGTCACTTTCCCTCAGTCAACCAGTATAGCTGTAGAAATATAGCTTACAGCACCTGTGGACTGCAGAATACTGTATCACCAATTAAAACTCAATTACATAGAGGGTTGGAGATGCATAGTGGAAAAAAATGCATACTCATTTTTAAAAGAAAATCAGTTGCAATGTTTTTCTGTATTATCTTATTTGATGGCATTTATCATTTCCCAAAAAGGCATTAGGATAAGCATTTTACAAGGTTCTTTGGGTAAGAAGATGAACTTCTCTGTATTATCACATTGCATGTCACATTGTGCAATGCAAAAATTTTGAATAGTGATAAGTGGATAGTTCACATAATAAGAGAACAGGTTAGTTGTATAACAGTCTTTGATTTTTCACTTCAGGGAAGGAAAGAGTTATCATTGACCTCTAGAAGAAATTCTGGAGAGCAGCCGCTGTTGACACTGGCAGATGAAAAGAAATACCCTCACTTTCATAATAAGACTCAGGAGGTGACAAAGAAACCTGTGAGACCTTTGCCCACAGGTTAAAACCAAGAGCGAAGCAAAGGGGAAAAAAGCACGGGGAAACAAAGAAAGAACAGCTTGAATACTGAGGGTTTGAATTACTGAGCCTAAAAAGAATCTGCTTTTTGAAGGAAGTCAAAGTGGTTGAAAACAGCCCTTGTGTAAGTTGTCTTAATAACCAGCGATTCTTCCACAGGGCATAGGGGGGCAACAAGTTCTTATTAGAATACAGAGATTTAGAGATTAAGGACATTAAGTGATTAAAAAAACCCAACCCAACCCAACAAACCATGCAACAAAAATACCCACCAAGAAACCCCACAAACAATCCCCCACAACAGACAATAAAACACAGACACACAGACACAGACACACGCACAAAAAAAGAGAAAAAACTCCAACAAAACAAAGTAAATAAATAAATAAAACCAAAACCAAATCAAAACAAATCTATCAAAAAGTACCAAAAAAACCTGCACAACCAAAGCCAATTCATTTTCAATGGCTTCAAACCCTGATAAAATTTGGAAGACAAATTTAACTGCAAAGAGAATTTCTTTGCCTGGTAGATATTTTCAGTGGGGACACTCCTATTTCTGTAACCAATTCAGAAGTACTGGCTGAAGAGTTGAAGCTTGGTCCTGGTATCCCACCTTCTCAGCTGGATTTCCAGGACTGAATTCTAAGTCACAAGTGTGATGTACCAAATGCCAGTTCCTGTACAAAGATAAAGCAACCTGACCTTGAAAAGGAAGCGCAGTGTAGTTGCACAATGATTAGAGCAGTAGAAGATCACTTTAACAGCAGTGTTACAGATAACCAGAGTAAGGCTGGATATCTTCTAAAGGTAGAGTAGTGTCATATACGAAAAGACAATCCAAGCATGAAATAAAGGCTCAGCATGACAGAAAAAAAAAAAAAATGGGTCAGAGATTCCAGTGGAAATTCTTGATAAAATGCAGCAAAAAAAAATGGTTTTGACAGGAAAAAATCTCAGAATATCCTTTCATTTGATCTTGTTATGTAACTTACTTCCTTTGTATTAGTACGCACAATAATGGAAAAGAGCATTAATTAGTACAATCCCAAAGATGTTGGGCTGGGACTGGGGGTTTGCTTTATTTTGATCCAAAATATCATTACAGATACAAAATTCAAATAGGCTTCTCAGTAATTTTTTGTTTGTTTCCTTTTTTTTTTGTAATAGAGAATAACCATGCAAATGCCCAGGAAACATAGTCATGCTCACTCCAACTATTCTTATGAAGTCTTCTCAATGTCAGCTGTATCTTTCTCTACTCTAATTTTTAATTTATATCATACACACTTCAAGTAAGCATATCTAGGCCCATAAAAAATTTGGAAGTTATTGCTACGAAGGCAGGAACCCATAGGAAGTGTACAGATATGTATGTCATATTGGATCAATAGCTCAGTTGATCCAGCTCCCAGTTTCCAGTGTTGGGATTACTGCACCTCTCAATGAAATTGCCAGGAAATGCAACAAGAGAAGCAACAAATTTTTTGCCTACGCTTAAAAGCATTACCTTGGCAAGTAGACTGGCAAGGTTAGCGTAACGAGAGAAGTACTTCAGATCCTCCAAAAATCTTTGCTTGGGTTGCTTTTTCCTTGCATTCCTAATTCTGAATAGCCTTGCTAGGTGATTTTCTCTTGTGGTGGTTTAGTTTCCTTGGCTTTGATTTAGGCCTACCCTGGTTACAGGGTCGTAACTAAGGAAGTATTCCACACCATTCCTTTATGTAATCAGGTGTATATAAGATGAGAAGGAAGGTTTCCCCCCTCTCTCTTCCCTTCCTGTGCTTGAAGGACACCAGGTCTCAGTGTTGACCTCTCTCTTATCCATATGAGTTGAGCCCTATCTGAGAGCTGTTGTCCAAAAGCTGCTCAGAGGTGGAGATTTCTGCTGTTTCCTTGAGGGGAGCTTGGTGAGAATTTATTGTGTTACTTACTTTATTGAGCTTTTCCTTGAGTTTATGAGTGAATGTGTATCTGTTTTATTTTGTTTCTACCCATTTTTGTCCCTCTTCCCTTTCCCTTTTCCCCCTTTTTCCCTTTTCCCTTTTGGGGTTGTTTGGGATTCTTGTTCTGTATATACATAGTGTTTAATTGTATATACCTGTATTATATGTGAATATATATATATACTTTAATTACAATTTTCTTTTGGTACTTTCTTTCTCTTTTGGTAGGGGGGGAATCTGTGTGGTCAAAGCTGGGTTTGGCAGGGAGCCAATCCAAACCTCCACATCTCTGCTCTAGAAAAACGCAATGTAGCT
Organism: Dendrocincla fuliginosa; assembly: GCA_035047845.1. Taxonomy (NCBI): domain Eukaryota; kingdom Metazoa; phylum Chordata; class Aves; order Passeriformes; family Dendrocolaptidae; genus Dendrocincla; species Dendrocincla fuliginosa. The sequence goes on from JAWWMO010000001.1 coordinate 14,406,521, forward strand.
TCTCTTTACATTACAAGACACTGGTATAAAGTGTGAGAAACATGCAGTGGCTTGAACTGTCAGTTCCCACCCTGGGGAAGGTTGATGAAACAGCCATCGATTTTTTTTCAGAGAGGTATGTGTCTTTATTTCCCTACTTAAACTGCAGTCAGCATCAGACTAAAGAGTTAAACACATTACTGGCAATCATCCTAGACTGAACGTAGCAAATCTTCTAAATGAGAACAGAAAGACATTTAGCACAGGGCAGTGTGGATAGCAGGCACAAGGTAATACATCTGGCTTTACTCCATGTATCACCACACCATTTGACCTGATGGCATCATGACTATGTCAACCTCTGCATTTGCTACCCCAGTTAAACCAGTCTTTGCTTTATTGTATTACTTGAAGCTAACCTAAAGTAAAATTCTAATGACTCTATAAAAGAAAATGTATGCCATCACGAACATTGTGCCTATGATTATTTCAACTGTCCTAAGGACAGAGTTTTGTGTACAAGAATCATGATTTTAGACAAAGGTTACTCCTTTGGGAAGAGTTTTGAACGATCAAGGAGTATTGTCTTAAAATAAAGGGGGAAAAATCTTTCATGTTTCCTATGGGAGATACATTTGTGTGATGCTTTTCTTCCTGTACTACTGCTGGTATACAGAGTTGTAGATCTTGTCTCATTTAATGTGCAAAAGGTAAGCACAGTATGCTGAGGTGGAATGTTTCTATTCGTTATTCGTAACTGTCAGGGAGCTGTAGTGCTTGTATCTGCAAAATCACATTAAAAGTATTTCTTAGTACCCTCCAGCTAATCCCCTATGGAGTACTCACCAAATTTATAGAAAGGCAACAGTCAGTTCTGTCCCCAGTCTGACTGGTTGAGCCCAGACCATCATTTAGTGCAACAAAGATATTTTATTCCCACTTAAAGAAAGTTTTATGCGGCCTCATTGCAGAGTGCTTAAACTCCTCATGGTGTCATACTCCTGTTAGATTTCATTATTCTTTTTCATGGTTTACCAATAGAGAAAGAAAGTGTTAACTAGAGACAATAACTTGTACAATAGCAGCAGGAAGAAAAGCTAGCTCAGGACTTTCAAAAGCATTTGAATGCATAAAAAACTGTGGTGCAGCAAGTGAGGAGGAAAGAACTGGTTTTCATATGATAGCAAAAAGAATAATGTATTACTCCCAAACTGAGACACCATTTTATGTTGCCTTTATGCCTAGAAATAATTCCCCAGAGCTGTCGGCTGGACATCAGTCAATAAAGTGCTTCTTTTAACTTGGCTACACAAGACTGTTTACAATTAATGAGCTCTAAAGTATTCAAGAGGTAATAATTGGCTGAATACCTACTGTCTCATTTTTAAACACCACACAATTGCTTATTAGGTGCAACAATGTATGACCATCTGTGAGAAAAAGATTAGAGAAAAAAAAGTATCATATATTAAAAACACAATACTGTAAAAATAATGTATGCCCATAAGATCCCTGGGATTTACTGATAGTTTGTTATGTTGCAGTTCTTGTACTGTAAAATGAAAACACATGACAGGTACTGCGTCAAAACTGTAGTAAACCAAGCTTTAAATGCTAAAAGGAATAAGGAATATCATCTACTGTTTTTTCAGTATAATTCTTCCTTTAAAAATTCTATAGTCATGTCTAGGGGCAAGATCTTTAGGGTTAGATTTAAATTATAACTTCTTAATGTAAAGGATTTAAGACATTCTAGAGGTTTTATTTCTGCATTAATCTTCAGTACTTGTCTGCTGTGGAATCCTCTAGGTGGTTTAGAAAATGTATACAGTGTTGTTATCATTTAAAGGCAAGATTCTCTTTTGTCTTTCACATACACTGGGGAGTAAAGAAATACAGAAGGCTTTTAATTCCTTGCTGGTTTAGTTATCTGCAAGCCATAACATAAGACAGAACATACGTAGAGAAATCTCTTTGGAGGCACTCCTGTTCTTCCCATTTGCACAAGAGGGAAATAAAGAAATGTTATTGAGAAATACACAAAAAATGCTTTTCCCTGTATTGAGTCAGATACCAGAAATGAGTAAACATAGAGGAAGAAATCATCTGCTACTAGAAGCAATGCTCTCCCTGGAGTAAATAGACAGTGAGTAAATGTACTGTGATGTCCATTGCTGTGTTTTTCACTGATTTGCTTCCAAGGCAGTACAGCAATGTGCTGCCCTGACTAATGGGACAGTCTGACATATCTCTCTCACTATGTCCAAATGTACATGTCTCAACAGCCAAAGAAATTTCTGGAGTTTGGGTGGGGTAATGTTGAAGAGACGAAAAAACACACAAGTTCTGTTTTATATAAAAACAGGCAAGTAAATAAATGTTGTTAAGAACACTAAAAAGTAGAATATCCACTCAACTCACCTAAACTTCAGAGAAGAACACAGGCCCCATAATAGCCCACTAATGTATTTACCATGTTTTCTCTCTCTTGAATGCCATGTCCATGGAGACATGAGCCTTACCAAATACAGTCCTCATCCCCTAAGGAGGAATTTAAGAAAAACATACAAAAAAATCTTGAAATGGCATCTTAATTTTAAGTAGCTGCAAATCTTTTTTTGTTTCTTTTTTCCCTAACACTAGATTCAAGATGTTATATTGAATTCCATGTTAAATACCTATTGATTCACAAGGCAGATTTAACCACTCTGAATATATATTTATCTCTGAAGTATCTTTGCAAACAGTTGAGCTTTGATCTGTTACATTGGTCAAAGGAGCATCGTTTTTTCTTTGACTCTGAGGTTTTCTTGGACATTATTGAGCTTTACTACTACTATGCTCCAGTCTAAGCGTGGCAAAGCGTGAGTACCTCTGAGAGTATTGCTTTCTTCTGCATGGATTTGCCCTGAAGCCATTAATTTCCTCCCTGTCCTCCCCCAAGAAACATAATGACCAAAAAATACAGTGGACATTTCCAGTTTGTAAAACTGGAATTTTACAAAATGCTGAAATAGGAGTCAGCTGCTGAAGAAAGGCTTTGAATTTCTACATACCTGATGCAATCAACTCTTATTCATTCTACTTTAGGTTTTCTGTGGATTTACCCCCTGAATGACTAACCTATCTGAATTACCAGAGACTTCCCACCTGTATTCCTAGCACAAGACAAAACTCTTACCATATTGAGAAGAACACAAGTAATTTCAAATGATCGTGGTTTCATTTCAGATATCTATTGGCACTCAACCCCTTAAAAATATTTCTGCATCTGACTCCTTACACAGAGTAAAATCATTCTTGAAGATGCATAAAAATCATCCATCTCTATCCATAATCACTGGTGAAAAGACAAAGGATAAATTTGGGAAGAATCGTGGAACTATTTCTTAGCAATGTGAATAAAAATATAACGATGCCATTCTTTTAAAGAATCTTGCTGAGTTTTTCAATGCAGATCAATACCATAATACATCATAATGGCTTTCATAAAATTGTTATGGCGCTACTGAAACTTCACTCTTGTCCGTCACTTACAGACTGCCCATACTAATGCCTGTCTGGATTACTTGTCACCTTCTGTGCTAGTGCTAAAAACCATTTGCTGGAGAGAGTATGGCCATTTTTCTTTATTATGCCAGCTACTACCAGGCTAGACTGCAAAACTACACACTTCATCTTACAAGTGACACACACTGTTGTGTGTGCTAGAGTGGTACCCAAGTGTCCTAATTGAGATCAGAGGTGAATCCCGTTCAGCATCATAGAACCAGAGTGGGAGCCATAAGCAGCTTACTAACTGTATAAACAAGGAGAGGACAAAATTAAAGGAAATAGATGCAAAGGGGAAAGGAGAGACTGGACCATGGTCACATAACATCTAAGCCGCAGTGAAAAGGCTGTAAATCAATTTTGTTTACATTCTGTTTGCTGCTAATACAGCGTTTCTCATTCACTGCTTTGTGAACTGCTTTTAACCTACAAGATATTGGCAGGAAATCCATAAAATCAAACTAAAAAGAGTACACCTGTGATTGCTTTGGCATTCCAAATAAGAATATCAAGGGCAAAATAGAGCTTAAAAAATGAGAACATTCAAATTTGAGTGTAATTTTATCACTGTGGTGAGACACATCTCTTCCCGGGGAGCATATAGTCTCCTTTCCCTCCCAAAGAGTTGCACGTGAGCTGCTATGCATCATCCGTGCCAAGACAAAAAAAAAAAAAAAAAAAAAGGAGTCCTCCTCAGTTCTGCCTAATCAGATTCCATTTACTAGTGTGCACTATGACCAACAAAGAGATATATATCTTATTGGAGATGTAAAAAACCCCAACACACTATGTATGGCAAAGCAATACACCTGACCCTCGGATTTTTTTACAAAAATGCTTATGCACATCTCAGCAGAAGGGGCAAAAAATACAACCCCATATTCTTTTTTAATTCATGTTTAAGTGACATGTAAACAATCTGTGTTCTACATTATAGAAAATTAAATGGCATAGGCTAATAATTGTGCTATTCTAATTAATCTTGCTTTCTTTTACATAGTTTGAGAGGAACCTGCCCATGCCATGCCACAATAGGATCTCTCATTGTGACACTGAGATGACCTATACCAAACACAGAAGCTTCAATCCTGTGTCCCCCAGGGCTGTAGTCACCTCCTGGGTGCCCTCCCTGCTTTCTGTTAGTTGCAGTCTTCAGCTAATGGTCTGGGCCATGCTCCCATCCAGATCTGAGCCAAATTGCCCAACAGATACAAACACCTGGCAAATGTTCAGCTATACTTCCATACTTGTTTTTACAGGCTCTGTTCCTGCAAAAGATCCTGGCTTTCCTACTGTGAAACAAAATGTTCACCATGCAATGTCTGTGTGGACCTTGAGAAGAATTTGGATTTTGTTTGGGAGTAGTTGAGATCTGACTGCAAAGTTACAGGGAATAGATAGAATCATAGAATCAAAGGGGTTGGAAAAGACCTCCAAGATCAAGTCCAACCCTTGATCCAACACCACTCTGTTTACTAGATCATGGCACTAAGTGCCATGTCCAATCTCAGTTAAAAAACTTCCAGGGATGGTGAATCTACCACCTCTCTGGGCAGGCCATTCCAATGCCCGATTACTCTCTCTGTAAAGAATTTCTTTCTGATATCCAACCTAAATTTCCCCTGGCAGAGCTTAAGCTCATGCCCCCTTGTCCTATTGTTGGCCGCCTGGAAGAAGAGACCAACACCCACCTGGCTACAACCTCCCTTCAGGTAGTTGTAGAGAGTGATGACGTCACCTCTAAGTCTTCTCTTCTCCAGATTAAACAACCCCAGCTCCCTCAGCCTCTCCCCCTAGGACTTGTTCTCAAGTCCCTTCACCAGTCTCATTGCTCTTCTCTGAACCAACCCCAGCACCACAATATCTTTAGTGAACAGAGGGGCCCAGAACTAGACACAATACTCAAGGTGTGGCCTCATGAGCACTGAGTACAGGTCATTTCCCTCGTCCAGCTGGCTGCAATATTTTTGATACAGGCCAGGATGCCACTGGCCTCCTAGGCCACCTGGGCACACTGTTGGCTCATGTTGAGCTTTCTGTCAGGCAGTACCCCCAGGTCCCTTTCTGCCTGGCTGCTCTCCAACCACTCTGTCTCCAGCCTGTAGCACTGTATGGGCTTGTTGTGGTCAAAGTTCAGGACCTGGCTTGGCCTTGTTGAACTTCATCACATTGTAATCAAACCATCCCTCCAGTCTATCCAGATTCCTCTGCAGACCCCTCCTGCCTTCCAGCAGGTCAACACTCCCTCCCAACTTGGTGTCATCAACAAATTTGCTGATGATGGTCTCAATTCCTTCATCTAAATCATCAACAAATATGTTAAACAGGACTGGGCCCAACACTGACCCCTGGGGGACACCGCTAGTGACTGGCCGCCAGCTGGATGCAGCACCATTCACCAGCACTCTCTGGGCCCAGCCATCCAGCAGCTCTTAACTCAGCACAGAGTGCACCTGTACAATCCATGGACTACCAGCTTTTCCAGAGTATGTTATGGGAGACAAGGTTGAAGGCTTTGCTGAAGTCCAGATAGACCACATCCACAGCCTTCCCCTCATCCACCAGGTAGGTCACCTGATCATAAAAGGAGATCAGGTTGGTCAGACAGGACCTGCCCCTCCTAAACCTATGGTGGCTGGTTCTGATCCCCTGTCCATCCTGTAGGTGCTGTATGATTGCACTCAGGACAGATAGATCACATTATGATAAATTAAAGGTGTCATTTAGGAATTTTATTATATCATTTACTGTTATTGCATTATTATGCTAATTATCATATGATATACTACATTATAGTATTATTTAGGAATTATTACTTTTAGAATAGACTTCTTTAATTGTCTGTCTGTCATGTGTCTTGTATTTTTTTTCTTCTCCCTGAGTAGCCCTAAGGAAAACATCTTGGGAGCATTGGTGGGTGAAAACCTCAAGATGACCCAGAGATGTGTGTTTACAGCCCTCAAAGCCAAATATAATCCAGGGCTGCATTAAAAGAAGAGTGGCCAGGAAGGTTGAGGGAGGGGATTCTGCCCCTCTGCTCTGCTCTGCTCTTGCGGACATCACCTGCAGTGCTGAGTCCAGGTCTGAGGAAGCCAACTTAGATCTGTTGGGGCGAGTCCAGAGGAGGGCGAGAAAGATGACCAGAGGGATGGAGTCCCTGTCCTATGAAGACCAAATGAGAGAGTGGGGGTTCTTTTCCTGGAAAGGAGAATGCTCTGGGGAAACCTTCTAACAGCCTTCCAGTACCTAAAGGGGATACAAGAGAGCTGGAAAGGAACTTTATCTGAGGGCATGTAGCGACAAGGGAAATGGCTTTAAACTGAAAGAGTGTAGGTTAAGACTGGATGTTAGAAAGAAATTCTTTACTGCGAGAGTGATGAGATACTGAACTGGATGGGGCTTGGAGCAACTTGGTCTAGTAAAAGGTGCTCTTGTCCAAGGCAAGGGAGTTGGAGCTAGATAATCTTTAACTTTCTTTCCAACCCAAACCATTCTACAATTCGATGACCACCCATTTGCTGTTTGTGTATCATCCTTACTTAGTGACAGAGAGATTCTGCTTGAGAAGGAGAACATAGCCCAGTGGCAGGGGTTCTGCAACATCTGTGAGTCACCACAGCACTTCAGAAAAACACATTTCAATGTCATGCCAAACAGAAATCAAACACTGCTGAATACATTTTCTGAATGTTTCATTTCACTAAGTTTGCTGCCTTCCTCGTGTATTTTTAATTTCTCTGAATGAAGAATGCAGACTGCTATTTCCATACCAGACTTTTCTTCTGGGCACCGGAGATAGGAAGCTCTTTAAGCTCACTCAAATATATATTTAAAAAAAATGTATAGGGATATTGTTCACAAGTAGTATCTTCTCACAAAGCTAAAAAAAAAATAAAAAACCATAAATGAGAAATCCAATCTCTTGGGACTCTCAAATTTTACTGTTGGTGACTAGGCCTAGATACATTACATTTATGTTTGCCTTTCTAAGTCATTTCCAAGGTATCAGATTCATCTCCTGACACATGCTGGATAAATGAGGTCCAAATCTCAGCAGCTGCAGAAGGACTGTGGAAATAACTGTGTACAACCTGAATAAAATGTGGCCTTTCCCAGGACACTGTTGAACTTTCTGTCTTTCTGATATCTGCAGGGTGAAGTAGATCAGAGCCTTCCTCATTATAAGAAAGGTAGGGAAGAGATTATTTTTAGTTTGTTTCTCTGCCCATAGGATAGTGACAGTAGCACAAATGCTGTCATCTGATTCATGAATCAGTCCTTTTTGACTAACTTTCATGCAGTCATGGTTAGACTGCAATCAGCACATGAACCAGCTAGTTGAATTTTTGTTTAACTCAGTCCTGTATTTCAGTAACATCTGTGAGGAAAAAAACCCCAGCAACAGCAATGCAAAACCCACAACAAAAAACACAAATTCCAAAATAAAAAGCAAAACAACAATCTTATTTTTGTGGCACCTCTATCTATCATATTTTCCTACACTTAACTTATGACATGTCCTGTTATTATTTTGTTGCCAAAAACTAAATACAATGTTTACATTTTCCCCTGCTCTAGTTTTGAAAATTAAAGTGTGAAAATGGGCAGAAATTATTATTATGAAATACACCCTTGGGATGCAATACAAATAGGAACCAAAAAAAAAGTGATTGAATCAAGATAAAAGCAAAAGTTGACTATTTTGTATGGTTCATTATCTTAATGTTTTAATTTATATGGAGATTAGATGTAATTTCAACAACAAAACGGATAGAGGGGAGGTTGAACTGCTATAAAATATTTAGGGAACATCTACCTAACAGAACAGAAAATAGAGACTGGAGAAGATAAACCCAGGAAATACAGACGTCAGATTTATCAGAATTTAGAATGCAGCCTCTTAGAGAACAAACTGAGGATTGATTGCAAACTTTCTAGTTCTCATCTCTACCCAGTGAAACTTTTCCTCTTTTTAAAGCTCTATGAGCACTTCAGAAGATTATTTGTGATTGCTCACAATACCCTGAGTTTACTTCTTTAAAAGGAAAAATATCACTTTTTATTTTCTGCCTTATACTATAGGGAAATTTTCCTAGTGTAATTTGAAAACAAATAAAATTAAATTAAACACTTTGGAAAGCTTTACACCTGAAATTTTCAACACCTACTCAATGCATATTAAGGAAAAATAAAAACCTATACAATGTAACTCTTTGCAGGCATTTTAACCCTTTGTAACAGCAAAAAATACAAGCCAGGTGCATTTTAAATACCTTGCTAAGAGTACCATTCTATTACATTTGAGAAATTTTCATGGGTTTTTTTGCCTTATAGTGAGGACAACATGCATTGTTAAATTCACTATAGATACCTAACAAATATAGATACCAGAAAAATACAGTATACGAAACAAAGTCTGTCCTTTATTGAGGTAGAAAGACACAAAGAACATCTAAAAATAACCATGCATTCATTAAATATTTCAAAATTTGCACTGAATTTCCTAGGGGTGAATATGGAATTCTTGGGAGTAGGCACATTAATACTGCTATGTATTTCTATTTCCAGCACCACAGGTTCAGCAGGCTGAGTAGTTCAGCAGTCTTAGTAGCTTAAATATAGAACAGAGGCTGTTTCCAGAAAAGACCTTCCTCTCCCTATTTTAATTATTGTAGATGCATTATTTCATAGCTTCTTCAGCAAACTCCCAAATCTGAAGACACATTTGAAATAAACTTAATTCCTTCAATATCTTTTGAGGAAGTCCAAGTAGATTCTAGTCAGGAAGCAGAGAGAAACAGTAGAAAGTTGCAGAAGAAAGGAACTTAATCTTTTCCATTTTTAGAAACATCACTTTTTCCAACCAAGTTCAATGGGAAAGAACACTTTGTGTTTTGCACATTTCTTATGGGTATTTGTTTGTTTGTTTGTTCTTCTTAAACTTCTTCTTTATCTTCTTAAATCTCCACTTAGGTTGTTTTTTTTCAGGGAATTATTCCTGTCCACTGAGTTTCTGATGACAAACCAGAAACTCCAGTCTAAGAAGAATGTCACTTCATAACTGAGAAGCTGTGATTCAATGTGGATTTTTTTGTGGTTGTGGAGATGTGGTCTTTACTTTGGAATGTCTGAAAATTGTGGATTTCAACAAGTAGCTCTGGTCACTCCAACACCGTGAACAAAATTCCTATTTAATCTTGGCCATTTTTAAAAGTTGGAGGGTGAGAATAGGTATAAACCAGACTGACTATAACAAATACTTTTTGTACCCTTAACAACTTCCAGTTTTAGAGAAGACTCATACTGTTGCTCTTCAACATATCATCCAGGTAGAATTGTTGCTTATTTTATTTCCTAAATTATAAGGTACATGTAAAAATCAGATTTATTTTTGTGTGAAGCTTTCTACCTATCTCTGTTTAAATTAAATATTCTAAAGTACAGTGATGTTAAGAAAGGTCCATCAAATAGATGTAAGATACTATGTCCTGAATAGTGGAGGTTTTGCAACATCCATGTACAATTTACAGGATTTTCAGGAGAAACAGTCTATTTTAACAGTCTACTTTGGGGACCAGAAACATCAGTGAGATAGAATACAATTAGAAATCTTCCTTACAGCTTTAAGATATGAATATGGGTAATAAAGGGTTGCATTTGACAGAGTGGAGTATGGGTTAAAGTTTGGTACATTTATTACCTTATTCACAATGGTTTTCTCTGAAGATTAAAGATGCACTTAGAAATTTGAAGCTTATGGAGCTTTGAGAAAATCTTACAGTGTACTTTTTTATTACTCAGAAGAGATCTAGCAGAAACAAAAGTCCTAGGGGACCTAGGATAGGGGACCTACAAAACAAAGAAAAGTGAAATGAATCACCAAGTATTACTGTGCAAATCATCAGTAGTATTGAAAAATTCAACAGCTGTCTCTTTGCCCTGTAAGCATATGCCCATCAATTCACAATTCTGTTAATTTTGGGATGACTTGATATAAAAACATTTACATGTTGCTATTTCTTTTCAATAAATATTTAAACAAACTATCATTTTATTTAAGAATTCTTATTGATCATAAAACTAAAAACTTATGAAATAATTCCTGGTTTTAATGGGTATTCAACCCAAACATTTATACTTGTATGGATTTATAAGCAAAGAACTTTGAAAAAATATTATATATAACACTAGGCATGTATCTTTAATGCTTCCAGGGCTTGGAAATATTAATGTCCCCCTTCTGTCTTAGACAAAATGACTCTCAAAAATAGTTTTTGCACATACAAAAGTTTAAATATATATATATATACACACATATATAATGCAAAAATAAATAAAATTCCTTTGTGGATGTAATCACAATTGTAACTAGGGTGGTTTAGTGTTCTTGGTTTTCTTGGTTTTGATCTAGGCTTTCCCTGGTAACAGGGTTATAACTAAGGAAGGATTCCACAGCGTTCCTTCACGTAATCAGGGGTATGTATATAAGATGGGGAGGAAGGTTTCTTCCCTCTGCCTTCCTTTTGGGTGCTTGGGAAGGCAGCAGGTCTCGGTGTGTCGGCATTGCTCTTATCTATATGAGCTGAGGCCTAATCTGAGAGCTGCTGTCCCAGCTGCACTGAGGTGGAGGAACTGCTTCTCTTGAGGGGAGTTTGGTGAGAATTTATTGTGGTAGTAATGTTACTGAGTTTTTCCCTGAGTTTACGAGTGTGAGTGTATCTGTTTTGTTTTGGTTTGACCCGTTTTTGTCCCTCTTCCCTTTCCCTTTTCCCTCTTTTCCCTTTTGGGGTTGTTTGGAATTCTTGTTCTGCATATACATAGTGTTTAATTGTATATAACTGTAATACATGTGAATATATATATACTTTTATTGCAATTTTTTTTGGTACTTTTTTTGGGGGGGAGGGAGAGAGAGGGAATCTGTGTGGTCAACAGCTGGGTTTGGCAGGGAGCCAACCCAAACCTCCACAGTAACACTCAGAATACCTTCAATAAACCCCAGAGTCCATTTAGGTGAATCTATTATCCTCTTTCAAAGAAAAATCTGTCCTCCATGTTATTCTTAAGCTTATACTTCTGGTTATGCCTGAAAATATCTCATATTTCTGCCAAAATAAGCTATCAGAGAATCCAAGAATGGATGAGGTTGAAATGGACCACAGTGAGCCACCTGGTCCAACCTCCCTGGTCAAGAAGGATCATTCCAGAGCAGATGGCACAGGATTGTGTCCAGACATCTCTGAAATATTTCCGATGAGGGAGACTCTAGACCCTCTCTGGGTGATCTCTTCCAGTGCTCAGTCACTGCACAGGCAAGAAGTTCTTCCCCATGTTCAGATGGAATTTCCTGTGCATCAGTTTCTGCCCACTGCCTCTTGTCCTACTGCTCTGCACCACCAAGCAGAGCTTGGTCCATCCTCTGACCCCTCCCTGCAGACACTGGCAGGCAATTATGAGGTAGGTCCCTTCTCAGTCAGTCATCTCTTCTCCAAGCTGAACAGGTCCAGCTCTCTCAGCTTTTCCTCATCAGAGATATGCTCCAGTCCCTTAATTGTCTTCGACACCCTCCCCTGCTCCAGGAGCTCCATGTCTCTCTTGCCCTGAGGAGCCCAGAACTGGACACAGCACTCCAGATGTGCCTCACCATGGCTAAGTCACATCTCTTGACCTGCTGGCAATACTTTTCAGAGCCCTTGCAGTAGAGCCAATAAAGTACCTGTTTTCTAGACTAAAGGCAGCAGTTAATTATTATATTTCCCCAAGACCTTCAGGTGAGACATATAGAGAACAGTTATGCGCAAGTCTGAAGTGTAGATGTTGCTTTACTGTTATTGATTGATGTTAGCAAGTTTCAAAATTAAACAGAGATACATTTGAAAGTCTTCATTGAAGAAGTAAAGATAAGGTAAAATACGCAGTGCAAATAGCTCAGAGAGGGAGCTAGTGGAGAAAAATGTGGAAACTTGAATGATGTCAATGCACCCCACTAAAAGGTTTTCTAATGTAGAGATGGAAACAAAAAAAAAGAAAAAAAAAGCCAAAAAAAAGCCAACCTCCCCCAATCTCCTTGAATACTTGTGTTTATTTTGGTACAAATGAACAGGGACAATCCATGAGTGCCTTTAAATATAGTAAGAATTCTTTGATTTGTAGACTGTTATTAGAGATAAGGGACCAAAGGCTTCATCCATTCTTCCTGCCCACAGCTTCAAATCCAACAGCTATTAGTTATCTCAGCAAGGAGAAATTGCAGGAGTGTTTATTTTCATCAAATGATCTAGCAAAGCAATAAACAAGGTTATCAGGGGATTTTGAGACACAAGAATGTGCTGTTTACTTCAAGTAAATAGATATGCATAAATGCACAGAGTTTCATTTGGATTTCTCTGTGGTATTTTGTATAAAGACTGAATCAATTTCAAATATTAAAGCCTAAAATAAGTCCAGACAATTACTATAAACAATTCTTCATCCAATTTACTAAGAAAACTAGAAACAGAGTGCTGGGATCAAGTTACAGTAAATTTCAAATATGCATCATGGGAAAATTTTTTTACCATTTTCTCTGTGGTGTAAATATTAGGTGCACATGAATATGACTACTTGAATTTTAAAGGTCTTGTGATGAGACATCCAGCTACGGATGCACTAGCAAACATTTCTGCTTGTATGGTTTTTTTTGCCAGAACAAGAGAGAATGAAGGCAAGATTCTCCCATAAGGGTCATAGGGTTGGATTAAAGACAGAGTGGGAAAGATTTACTTACGTTTAAAGTTAATTTGTTTCTAACAAGAGCTCAAAGCAAAGAAAAAAATTGGCTAAGTTTCTTTCTTTTCAATGACCTAAAATGTCAGCTCTTCCTAAATGTGATGAGACTCTAAGATAGTTTTGAAGTGTACAGGGGAGGTCCAGAACAAAACAACCACAAGTTTGTTTTTTTCCTGCAGAAATCAGAAAAGCTCACCTCTAAAACAGATGCAACTGCTTTTTGCTGGATTAGACAGCTTGAAAAGAATTTCCCCCTATACTGAATATGTCAGTGAAGGTCATGACCTCTCTCCTGGTTTTAAATTCAGTCCATCCAACAGGTGTTTCCTTAGCTGCAGCAAACATAATGCATTATTCTTTTGGTGCCCCTAAAACACTCCTCTCCACTCACGTAGAGCTCTGATTTCCTGCTCCTTGCTCATCCCCCGTAGCCACTTTACTTATGCCATGGACTTCCCCACTGCTTTGCTCTGCCTGGCCCCCTTCAGATATTTCTCCTAGATTAGCACGTGGCATCTCTGAGGGCACTTGATAGTCTCCTTCCTTTTCCAAAGGGTGCTACTTTACCCTGAAGGTAAGAGGCAATAAAACATGCCTTGTGCTTGGTTTGCATCTCCAGGGCCTTCCAGCATGACTCCTTCTTGGTGTCCAGCCACAAGCTCTTTACAAAACATGTGGTAATCACAGAATAAACTGAAAACAAAGAATTGCATTCTTCATTAAATGTGCATTGAAAATTTGCTTTAATATAATTATTTTTGCAATTACTTTATACAGAAATGCTGATAATATATTCAATTTACAATTACAAATGGAAAAAAAAAAGTCAATTTTCAAACATGCTTGACTTGTCAAAGAGCAAGTAGCCAGACCTGCTGGGTATTATTGAACTATTGATCAATAACAATTTATCTATGTGGATAAATTTTTCATAGAATCTTCTACATTTCATAAGGCAATGCCAACTTAGCCAGATGGTCTATAAATGCAAATTTCTCCAAGTCCAAATGTTTATGTCTAAAGATGATTTTTAATGTTTAGGGTTTTGTTTTGTTTTCATCTGTTTCTTTATTTGCATACATTAATGAGTAGAGTTTCTAGGGATAGAATCTGGACATAACTGAAAGCCAGTCTGACAGAGTTGGTACAGAGAAACAATGACTATATGACCACCCTCATCCCAGTTTTCACTCTGTAGAAGTGCTTTTTTACTCTATGTCCTTGAGTCCACCGTGTAGCTGTGACTACTTCAAGTGGTCCCTAGAAACTAGCAAAAAAACCCTATCTGCTGACAGTCATTTTGTATTATGGAGAATTGTAAAAAATGGACCTCTCTTCAGAAATTTAAGGATGTGCAAGTCCAGGAGGACTGACAAGGGCTATTTGTCTAAAGGAGTCAAAGACTTTGCCTGTGCTGTACCACAGAACTGTGCATTACAGATGTCTTAAAACACCAGAATACCACCAAGAGCAGTTCAAATTAAATAATTGGAAAAATCTCTACAGCATCTGCAACATGAACTCCAATGCTGTCTTAAAATAAAATGTCAGTGCAAGCATTTAATTTTAGTATTCATTCTTCCACATCTTGAGACATAAACAGCTACTATATAAGCACTGTACCATCGCTGAAGTTGGAGCTGATTATTTTTCTCACCTTATGAATAAATGTGTAGTCACAAAATATTAATTTCTTTTTTTATAATATGTGGCTACATCAAAGTCCTTGCAATCACTTCTTAGCTGCTAAACTGTTATATGGTAATTATTTGTTCTACTGATACATTGAAAAAGTACTCACGTGTACAGGAAACAAGAGACGCATCTTCTCCAACTATTAATGAAAATAATAAGTCAGTGTGCTTGCATGTACCTCACTGGAAATGTATTCCATAAATTATTACTTTGTCTCCTGATACAAATTAATAAAAACAACTAAGCCATTGAGTGAAGGATATGTCCATGTCATCTAGGATGCCAATAGATCTTATGAGCAGCCAGAAGAGGCAAGAAGGTTGTCTACTGCTTCTACCTTTACAAGACCCAAGAGATCTCCAGATAATTTACTGGCTGCAATCTTTCCTTGATCAATAGAATCACTCCTTTCCATTTGAAGTTCTTAACATGCTTAGACATGCACAAGGAATAAGGTCAGACTTTATTAAGAGAGACTCTGAAAGCTTGAGGAAGTATTAAGTGACAAGCATCACTGAAAGATTATATATTGTCATTCAAAGCAGTGGTTCACCACAACTCTTTTCAGAAGTTGATTCACTAGGTCCTGTCACTGTCTAGGATATTCATACTCCATGTCATTTCCTTTATGTCAGATTTATATTTAAAGCCCTTTAAGCCTCTTGGTGGAAAAAAAACACAAACAAACAAACAAACAAAAAACCCTAACCCAAAACAGTCTCCCTGTTCCAAATCAGAACCTCACTATTCCCTCTACATATCTTCCATTCTGTCAGAGCTCCTTGGGCAAAAACATGTATCAAGTTATAGTGTGGAACACCAAAGAGAAGTCCTTAACTCTCTGAGGCAGATGCGTTTTATAGGATTGAATATCCTAACTATAAATCAGTGCATAGAAGATTCATATTATTCAAAGATGAAAGAAGTTGACTAACAAAAAAAGAAAAAAGGAATCAATCCTTGAAAAAGTGTCTGAAACATTGCAGTAAATTACCTCTGAGTCTGACTGAGATTAAAAGCAGATATCTCTCAGATATCATGAGAAAGAGTGATCTTCAAAAAAGGGTAAGTCTGGCCAATGCTGAAAAGCTGCAGTATTCTGATCAAGCCTCTTGTGAAGAGACTTAGTTTGATCTTGACTGGCTAAAAAGGAGTGTTCAGTACCACTGAGTCAAAGAGCTTTACTTGAATTGGCCAGGAAGTTTTAGGCCAAGCAATTTATCTTTAAAAAAAAAAAAAATAAATAAAAATTACGTGTTATGAAAATTCATACTTTTATAGGAAATTATGAAAGCTGTTTTAATTTCTTGACTTCAATCAGAAGAAAACTTCAACTGAAAATCAACATACAAACCAAATTCTTATAGACAACAACTTTTCATTTTGAAAGTATATTTAGTAAAAAGTATTAAAGAAAGACATTGCTGACATCAGAAATTTTTTTGTGATTATCTAAGTGAAATAATTTATTAGCTGCCAAAAATTCTGTCTCTGCAATTTTTTTCCATTTTTTACTTACCACTCTATTTTCAGGTCTTTAGGAGGGTAAAGGGTACGTTATATTCTCAGGAGTTAAAATTCTGGTTTTCTACTTTGTTTATTATTGAAACTTACCTGCTATCCGCAGTTAGTTGATTAATACTTAGACAGTAAACCAATACTCATTTGAGGTTTGGTTGTGTAGTGAACACATGGGACCAAGAGCTGCTGCAATTCATTTTTACACTGTTTACATGACAGATCAATTTAATATTATTTCGATCTATACTCCATGTTTACTATTCTTTCCAGTCAGAGATCTTTAAGTGCTCTTCAGATCCATTATTTTCTCTCTGGGTCCTTATAATTCCATTTTGTCTGCTTTCAATTTATTAACTGCTAACTTGGATGATGTGAATTTGCAGAGTCGTGATTTTTCTCGCCCTGCTATTTCAACCTCATGGCTATACCTATACTACTCAGTATACTTCTTTGCATCTGGAGCCATAAGGCATGGAACAGTTTACATACATATAGTTGAAGTCGCCTTTCTTCCTAGCAAAGGCAGTCTGTCAGAATTGGCTACTGTGATGGTCAGTAACCTATGTATCCTATGGCCAGAGAGAAAGTAGCCCAATTGCCTGAACACCTCAAGACTTACAGTTAAATTACCTTATTAAGGTCCCTGTATAAAAGTCGATTTTAAACCAACACACTTGAGGCATCAAGGACCTCTCCAGGAAGTCTGCTCCAGTGTTTGACCACTGTCTCAGTACGGAAATGCTTCCTAATGTCCTGCCTGAACCTCCCCTGGAGCATCTTTGAGCCAGTACCACATGTCTCATCACTGGATCCCAGGGAGATGGGCTCAGCATCCCCCTCTTCACTTCCCTCTTTAGGAAGCTGTAAAGATCAATGAGGTCACCCCTCAGCCTCCTTTTCTCCAAACTAGATAAACCCAGAGACTTCAGGCTCTACTCACAGGACGTTTCTATCAGCACTTTCACCGTCTTTGTTGCTCTTCTCTGGATCCATTCAAGGAACTCCACATCCCTCGTAATTTGTGGGGCCCAGAGCTGCACATGATACTCAAAGTAACAAATAGATTGAACAGAATTGGTTCCAGAATTTGAGTCTGCCTATCATCACATGTCAAATGCACCAAGGGGAGTGCTACTAGTTTCACAGAAGGGATAATTGTAACTTAGCACCCAGGTCCAAGATGTCAAAGTATTTAGCTTAACAAGAAAAAATGAGCCCTAAAATACAAAGTTATTTCTAAGAAGATGCAGAGACTAGTTCAGTAAAGCAAACCTACCATCAAGGGACTTACATTTGTCATACAGTTATTCCAGAAAAAATGGACAGGCAAGGGACAATTCCTAGAAGTTTGCAAACCAGCAATAATTAAGCATGTCAGTAATAGGATGAACATGTTAAATTTGTAGAGTACCTTCCTGAGCTGCTTCCTAGATCCTGTCATGCTCTGCCCCTGAAATGGGAGAGCATCAGTGACCATAACTCCAATACATCACTTGCTGATATTGAGGTAAAAATGAGCAGGTGACTGTACCCTGTGCCTTTAGTCCATAAAGAAAATGCACACAGTAAAAATGTATATGCTTTATAAGATTTTCAATTAAAAATCTTCCAATTTAAAAAGGCTACACATACACATAAATGAACAGTTGCAACCTTACAGGGATACCCATCAGCATATAAATCCTTCAAGCCAAAGACAAGATCCACTTTCCAACCATCACTACCACCACTGTGCAAAGTTCCAATAACCAAAATCACAGGGATTCAGATAACATACCCCCAAACACAGTCTTCTGGTCAGCTGCAAATTACCCTGTCCATAGAAGACCCTCAGTTTTACTGCTGAAATCCCTTGTAAGATGCTCACAGTAGCAGCAAAAATGTTTAACATGGGTAATTGATATTGATTTTAGCAGCAACTATCCACTTCAGTGTGCAAGAGGTAAACAGCAGCAAGACCAAATTACTTTTTTTTCTTAATGTCTCTTGGCTGTAAGTAGAAATCTATGTGTTCACCCACAGGTTTAATACCCGTTTATCCCATCCCAGTGAATTGTAAACACTATAATAAAAAGTAACAGTTCAAAACAAGAGTTCTGGATTTCCTGTGTTTTTGTCTGTGTCCTTACATGCCGCTCTCTTCTGATTTGTGGAAACTCCAGACAATAAGGCAGGCAATACAATAACTTTTATTCTATTTGCTTTGTGGGGGGGGGAAAAAAAAAAAATCTTTCCAGAAGCAATCCCATTGCAGAGGCAGTAACTTTACAAATTTTTAAGTAAATAACCATTACACACAAGAAGATTCCTATCTGTATTCATGTTCTTGGACTTCCTTGAGTGCCTCAGATGTCCTTGTCTTCACTGTCTGCACCACAAACACCTGGAATACACTGGGAATAGTACACAACTCAGCACTGGGTTGGAGCTTTGCCAGAAGATGTAGGCAGTTTCTGAAGCTGGAGAAGTACAGAGAGAGAATGGGATACTACAGCCTTTGCAGGAATACTCATTCTCATTACATGTAGGACTGTACAGAGTTTACACAAAGACAAACCAATCTGATCAAACTGTAGGTACTTAGGGGAATTTCTGAAAAATGCATTGTGTAAGGCTGGATAACATGTTTTAGAATATTTATGGCTAGATTTATTTTATTCACAGATATTTCTCACTGGAATAAGAAATACAAGATTTTGAAGACACATGCAGAGCTAAATCTTGACCTTTTGCTCAGCCTTTTCACCAACTTCAGGTACCAGGAAAAGCTCCTGGAATAAATTCTGTGAATACTCAAGCATGTGTTACACAACAAGGCACATCATACCCCTGAGACTACAAATGTGAAATTTGCAGGATAAAAGTATACACAGTGATTTGAAATTAAACATTGTAATTTGGAACTCCTCCTCTGCCATATACATACACATGAATGTTATTTTCTGCAGAAGAATAACCACTCTGACAGTCAAACTCAATTTTTTTGTAGCATAAGTGTAATAAACCAAGACATGATTACCTTGTTTATGGGAAAATGCAACCTAATCAAGCCTATTGATATGAATATTGATATGTATAGCTGATACTTCCTAAAGAACAGTTAGTCTCACTTGCTAGCACTTTTTAATGACTTGAGTGGGTGTGGGAATTAAATATTTGAGCAGCACAAAAATATAGGTGATCATTCTGAAAACATTTCAACAATTATTAAGAGGAAAGGAAGAGTCTCATTAATTCTTTGTCCTCTATTATACAGAAAGGATACAACCGTACACAAGAAACAGATTTGCTTAAAAATTACTTCTGCATATAAGGAAACACGTCATAGCAGTATCTTATAGAGCCTTGAATAGGTTTTCTTTCTTCCTTCCTCTTCTTCCATCCCTTTCCATTTTGTCATGCTTTCTCAATCCACATAAATATAGCTATATATCCTTCTTACACTACTTTGGGGAAAGGAAGGACTGTTTCATTTTTTAGACACACCAAAGGTTAAATGTGAAGCCCTGGATCACAGAACAAGTCTGTGACTGAACTGATTAATGGAATATGTTTTTCAGAATTTCAGGTGAGTACTTTATTCACAAGATATTTCAGAATCTTAATAAAAATTTGTCACCAGCAAATGAAATGTTGTTGGCAGCTGAATAAATATGTTTTCTTTCTTCACTTTTCAAATGGTGAAGGTGGAAGGAGTCTTAAAAAATTTTAGGGACATGTATGTGAAAATTTGAGAATTAGGATTTACAGAATAATAAAAGCCCACAAACCATAAAGCAACAGTGGGTAATAATCAAGTGAGAAGTCATATGGGTTTCATGAAAACATTGCACTAAGTGTAGTTCAACATCTGTCCAACTTTTTGACAAGATTTTGACTCTTTTATAGTCATTTAAGCCAGACCCAGACAGCAGATATGCTTTATATTCTGAGATGGCAGAAAACAGCTTAGGCAGCAGGCAGAGCTACACTGGGGTTGGTCCAGGTTTATCAGACTCCAGAT
Source organism: Dendrocincla fuliginosa (assembly GCA_035047845.1). Classification (NCBI taxonomy): domain Eukaryota; kingdom Metazoa; phylum Chordata; class Aves; order Passeriformes; family Dendrocolaptidae; genus Dendrocincla; species Dendrocincla fuliginosa. Next base: position 14,427,039 of record JAWWMO010000001.1, read on the forward strand.
GGGCAGCACTGCAAAACACTGCAGCTCAGCTTTGGCTTATTCCAGCAGCAGCACATCAAGGACCTTGGCACTGAGGATGCTTTAGAGAAACAAAACCAACAAAAAGACTCACAAATGCTTGCTACCTATTCATCATATGAAAGCAGAAACTGGGAAAAAGTTGGCGTCTGCTGACAAAGATTCCTGTTTGGAAAGCAGTGAGCTTTGCCCAGAGGTCTGGTCAGCAATCCAAACTTTCCAGCTCCAGGGACCAGCAAAAAAACAAGCAAGGAGAAACACACCAAAGAAAACTAACATGCAGTGGGCATAGGGCATTCCACAGGCAAAGAATAGTTACTTACTTAAAGTCTTTTCATATACAAAACGATATCTAATCCTCCCTCCATGCACAGGACACTTAGAAATATTGTCAACAACAAAAGATGTAAAAAGGCTAGAAAACTCAAATGTGTCCTATTTTTGTCCTGTATTAATATCAGGCAGACGGTTTGGGCTTACTTTGTATTCTATCAAAGCAACAGGATTTAAGAAATGGTAAGCACCTACTTTCTTAACTGCCATCACAGGGAGTTGTAGGTGGTGTCCACAATCTCTTGGAATTTACTACTGTAACTAAAGAAAGAAAATTAATCCTTTTCGGTATTCATTTGTTCTGTATGAGGAGCAGACAACTTAGGAATATGTAAGGGATAGTGAAAATCACAGTGGAATAAAGGTATTATTTTAAAGTAAATCAATTAAGTTTTCAAAGTGTCTTCCAGAACCCAAGACAGGTACTCCTCCATCTTTTCACTTGGGATATTGTTCTTCTCTTTCTACTTACACAAATAAATTCATTGAGACAAAGTAGTCTAAGTGAAATGCCTTGGAGAGCAGGTAAAGATTAGGAGGGATACAAAATAAGCTTTGGAGGTGTCATTTCCAGCATTTAAAACTACTTTAAAATTCCTGGATTACATGTAACATAGCACTAAATTTTAAACCTTAATAGTTTTGCAGCTTCAGGGGCAGATCTCTTTACCTTGGGCTTCCAAAGGATGTTCAACTTTACAAGCATGTTGCTCTCCTACTCCTGCTCCTGGGTTGGCAGAAGAAAAGATAAATTATATCTCATTAATATTTATGTAAGAATCAGAAATTTATTTCTGAATTTTTTTTTTTTTTAGTTCAGGTGACATAAGAATTTCCTCAGTTTCAGTACAAATAAATTCATAAAATTCATATTTAATCTGAGAAGTAGAGCAGGATGCACAATTTATATGTCATCCATACATTTTCAACAGAAAGACCAGCTTATTTATTCTACCAAACATGCCCAGCTTGTATTTTATGAGTAATATCGTATATTTCCTTTCTCCTTCAGCCAATCCACTGACATCTCTATGATACCTCAAGAACTGAAAAGTCCTCAGCACAAGTAAAGCCAGAAGAAACCTGTTAATTAAAAAGGTCATCCGTTTGGTTGTTGTTTCAGCTTGTTAGTTTGATTTTGAACACAAGCTGTATTCTCTTCTCTCTTCACCTCACAGGTAAAACTGCAGAATACATGTGAAAGAAACATTCTCATCTAGTTTTCAAGGGCAAAACAGCTGAGATGGCACCCAGAACAATGTGGCTGATACAAACAAGACCAAAGACAAAAAAGGCAGTGTTCACAAGTTTAAGAGTAAAGTTTTGTTTTCATGCATAGGCCCAAAGGACAAAAGTACTGTGTTAACACCATGTTTCAATAAAGGCAGGCCTCCGGGGAAACAGCTCAACTATATAAGGATGTAAGAGGCAAGCTGTGTTTGAACTCTCTTGAGAGGGAGGGAAAAAAAAAATGCTCTTTCCATTCTGATTTACCTTCCATTTAGGATAACAGGCAAACATCTTTGTTTCAGCCAGCGCCACTATATGCCAGACAAAGAAATTATATTCTGTCCAGCCAGTGTAACATACTATGGTACTGAATATTTTCCTTCCCTTTATTTTTCAGTCTAAATAGCTGCACTGACATATTTAGCATGCAAACTTTTCAAAGTGTGAAACAATAAGAAAAAGCAGTGCTGAAAGCTTGAATAGAGCTGCATGGCTCATCAGAATATTCATACAGAAAGTAAAAAAAAAAAAGAGCAGAAACATTAGTAGAGCATAAATCTGTATCTTAAGATAAAGCAAGAGAAAATGGAGATGGCAGTCTCAGAATGTGTGGCTTGCTTTAATGACTGAACAGTATAGTTTGAGTATATTACATTTTACATAAACCAGTAAAATACCCCAAACTAATCAGGATATTTGAAGTTCACCCAGAATCTTAAAATGGCTTGCTGTCAATATTTTGTCTGGGGAAAATAAAACAAAACAAACAGAAAAAAACAGTCTTTGGGAAAATGTATGGGTTTTTTTTCAATATTAATGACAAATGGGAAAATTTTGAATGGTAACTTAATGAATCATTAAATCTTTTTATCAGTAGTCATTCCTTTACTATGGAAAAAAACATACCCTGAAATTCTATTGTATTTGTTATGTCCAGACACTGGTTGAGACTTCATTTCAGGAAACAGGGTTTATATCTTAGTTTCACCTGTGAGCTGAGGCAAATCTCTTGGGTGTTTCAGTTTTCTCACCTGCAGAGATGTGATTATATTGTTTTATGTGCTGGATGACCCAATGATGAAAAGTAATACATGCAGAAAAAGAGTTATTATAAACATAACAAAAAATTGTGTAGGTTAAGAAAATACATTTGGCATCAGGTAACTCATTGTGTTTTATGATTCACATGCATTAAGCTTATTTATAGAATCATAGTTTTGGGTGGAAGAGACCTTAAAGATCATTTAGTTCCAAACTCCTTGCCACAGGCACAGACACCTGATGAGCTACATGGTAAGGGAGAAATTTGAGCAATTTGACCCAATATGTTTAAGGAGTTACATAACAGGAAAGAACAAATTTTATATCAACTATTACTTTGATCAATTAATTGTGAATTTCATATTTAAAATATTTAGAAATATATTTATTCTCATTTTTAAACTATTAGAAAATGTAGGGTTAAGCAGAAGAATAGGATTTCACAATGACTTATCCAGTTTCTGGTAAGATTCAGATCTTTATTTCTGAATGAAAAATAGAGAATAAGATTACTCACGTTAGAAATTACTACAAGATGAAGTAATGCATGCACACAGGTCTTGAGTCCACAGGTATCTCTGATACAGACTTGTACTTCTGGCTGTTCTGTGCTACTGCCCCTTTCAAGCAAATAGCAAAAATTTGTAGACACACCGTGTGCACTCAGGAAAAGAACTTCTCAGGGTTTTGACTGTATTGTCCATCCATGAACACTTGGAGTTGACTGCTTTGATTTCCCAGAGATCTGTAAGTGGATGAAAAAGATCAACAACTGTTTCATCTGCAATTTCAGCTGACTTCCAGACAATAAATATTTGAGGGAACTGAGGCACCTGGGAACCCAACTTGCCTTTTGGGGAGAAGGGACAGGGATCCTACTCACTATCACCCAAGAGTGCCCAGTGGATTTCTCAATGGATCACTAAATAGGATATTCAATAAACAATGTGGTTGTGAAATATTTTCTTAAGACGTTAGTGGTGTCTTCTACTTCTTTTACTCTGTTAGAGATTGGTCTGGAGAAGCTGTGCTGAGCACCACACCCTTTTCTTTTCCTCTCTTCAAAACACTCTCCTGTGAATTTCAGGAAAACAGTATTGTTTGTAATAAAAATCTGATTGAAGCAAACTTAGAAAATTTTTTTCTTTTTTTTTTTTTAATATAATGCTTTGTTTTCCTCAAGAACTCCTGCTCCAGTTATGAAACCTTTCAAAAGAGAGGAAAAAAAAACCAAAAAGTTGTGCTGCTAGATATCTTTACACATTTTAAGTAAATTTCAATAGGTATCTCTAATGGAAAAGTTGAAAATATGATCTATTGCCAAGAAAGCACTGTAAAATCATCTGAGAGTAGCTCAGATAGAAAATAATTTAGTATATTAACAGAAAGCCTACACTTATTCAACGTCTAGTGTCTGAATAAATCAGTCACAGGGAAGTGTAGGAGGATTTCATGGAAATGACAGCAATGTCACACAACTTCAAATTTAATTATTTCAATACAAAACCCCTGTAGTCCAACTGAAAATTGACTGATGAAGGTAAAATGAATAAAATTATTATTATTATTATTTATTATTATAATATTTTTGTGGCTCTTTATTTGAATGGAGCAATTTTTAGCAAAGCCATCTTTAGCAAAGCCAAAAAAATTGGAATTTTTTTTATGCCAAAACTGACCAGCTATAGTTAATAAATATGCTTCTAAGGGATCAAATTGTAGCCTCTCATCAGCAATATATTATCAATTTGAAATGTGAGAAAGAGAAATGATTGAACAAAAACCAGAATATTCTGGGTCCTATTGCTACTTTGAAAACACAACATAACTTCTTCATTGTTGCACTGGCTTTGAAAACTTTTTCACTTGGAAATTTTATTAGTAAATTCACATTTTTTTCTGAAATGCAGCTACCTAGACTGACACTTCATTTAACAGATTGTTGTGTGTATTCACTTCAGAGCTACCTGCTGCTAACATACATTCTCAAGCTTTGCCATTTTTCATGCAAACTTTTTTGAAGGAAGCTGGGAAGGATCATCCATTTTCAAGACACACTGACAAAAAAACCCAATGTTGCTGATCAAAAGTAAACAACATGGTGTCAATATTTGCCAGTTTTCTCCTAGAAAAATCTCATACTAAAGTTTTGTATGCTACTAAAAATCTTGGGACAATTTCTGAATGCTGTGTTACTGTTATTCCCCATACAGATGCTCTAGGCAAATTCAGATCTCATGATCAACAACCATCTTTACTTATCGCAGAGAAGAGCTGAGATAGTCTTGTAACAGAAAGAATGAGCAGACTAGATTGTTTTCTATATTTATAATATTTGTTAATGGAACAGACACGCACAGAAGTATATTAGCTTGATAGTCCATTCTATCTGATTAAAAATTACCTTGATCAACCAGTTGAAATTAAAACATTTCTCATTATTAAAGAAGACCAATACTTTTCATTACTAGATTGATCTGCCCATCACTCGCAATTTCATTAAAGTGTCAAAGTAAGACTTTCCTTGAGTTATATCTATTAAATCACAGAATCATAGACTCACTCATGTCAGAAAAGACCTCCAGGATCAAGTCCAACCATTAACCCAACACTGCCATGTTCACCACTGAACCATGTCCTCAAATGCCACATACACATGTTGTTTGAATATTTGCAGGAATGGCAATTTTACATCACTTCCCTGGGCAGCCTCTTCCAATGCTTGAAAACCCTTTTGGTGGAGAAATTTTTCCTGATATCCAATCTAAACACACCCTGGCACAACTTGACATTGTTTCCTCTTGTCCTACCACTTGTTCACCTGGGAGAAGAGGCCGATCCCCACCTGGTTACACTCTCCTAGGGAGTTGTAAAGACTGACAAGGTCCCCCCTGAGCCTCCTTTTCTCCAGGCTGAGCACCCCCCTCCAGTTCCCTCAGCTAATCCTCATCAGACTTGTGCTCCAGACCCTCCCACAGCTCCATTGCCCTTCTCTGGACACACTCCAACGCCTTAATGTCTTTCTTGAAGCAAGGGTCCAGAACTGGACACAGAACTTGAAGTGTGGCATCACCAGTGCCCACCGCATAGAGAAAATCATTGCCCTGATCCTACTGGCCACTGCATTGCTGGTACATTTCAAGGATACCTCCAACTTTTTGTCAGTGGTAGTGGTGCTCTAGATATTAGGCTTGTTTTCATTAGATTTTGTAAAGAATTTTAGTCATTTTAGAGAATGAGATCAAGGAAAATATACTACTATTTCCTTCCTGAAAAGTAAGCACATGCTCACTCCCCAAACAGGTACAGAATCCAGAGCCTTACCTTCTTCTGTTTTATTTTCCAACAGTTTCGTCCTTCCATGAAGGACCAGAGAGAATTACAGGCTACAGCTTTATCAGCTACTGTATTATCTCAGGTAACAGAAATTTATGTTGTGGATCAGAAGCTTCAACAGGGCTGGTGATTCACATAGATGTCAACACAATTCAGTTTATTTAAAAAAAAATAAAAATCAGAAAGCAAAACAGGAAACTTCACAAATACATGCCTACAATTATACAATTTGCATTTAAAGAATATTCTTAAACATGCAAACTTAAATTAATCACAAAGGAAGAGCCAAAATCATGACTACGTTCATAAACATAATTCAGTCTCTCATGTACTTAAACCCCTTACATTTGGAGAACCTTTTCTGCCAAGTCCCAGGAAAATAACCTGATTATACAGAAGGGATTATGTCTAAGAATGAAGCATGAAATGAAACAAGATCCCCTCATTCATTCACGTCAGAAAGAAGTAAAATTGTACTGAGCACTACTGGTGAAGATCATTAATTATAGGTTTCTTATTTGCTGTGTATCTGACTTAAGACATCTATGGCCTAAGATGCAGAGCTGTTGTGAACTGATGGCTGCACATTAAGTCAATGTGAACCATGTGGAAATATGGGAATGCTATGCAATATTAGAGACAGACGAGATAAATCCCAAATGCTCAAGTTAAACAACATCAAAGCAGTAGTTCTTTAGACAATAATGTCTCTGCCTATCAGTCCCCATCTGTTTAGAAAAGATAAATATAAGCCTTTTATGATAGTGTAGACAGAACACTGACATTGAGGTTTATGAGCCATTCATCTGTGAATATGATAAGCCGCAAAGAAAAATCCATAAGGAAAATCAGTTTGGCCTCTGTGGAAGTCAAGGGTGCTGAGCCCAACACTACATAACAGTGCTCATTAGGGCAACACTGACTATTCTGCACAAACCCTGTGCTACAGACAAGGGAGAAAATGACAGCATTAAAATGGAATTAGAATGCACAAATAGGATGGACAAAAATGAAGACAACCTCTACTTTGATTCCAACATTCCCTAAGTAATAATCAATTTAATTTATAATGTATCGATGTTGTTCCAATGTGGGTTTATTTTCTCTGTATCACCTGTAGTGCTATACATAAGAAATATTCCTTATTTTTAAGAATCAGTTTTTTTTTCTTGAAAGCAACCTATATTCCATTATCTTATGGCTCTGCAATGTATGAATCCTACATATATTTATAGACTTAATGCATGTCTCAGAGTCAGAGAACCAGAAAGAGTCCTCATTATTAATTCACCTAAATTATTCTGCTATTAGATGCTGATTCTTTTAATTTTACCAAACTTAGTAATTTTAATGGATATTTATTTCCTGTATTTGCATTTTTTCATTAAGTTCAAGTAATTTAATTTATTTTGCTGAACAATAGAAGCCAAAGCATAGGTTTTGCTTTTAGTGTCGAAACAAAAAGAAATTGTTTGCAAGAGGGATAATAGCTCAGTATAGCTCATTCAAGTTGAATAGTTGTATTTCTGTTTCAAAGAACATTCACTCTGATTTTAGGTTTCAGTATTTTCTTTCATATTTATGTGAATTTCACAAATAAGGTCTGTGTAAAGAAACAACATAACACAGGTTGTTCTGTCTAACAAGACAATATTTGCTACAAAATCTTTAGTTCAACAGAGAATGCCCCAAGTAATTTTGGTAAAACAGTTTGTTTGGTTCCTTCTTCCCTGGTTTTGTTCTCTTCTATTTAATCAAAAATGATTTGGCAAAAACAGGCTGAAAACATTCAGCAGTCTCAAGGACAAGGATCAGGCACTCATGCTTTTATCACACAGGTTTTTTTATCACACAGGTTTTGGGTCTCCTGCAAAGTGTGTGCTACAAAAAAAAAAAAAAAAAAAAACAAAACAAACCAAAAAAAAGCAACTAGACAACTAGTGAATACTTAGAAACATTAAAATGTTGGAGAGACACAAAACACCTGGCTCAAAATGCATCTTTAAATCATGCATATAACCAAACAATGTGAGCCCTGCTATCGAGCGCTCTTATCAAAGGAACACTCCCTGAGAGTCTCAATTACATAATTCCCACAATAGCTTTTCTAGTTAAACAAACCACTTAACATTTTTAACAGAGTATTTTATATTGTGCTCTAAATCTTATGAGGATAAAAGATATCCAGTGCTTTTTATGATTCTAGTGGGAAGTAGTTATCTGGTAAGTAGATGCTTTAATGTCATTTTTACAAATGAGATTCACTGAATCATTTTGTTACAGTATTTTCATATAATGACAAATTTTGTGGTGTGCTTTAACCTATCCAGCAGCAGCCAGTGGTTGTGGAAATTCCTAACTTTCTAGTTTAAAGCACTGCACGGTGCAATGACCCCTTCTTTTGGCTCATTCAAAATTCCTTTTCAGTATCCTAAGATCTGTTGCAAGTAGGCTGAAATGGATACAGTAAATCACCATCCCTCTCACCCTCCCTTCTGCATTTCCTTCTGTTCTACTTTTAGATACTGCCAGTATTGCATCATCTTAAAAGTCAAAGTTCTTGCAGGAAAAGGTCGTGACTTCCTGCAAAATCAAATTCCCTTCTTCCTCTGAAAGCAGTAATAGAAAATGACCAAGAAAAGGAAGAAAATGAGTTTGCCATGCATTAATTACAAACACACTTGCAGTAACCCAGCTACCAAGGAAATTAGTTCTAATTGGTTAAGATAAGACACGCTCTGGATGATAACAGAAATCCTATGAGCTCACAGTGAGGATATAAATGAAGAGGGGAGAAGTACAGCCAGTAGCTCAACAATGCTTCACCCAGGGCTGGACTCGAGAGCAACGGTCAAATTCCTCTTTGCTCCAAAATCAAGTACATATTCCTGCAGGAGGGAAGATAGAGTAATAGATGGACCCAGAAGACAATCTGTTGCTGCTGGCTTCCTACAGCAGTCAATTGCAGCTCTACTACTACAGATCCAGTGATGAATTTTAAATATAATTATCCAGCACAGGAAGGCTTGAGCTCTGTAAAAGTTCAGTTCTAAAATCAGTTAATCTTAGATGTAGAAAAGGTCAACATGAACAAAGCAGAAACAATAAAATCCAATCCCACTAAGTGAAGAAATTTGATAGAAAAAGTAATCTATACATATGTTTCTTCATACTGTAAAACAAGAAAGTATGTCCTGTGCTTTAAAACAATGAAGCATGACGGGTCAATTTTAAAGCAGCAAAGGTACTAAAGAACACAGCTGCTAAACAAAATTTAATTTTAATCAAGTGATAAAGACCTAAACTTCCTGGCTACCATTCTGCATGCTGATGATTTTGGCATTACAAACTTAAAACAAAATAAAAGAAATATGCAGTTTATTCCAGGAAGGGTCCTGACATCTCATCATTTAATGTAAATCAGCTAATTCAGCAGGCCAAAATTTCCAACAGCTTTATAACAATGTGCACTGTTGCAGCAAAATGATTATAGAACATAGCAGGAAAATCAAAGAAGGCAAGATGAAATAAATCTCCATCTTCTATTCAATTTTCCTGCTAATAAACAATTGTTCCATAATTTCAGGTGCTTAGTTCAGTTTAATTTTCCATTCACAAAGCCAAAATCAACACATCACAAACCTGGAAATAAGTCACCTGGATTTAAAAAAAAAAAAAAAAAAAAAAATCTTTCTTCCCTGAACATCTCAGCAGAAACCAAACATCTCTGGCTATGTGTCTGATGGGGCTGCTGTGGCAGAGAACTTTCTGACTAGGCCTATAAATCGTCTATTGCTGCCTGCAGCACAGTGTAAGAAATGAGCTAGATATAAACCTCACAGGAGTCACATTGTCTTTGTAAACTGTTTGTTTTCCAGACTTTTCGGGAATATGATGTTACATAATTCTTCATTCTTGTGTCTGAAGCCCACCATGTAATACAAGCAATGCAATACAGTTTGTGTTATCGCACTGTGATAACAAAACAATGCAGTACCATCTGCTTAATGTAATGCATAACCGGTAGGCTTAAGGCTTTCAGGAAGACCTCTTGACAGAGGTGAGCACAGGAAAAGTACAAGTCTTTGCAGTATAGGAGAGTTATGGTGGAAAAATATCTGGTCAATAACTGAAGCTTCTGAGCTCAAATACAATATAGTGGCAGCAATGACCATTAAGAGTAATTTCCAGTTTCTCTATGGACTACTCATCATGCTCAGTTAAACCATTTCAAGTCCTAGTTTCATGACTAGTGGAATAAAAGCAGCTACACCGTGGGAAAAAAAAAAAAAAAACCAAAAAAAAAAACAACAACCAACCACCACCACCAAACAACAAAAACAACAACAACAACAACAAAAGACAAATGTCAGGGGGATGGACCAGGGTCTGCTCAGGAAGTGCTGAGCAATAGGCAACAGACAGAAACTGATGCCCAAGAAGTTCCACCTGAACATGTGAGAGAACTTCTTTCCTCTGCAGTGACAGAGCACTGAAACAAATCACCCAGAGAGGGTGTGGAGTGTCCCTCACTGGAGATACTCCAGAACTGTCTGGAGACAATCCTGTGCCATGTGCTCTGGGATGACTCTGCTTGAGCAGGGAGGTTGGACCAAATGACCCACGGTGGTACCTTCCAAGCTGACCTATTGTGGGATTCTGAGATAATGCACAATTTCTCTCTAATTATTAGAGAAAAACTGTTTTTCCAAGCTTTCAAAATATTGATAATCTCTGACTAGAAATAAGCCAGATGACATTTGACGTTATTGCTGATTTACCCTGTCAAAAAAGCAAGATTACTTTGCTTTTGATCTGTGAGGTTCTTGAGATATGGTCTAGCTGAAATCTTTGAGCATATAATTACTGTCATTACCATTTTTTTTATCAACTCACCCTCACATGCCAGAAATCTCCAGCCATCTCTCTCTTAAATCTTTAACTAGTAAACAATGTATATCATATCACCAGTTCTAGCAGTAGGGCCACTCTCAGTGCCTAGTGTGTACTTTTGTGAATAACAATGCCTTAGAAAATGATATTTCTGAAAACTAAGAGTGAACTCGTTTATTTTCACAGTCTTCAGTAGTGATGATGCAATTCATATGTACATTGCACTAGAATTTAAGGGCAACTAAAAAGTTTAATCAGCTACTATAGTAACAAAGTTTATGACCAAAGGCATAACTATGCTATGAAATGAGGTTGCACTTTTTATTAACTTTTTGTACAATTTGCCTTGATAACCAGAAATCTCTAATTTCCCTGAATTTTAGATTTTGTCCTATATAGCAATAAATGTTATTTTGCAGGTCCTTGCAAAGCTGTAATTCAATCAAATGTCAGCACCTAACAGATTAACCAACATGACACTAGTTGTTAGGTCAAATAATCCACCCAGCTTTCATGTGACTCAGTAAGTAAGCAAGTGTCGAGGCATCACAGAAAAGCAATTACATGACTTCAAGTTGTCCTAATGTGTAATGAAGCAAGAATTTCACTTTTTGCTGACTGTACTGGTCTGAATTCCAGGTGAAGGGACATTTCAGGATAGTCCTGAAAATATCACGTAGGAGTTTAGTCTATGTGTAGAGTTAACCTTAGTATGTCCCCTCTTCAGTTGATGTGGCCATCGACATCAAGGTGCAGTTGGAGGAAAAAGGAAAAAATGTCAGAAGCAGAGCAGTGTCTGAAAACTTTCAAGTCTCAATAAATAATTGATGAAAACAGAACTAATTGCCTTAAAGTAAATAGGTACTAAGACTCTAGGGTACATTAAGCCTAACTATCCCCTTTCTTAAATAACATTTCTTATTTTGTGTTCATATTCCTGACACCTGTGTGCACGTTGTTGTCTCACAAAACTGACCTTATTAACTTCCCAAGGTGACAATCAAGACAGAAATCACAGAGCTTAAAGAAGAAAATTGGTCCTCTTTTGAAGGACCATTTGTCCTTCATGTATGTAAATACCCATTTTCCTGTAATGTTTTTCTAAAAGGAGTCAGTTGTTTCACTTAAGAAAGACTTTCCTTTGACTTTCTCAAGACAGTTGCTGTTCTCTCCCTCTGATTCTCTCAGAGAATTGCTGAGAGAGTTGCTGTTTCTCTCTCTGATATGTGAGGAAAGAGATAATATTCCAACATGTTACAGGGCCGCCATGGCCTGGAGAGAGCCAGGGGGGTAGGGGAGAGTAGGGGACAGTGATAATATAGCCTGAAGAAGCAACAGGAGGAATGTCTTTCTGAGGTCCAGCGCTTCTGCAGCTGGTGCAGGTTTCCTTTGTAAGTTTTTAGTGTTCTTGACTTCAGAAAAAACTTTCTGGGTCCTTTCCACTGCCTTGGCATTTTTGGGAGTACCTGAGTTCATCTTACCACACATCTTTCAAAAAAAGGCCAGTTGATAAGTTGATAGAATTGTGCAGCACAGAAACTGTAAGACTGGAGTCTGCCTTGTTGTGCTTATCAACCATTTAGATTTTTATCCTACTATTTCCTCCCTAGGGGAAAATATAAATATGTACCATGATATTTTGCCTGTTTTGCAAAGGACAGAAATCTCCTCATAATAACAGAGCATGATTTTCAGACAAAACCTGTCTAAATTAAAAACACCTAATAGGGTTTTTTTTGTAGATAGAAATAGGGACTACCATTGTCTTTCACTTGCTGTGTCTACTTCAAAGTTAAATTTTAAACTGCAGATTATTATAGAGCAAATATTCAAAGAATATTTTTGATCATAAATTCTTCAAGTTAACAGTGCTGATACTGACCTTCACTATAACTTGCAAGCTGTCATCCTGGAGATAGTGATATATATGCTTAATTTCAAGCATATGAACAGTAAAATTATAAGTTCCTAAGATACCTTAAAAAAAGCACCTGCATATGGTTTACTCAGTCAAAAGAAGCATTAAGGATTTTTAAGAAAAAAAATACATCCTAGTTATACCAAAAATACAGAGTGTTTTATTTGTATCCACATCTTAGGATGTATGGGTGAGTTTGACATCATTCTTTTTTAACTCAGAAACTTGTTGGTCCAATCTCGTTCCCTGTGGTAACTCATTTCCCTTCCAGGTTCATCTTCATTCTTCCCAGATTGTGTTTTCTTAGCAGAAATTCACATCATTTTAGAATGTTTAGCACCTAAAATGATAATTCTTTTTTTTTAAAATAACACATAGTAGATATTTGGTTAATGTTTCAACATTTTGCTTACAGCTGGAGCTGTAATAATTTAATATTAGTCACAAAAGAAGGCATGGAACATTTAAGCTGAACTTTATTAAGGTTAGTGGACCATGTTATTAAATACATATTGATAAAGACACATATTTTCAAATTCTGTTGACTGCTAAGTTGCAAGGAACACAATGAGTATGTATTTAATTGCATGACCTAGACTAAAACTCATTAACTGGAATAGCTAAATACACAACTTTAGCAAAAATAGCATATAAATTACTTAAAATAGTATGAAAACAATTAATGGAATGTCGAAATTACTTTTTCTGAGTCAGCAATACCAGTGCCCTGCCCACCTCATTCACCCGCTGCAGAAAGACTTACTTTTGGGCATTCATATACCTGACATGTGTTTCCTGCTCTGTTAGACAGCTGTCTGAGGACAGTGATTTGAGGTAGAGAACCTTCCCTTGCCCTTTTGACAGCTGGATGCATGACTGCTTGGAAATTAATATGAGTAACCTCATCTCTGGGAAACTCAGGAACATCAGGTAACCAATTTGATGTCAAATACATGCTCTGGATTTTTAGCTTTGTCTGAAGAAAACACAAGTATTCTTCCTAGACAAGATAAAAGAAAAAGTAGCTGGAGTTTTCCTTAGATCATACGGGTTTCTAAGGGACTTCATACAGAGGAAAATTTGCATTATATGGCTCTGCACTTACATATTCCTTCTATGCATAATTTTTCTTCACTTTCCACAGAAAATGGGTAGATAAGATCATCTAGGTGATTTTTTTTTCTTTCTCAAACTCTTTGGTGCTTGTGGAAATAGTCAATCCATATTCTGACCAACTCAGAAGAATGTGAATTCATTCTTGTATGAGTGGGAATGAAATATTTAGACATCATAAATTCTGTATCTTGTTAACTTCACTTTGGTTTGAAAATGGGCCAGAATCACTACATTATGATGACGCCTGAAGTTCTGGAAAACAGGCACTCAGAAAAAACATTCATGGAGAAAGATAAATAAATGCCTTTATTGGAAGCTTTCACAGAGGTGCACAACACCACTAGGACTGTGGCCCCTGCCCCCCACCAGTGATGTCACAGTTTTTATAATCTTCCAGTAATTAACATGTAAAATATCTATAACCAACACTGATTCCCATTTTCCTTGGTGTCCCACCCACCAGGGTCCTAAGCTTTGCCCCTCTGGAGCACCTCCAAGGGTTCTGAACTCTTGTTTTGTCTTCAAGTTATCTTGCAGGTGTCTCTGCAAAATGCCTTCAGAAAGCTTAAGAATGTGTGAGAAAATTACTTTAGTAACTTCTAACACCACTTTATATATGAGCAAGAAAACCTATAATTCTAAAATTCTAAAGATCTACAAAATACACACCAAACCTTTAGGCATCAATGACAACATCTTGTATTTCAGATATATTTGTTTGAAAACTCGTCACAATTAGTATTTGGTCTAGATTGAGTTTGCTAACAGATAAAGTTATCCTACAAAAGCAGTCAACCAACTGAAATGTTAACCATTCCTTATTATTTCTATGGTCCAACATGTAGATCGTCAGGATGCACTTCATTGAGAAATAATCTGATTTATAAAAATATTTCTTTAATTATTCCTTTTTGCACATTTTAGTTATGGAGCAAACATAGATCAGTTCAGGAAATCACATGAATTAGCATGAGAAAATATTCCTAGAAATAAATGCATAAACATAATCTGAATAGCTTTACTGGGGCTATAGAAATAGTAACTATCAGCCACACTTCCTATAATTGCAAATTAGTTCCTCTATTCATTGAAAGTGAGAGATTTCCAGTTTTATCACACTATCCAAAACCATTTTTAAGTTTCCATCTCCTTTACTTTCTTAATTTTCTTTTTTTCAGAATATCACAGGGGAAATGCTTGCTACTGATTGCTACTTTTTCAGCATTTCTTAAAATAGAATAATCATGAAGCAGGAACAAAACAGAACAAAAACAGATGTTGAGAAGATCCAGTTTGCATTTCCCAAACTGCAGAACAAACTTGGATACAACACTATAGACCTTCAACCTTAAAAGAGTTTTCTGTGGACATATGATAAAGTTACTCAAATAAAAAAGGAAATGGTGATATTAAATGTAGTCTACAATGCCTTTTTATTATGATCACAATAAAATTCTTTTGTTTAAGGAAAGAGTGCCTTAAGGTCTAATCTTATAAATCCTGGTTACATAAGTCTACTTCATATTGAAATTTGTCTAAAAACCATGTGATCTTCAAGTCCTTTAATAAAGTATGGAATTCCAATATTGTAAGACATGAATCCTGATTTTTACTTGTGCATTTGAAGAACACATCATGCTTTATAAACACAGCATCTGTTTTCCATCCTATTGCTTGAGATGGAAAAGGGAAGACAAGCATTTGCCTGAGCTGTGGCAAATTGCTTCTGAAAGCAAAGGGAAACAAAGACTTCTGTTTCTCAGTACTTTGCTGCCAATACTGCGTCTATTCATAATGGTTTTCCTTGTGGAATAAACAAATAATTAAAGCAAAATTCCTCCTGCAAAAAAACCAAACCAAAACAAAACAAAAAAAAAAAAAAACAAAAAAATGAACAAAAAAAACACACACAAAAAGGCCCCACCCCACTCTTATCCTAGCTAGCCTTATTTTTATTTTCAAGATTTCTAAGAAAATTCAGTAGCCATGATCTCATTGCTTGTAGTCAATGACTTTACATATTTTTCTCTTACATTATTCAGTGTCAGGTTGTGTCTGTGCTGTTTTCCCTATGAATTCAAATTTAAAGAAAAATCTTTAAACTGCCATAAAAAAAAAAAAAAAAAAAAAAAAAAGGACAGAGATACTGTATGAGATTCTGCCACTGCATAAACCATGACAAATAGTCAGAGCACTTGCTATTTGGTGTGATAAACACCAGAGTTTTTACCTGGAATTCTGAATGTCTGTATTCCATGCTATCACATGTAACAGTAAGCCTGTGAAGATGAAGAAACCAACCAAAGTGCCTTTTAAACCTAAGGCTTTTTTACTGTATTGTAAAGTGGAGTTTGCTTTTTCTCCTGAATCACCTTTCTTCTTCCCCAGACCCCGTGGGAGAAAACCTCCTTGTCTTCCTAATTAGTATGCAAGCCTTGGCCAGGCTATGTGAAACCCCCTCTGATTGGTCTATTGTTAACACTTCCCCTTGAATCCTATAGGCTGTGAAACCCTATAAAAGCCCTGGCCTGGTGAATAAACTTCTTCTCTCTGCTTTCCTGCCCCACAGTGTGTGTGTGTGTCTCTTTGCCAGGACGTCTGGAGACCATGTGGCCCCGAGAAGGGGACGGGAAAGGGGGGAGCAAACTCCCCAACTGCTGCAATCACAATGCAGAGAAATATAAAGAACATACGTGAAATTCTCACATCACTGTTGCTGTGGGGAAAAGTAATATCAGCTTCAAAGGGTCCAAGACTTCAAAACTGAAGGAGAGGAGAACGTAAATATATTAGAAGAAGAGCAAAGGATCATATGCTGTGTCATTATGAAACACTCCACCCTCGCATCTTTTTAATATTCCTGTAAATAGAGCACTTTTCAGCTCTGAATTTATCATTTATTTCTTGTCTTCTCTCAATTTGAACACAATGAGAAATGGCTGCTGTTCTCCTATTAAGCACATGATTAACTTCTAAAGGGGAAGATTCATAACAACCCAACCTTATTGAGTTGAAGGGCACAGTAATTGAAAAATATCTAATACTGGCTCTTTTCTAGAAGAAAGCAAACAAAAATTCAGCAGCAGAGTAATGAATTTTGGAGTGACCATGAGCTGCTAAATGAACACAGGTGGCTGTTTCCACAAGAAAGCTATTTGTAATAGACTTTAAATTAGCAGAAGGGAGATATAAGCTTTAAATACTTTTGAAATCTCGCAAGTGTGAAAGACTTCATACATCAAAACTGAAGAAAGGAAGGTGATTAATAATTGTCCTTTACCTAAACGAGTTGCCAGATGCACCGACTCTCAAGTGTAAAAAATAATAATTAAAAAAAGGTAAAAATAATCTGCAAGTGCTAGATATTATTGATGCAAAATTTCTCACAATTCTTTGTTTTAGCCTAACTAGCAAGTTAAAAGTGAGTAGTCATAGAACACTTTCGGTTGTAAGTGATCTTAAAGATCATATTGTTCCCACCCCCTGCCATTGGCAGGGACACTCACTAGACCAGGTTGCTCAGACCACCATCCAACCTGGCCTTGAACACTTCCAGGGATGGGGCATCCACAACTGCTCTGGGAAACCTCTTCCCCAGCCTTATTATGCTCACAATAAAGAATTTCTTCCTAAATTCATTTGTGTTCTATGAGGAAAAGCCTAGATAAAAAATAGTTGCCAAAGTTAAGAAGCAGACAGGTACTTTTAATCACTTCAGAATAAGATTTAAGATATTTTATAACCTAGATTATCTGTCTAGCCGGTTCAAGACATTTAGTCAGAAAGATGTGGTTTGAATGCCTGAGTGTTTATTTTGTCAAAGTAGTTTTGCCCTTGATATCACTTTGCCTTGTTCAGAATAATAGCAGTATTCAATTAATTCTATACTGGGATGTTGATATTACTGGTCATCAGGTTATTGTCTTGTTCACAGTAATTGAATGATTTGTATTAGAACTTGCCTAGCGTGCATTTAGGTAGATTATCATGAAAGAGGCATAAATCACACTTTATCCAGAATAAGAGTGTTCATTCATTGAGTCATCACAGAACTACCGTATTTGCATTTACTCTTTATCTCAATCCAAGTTCAGCCTCAGGTGTTGACAAACAACTGAGAACATTCTTGATGTGTGTTGTCATTCTGTAAAGTATGTGTGCTTTCTGTGTGTTTATTGAAGCCAAATACCTCTGTATGTTTTAACATATTCATGAGGGAAAAAAAAATCACTTTCCAAAAGTTCTGTGTATGCCATTAAGAGACTAAAAAACTGCACCAGAATGAAAATACAAAGAGGAAAAATGCAGAAATCCATGTCTTCCACAAGGAAAACAGGACACTAGAGCACAGACGTTAATCAAGATCATCTCTATATCTTCACATTTCCAGTTGTATAAACATTAAATATTCATCTTCTGATTAGCAGAGACATATCTTCATAGGCTTCAGTAGCAGTTGAGACCCACCTGAATATTGTATAAGTAGAGTGAGGAGATAGTTGGTATGAGAGGAGACAACAGGAGAGCCTTGAGGTGTGTATCAGTTTCCTCAAGACAGTAATTTCAGGGTAGGAAAAGAGCTGGGCTAATTAGAAAGCCAAAACAACAAGACTATTGACGCTTTTTTAGTTGATTAGAACAACTGATCAGAGTCATAGAATAGATTTTTTAAAAATTGCATTGATTATGTGGTGAAAATTTTGAAGACTTTAATCTTTAGACAGTTTGTGAGTTAGTGACTTAGTGAATTCACCTTGGATGGGGGACAGGGGAAGGGTAGCAAGAACATTAACATTTTCTTCTCTCCAAACTGGTTTGTGGAAAAAAAAAAAAAAACCACAAGAACAAAATACGTGGCAACTGCTTTGGCTTGGTTATTATTTTTATTGGGTTTAAAAAACAGAAGAAAAGATGATTCACTGAAACTATTTTGGTGTTCAACCCACATCTTGTTTCTTACAAACTTGCTTGATTGTTTTCTTTACCTAACAGAAATCAAAACTTAGCATTCAAGGCCAAAACTGATCTCCTATGGCCATCCAGATTTTGACTGGAGTTTATGTCACTTTATTCAATTCACAAGCCTGATGTAACTGATCCAAAAAATTAATTGCATTTACAGAAGAACAATGAGAGTATAAAAAAATTGGTCCTGGCCTCAACGGATAGCTCAGGAACAAATTTCCCACTCATATATGAATTCATCCTTTACTCATGAGACTTCCCACTTAAGTCAAGAAAAATGTAATGAGAAAATAACATGGAATACTCCTGTATGACATGAAATCACAGAGGTAGGACCTCAAAAATTATGTTCTGTGCTACCATCTGTGATCCACCTCAGAGGGGGGAAAAAGGCAGATATGAGGAAGGTGCTAATAATTTGTATAATATGTATATACTTGTGTCTGACTTATGTTCTCAATTATCTGCTTATCTGCTGTTATTAAAAAGTAACTGATTATCAATGGAGTGTTACAGATATGAAGTCACAGGGCACAGACAAAAGCTTGAAACTAAAATAAAGTGCATACAAGGCAGACAAGATGTGTGAGTCACTGGCAGTAACTACATGCTACCAGCCTTATATACAAAGCACTCTCTAGAAAAGCTCTAGCAGAAAAACAGCACCATTTGTTGGCATTATCAGGCTTGTTCATCTTACTTTTCTGGAAATAAGGACTTTAAACTGTACTGTAAATCACTGAAATATCAATTTAATTTGAAGGGCACTTCCTTTTTCTCTTCTCAGATCCTCACAGTCTTGCAGATGCACATATATCCATGGTTTAACTGCAAATCATTGTTCCTGTCAGCTGATTAACACCTAATCTAAAATTCACCCTTTCCAACAATTCATCAATTCACAAAACCTTTTAAAATTTTTCCATGTAGGAAGCCAAGCTTGACTTCTTATATATTTCTTTCCTTGGTGCTTCTCTGTTTCATACTGCCTCTTTTCAACACAGGCAACAGTCTCAGACATCATCTGGGGTTCAGTTACCCCAGGGGGAGCATCCCATCTGCTGGGCTGGTGTAGATAATACAGGAACCTCACCAGTCCTCTGGAATTAAAACTAGTTCTGAAGATTTTTGTTGTCAACAGGGCCCTGGAAATGCTCACTCCATGCAATGAGATAAAGCAAGATGTTCTGGTCAGTCTTTTTTCCTCAAGACATTGTGTTGGGTGTGAGCGTTGGCAGCTCTCTGAAAGCACATGAAAGGGCAAAATGCCGTCCAGCAACGAAGAGTCACAAAAGTCAAAAGGAAGAATATCAGCACTGACAGCTGTAGGTGCAATGAGTCAGTGTTATTAAAATTCTTAATAGTGTTAATTACTGACAACACCTACAGCTTTATATCTTTATTAGGTCTCCTTCCATCTTTGGCAAAGCTAAAAACATGATCTCAAATATCTTTGGTGAGGAAAAACTTAGCCCAATATTTTTTCTCAAAGCAAAAGACTTCAAAAATTCATTTATATCTGTTTTTTGCTTTGTTGGAGAGGGAATTTAAATGCTATGAAAGCTGAAAGTATTATATTTATAAACTTCTCCAGTATGTACAGTTTTTCATAGAAATTGCCCTGAAGAGATTGGTATTCCACCAGTTCAGAATAGAGACATATTTACAGATTTTCTCTTTGTCTACTGCAGTAACAGAAAATTCAATTTTAAAAAAATGTAGCTAATAAAAGTGAAGAGAGGAACAGTGATGAGATGATAGATTAAAAAAAAAAAAAAGTTATCTAATTTCTCCAGCCTGACACATTATCTGTTTCACACTGTTTTTCACATAGCTCTGGGAACAACTTGTGCGTAGCTTTCACTAACACACAGCTTTGCATTGTTATGATTCCATTTGCATGTAATTAGGCAGAAAGTACTCTGTGTATATGTGTTTGGCTTAAAGACATTGAGGAAGAGGCAAAGAATATTTTTTCTTGAAAACTTCAAATGTAATTTAATTCTTAATAGCTTTTACTCTGGGACTTGTCCCTATATTAAGTAGAGTAACAATGGGATCTTCTTCATTGGAATCTGCAAATGTAGGGTGGGTATTAAGTGAACCTATACAAATGTTTTATACCTATAATTAGACTTAGATTTAAGGATGTAACTGGCCCTGTTTTCTTCAGTGACAAGGTGTCTATACAGATGTCAAGCATATATCTGCTGGATCTCCTGAGTCAGGTGCAGTACAGAAGGAGAGAAAGTACAGAAAACCATAAATAATAAAATGCAAATTGATTAGAAGTGGATTTTTACAGTGAGTGAAAATATATTTTCCCCCTTCATAGGGCAATATAGATTTTTACTTTTTCAATGGAATATCTCACCATGACAGACCACACTAAACAAGTGTATAATCAAATTGTACCTTTGATTCCATAAGCCAAACGTACCTATGGAAATAAATTCTGCTACCAAAACCTGCTTTGATGTGAAACAGCGGCTGTAAGGACAGAAAGTCAGGATAGTTACATTAGCAGGAAAACTTTCAATAGGAAATTGTCAGTAAGGTGGGACTAGGGATGATAATAAAAGCCTTCGTATTAATTATTTTCAAATCTTTTTACTTTGCAAAAAGGGTATAAATATATAAGATAATGTTTGTTAGATTTTACAAGTAATATGTCTTCTCTGAATGCATGCTAAATGCAGAGTTCTGCAGTATGAAGCCGTTACTTTGCATGGAAAAATAAAACAAACAAACACAACAAACCTACAAACAAAAAAGCCCCTGGGATTGCTGCATTCCCTCATAAGGTTCTGGCTTACAATTTAAAAAAAAAAAAAAAGGTGCACAATCTTTGTCCTTCCAGGGACCCAAAACTTTTAGTGCTTTGTGTTCATGCAAAATATGTCAGTGGAAAAGTGTCGGGGTACGGGCAGTCGAATATCAGAAGTGGAGAAAAGACTGTAAAGAGAAGAAGAAAAAATCCAAACCTGAACCATCGTTGTGGTTTGAAGGCTGCCCACCCATCGAGTGAAGAGAGAGTTGAAAGTTTTAAAATTTGCAGTTAGTTAGTAGTTCTCTGTATTAGAGTAGTTATAATTAC
>JAWWMO010000001.1:14449655-14465876 GCA_035047845.1 Dendrocincla fuliginosa
GAGAACAAAAAGACTATACCTTGTAAATATAGAGACATTTATGAGATGTTTGCTTTTTAAAAACACTAATGTGTTTAGGTTCATGTGTGCAAATAACTGTAGAGAACAAATTTCTTGGACTGGTGCTAGTAAGCTTCTGTTCTGAAGAGAAGCTACCAGCACATAAAAACTTCTGATATGGACTAAGGCCTTCAATAATGCTTTTAAAACATCTGAGAGAATAGGGTTTAGATGGGGCAGAAACTTGATTCACATTTGGAAGATGAATTAAATCATTCCCTCAGTAATTCCAAGTGGGGCATAGGGATACATGTCCTAGGAAATACCTGCTTAAACTTAATTTTGATCATTGTTCCAGAGGAAAATGAAAAAAGTCTCACACTGCTACCTCCAAAGTATGATAACATTTGTCAATTAGAATGAAATAGCAGGGAATTAATAGCAGTTCTCAGAGGACTTATGGAGTTAGTTTGCTTTTGCTTTATAATACAGATATTCCTTTTGACTAAACTAGGCAAAAGTTTGTTTTTGTTTTAGTTTTTTTTTTTTTTAATAAATACAAAGGATCTCTCTAATGTGCTCATTAAATAACTAAAGCCAAATTCTGCACAAGAGAGTGGCTTTTGGCTTAACAATCCAAACTCCTCTGCAATGGGCAGGGATACATCCCACTAGATCAAGATGCTCGAGGCCCCATCCAACCTGGCCTTGAGCACTTCCTGAGGTGGGGTGTCCACAGCTTCTCTGGGAAACCTGTGCCAGTGCCTCACCACAGTAACAAGTTTCTTCCTAATATCACCTAAATTTCCCCTCTTTCAATTTGTACCCATTACTCCTTGTGCTATCTCTGCAGTTCCTGATGAAGAGTCCCCCTGTGGTTTCCCTTGCAGGCTACTGCTTTAGGTAGTGGAGGGTGCTATGAGGTCTCCACACAACCTTCTCTTCTCCAGGCTGAACAGCCCCAACTCTCTCAGCCTGTCTTCATAGGGGAGGTGCTCCAGTCCTCTTATCAACTTCATGGTCTCCTCTGGGCTTGCTCCAACAGGTCCATATCCTTCTTATGTTGGGGACACCAGAACTCTGTGCACAATTCCAAGCAAGGTCTCACAAGAGCAGAGTAGTGAGGAAGGATCCCCTTCCTCATCTGCTGCCCATTCTGCTTTGCCTTTCTGGGCTGTTACCCCACATGGCGAGGTCATACCGAGTTTTTCATCAACCATGTCCCTCAAGTCTTCCCCATGTCCCTCAAGTCTTCCTCTGCAGGGCTGCTCTCAATCACTTTTCTGCCCAACCTGTGGGTCTGTCTGGGATTGCCCCAACCCAGGTGAAAGACCTTCCACTTGGCCATGCTGAAGTTCATGAAGTTAACACAGACCCACCTCTTCAGTCCATTCAGCTCCCTCTGTATTCCATCCCTTCCCTCCAGTATGTTGATTGCACACAGCATGGTGTCATCACTCAGCTTGCTGAGGGTGCCCTCAGTCCCACTGTCCATGTCACTGACAAAGCTGTTGGACAGGATTGGCCACGGTACTGACCCCCCATGGAAACCACTCCTCACTGGTCTCCACATGGACAACAGGCCATTGATCACAGCTCTTTGTGTGTCACCATCCAGCCACTTCCTTATGTAGTCTACCTCTCAAATCCTTGTCTCTGCAATTTAGATCCTGGTTATTTATTTGAAATCCTTCTTGTTTTTCAATGCTTTTTATTTTAGATAAAAAAAAAAAAAGATATTAAAAAAACCCCAAAGAAAAATGAAACAAAACAAAACCAAACAAAACCCAAAACCAAAAAAAACTGACAATGAAAGTGTGGCATAATGTTTGTGTCAGGCAGGAAAAAGGAAAGAGCTTCAACAGCTGAACATGAACTTCTATGCCAAGCCATTAAGCAGCAACTTTTATCTCCTACCTCCCATAACACATGCACACAAAGAGCATTTCAGAAATGGATTTCAAAACTGGCTCAGGTTCAAAATAGCTCTTGCAAACAGCTCCTCTCAAGCACCTCACTCCTCTAAAGTCCTGACATGGAAGAAAGAAAGTTTTACAAAGCATTTGCCACATCCTAGAGAACAAGACAGACATATGTAGAAAAAAAGGACTACAGAAGACCTTGAAAAGCATATGTTAAAAAAGAGAAAGAAAAATATTAAAAGCTTCCAGTGTAGGAGAAAAAATGCATGCAAGTAACAAGTATGATATATAAGGGAAAGAAGGAAAATCATTTCACCATTCTAAATAGCTGCCATTGCACTTTATGTTAATCCTTATCTGTAGAGAGTGCAGTTAGAAGGGCATGACCTGATAAAATTATTCGTTCCTTGTATTACCTCACCAGGTAATACCTCAACTATATTGAAAGAAAGCCACTTGAACACTTCAGTGGTTCCCTCCCAGTCAACATCTAGATATAAATCTAACTAACTGCACAATAAACTGAAAGTTACCTTTCTATGGAAAAGAATCTATTCTTCATTGCCATTGAAGTACTCGTGTTCAGGGAAAAAACTCTAGGTTGCTCTTACAGCATCTTTGACAATAGATTTGGATGACACGTAGACTCTGTTTTAAATACTTTTTCAAATTTAATTTTCTTTCTTTTCTCCATCTTTCTGTGGTCTGCAGGAGGCACAATAACAGGGGGCATGAAATAACAAAACCAAAGTGTTAGCTCAACAGGATTTTGAGGGGTAGTGGTACAATCACCAAAGGTAAACATTTTGTTGTGGGTGACTTTTTAATTCTATATTTCATTTCAGGAAAAATCAAACTTTTTTACCTACCAAATTAGAGTATTTAATATATTTTTATTATCTCATTTTTTTAACTAAAAAAAAAAGACCAAGAAACCAAACAACCAAAACCAAACACTACCTTATATAAACACTAAACACCTTATATAAACACTAGCTTATATAAAGAGTAGACTTATTCACAGTCATAACATCACTTAGAAATAAAATGTTCTGACTTCCCAGAAATCATATTCTGGGATATGGCAAATGAAATATTGTAAGTTGTCAGTGATCAAAATTATTTTTTTCAAATTCAGTCCAACTCTGCAAATAACTTTAAATTTTTTAATGATTTGTCTTTGGGAAATCAGTTGTTGCCTTTCCATTGTACCACTCCCACAAACAACCAAACTAACACTGTGGTTTATGATTAATATTTTTGAGGGAAGGCTTTATATCTTCATTGTCAAGCATTAGCTAACAAGTGCCAAGCAACCACTTGGGACACATTCCCCAAGGACAGTAAAAGTACCCCACAAAATTATGGAGTCAGTTGGCACATTTGGCAAATCCATGTGCCACGGTGCTGACTAAACAGCTGGGCCAGCTAAAGACCATAAGAGCTTATCCAAAATATCTATGTTTGAACAGTGCATGGTCTGAGCTGCTATAAATTCTTCCACTGAACCACTCTCTCTGCACAAGAAACATCACAGTGTTCTAGAAATTATTATATCTATGTTTCATAAGCATATTGCTAAGGGATTTCTATTCATTTTAGAAAAAAATACTACTAATTCTTTATTCGGAGTTATCATCATACCTAAACTTTTATATTGGTCTAGTCACATCTGGAAATGTAAATTTATTTTCTTTCTTTAAATCTGTCAGAAGTACATAATCATTTACACAAAATCCCTTCTAATAACTTTGCTAGTTGGATTACCATCATACACACACACCAAAAAAGAAAATTACTAAGACAAAAACCATTTTTTCCTTCTGAAAAGTCATAGCTTGATATTCTTTCAAATATTTTATTAATTCCAGTACTTTTTTTATTCTTTCTTTTTGAAATATACAAAAGGCATGTTTTTCAATGGCATTTATGGACCTTTTATTTTAAATTGTGGTCATATTTTAAAGTAAGTAAAAAAAATACTTTTTCAGTCTTTTTCAATAGAAAATAAAAAGGAAAATCAAGACAATGTTTCTTCCATGGTAGCCTATTGTATTAGCATTGAAATCCTCATGAAACTCACTTTTCAAAATGAGAAGCATTCTCTCTGAAAATCTATTCATTTTGAAATTCCCTCAGATTAGATGCTCATAATCACTGGTTGGTACAAACTTCCACTGGCCAAATATTAGTTTGAAATGCTGTCTCATCCTTAACCAGGGGCAGAATTTTTTCTTTTAATAAGTTAGTCATTTTAACTCATGTCAAGGCCTGAGTTGAATTCTTTTTGTTACCTGCAATTACAGCTCTTCAGAATGCCCTCATAACCAAAAGTTTGTCCTACCATGTGTAGTAAGACCTCACAGAGAGATGCTGAAGCACATTGAGGAAATCTTATCAATTATTCACAGTGACCGCCTATTTTGTTTGGTCCTATTTGAGTTGCCTTCAATCATTACACACTGGGAGCTCAGTGGTTTCAGGTTGCCATGTAAAATAGACAAAAAAATTGAGGTTAAAGAATCATTTTGTAAAAGCAATGAAACCATCCCCCTCCTAGAGTAACAAACCTGCCATAAAAGCAGCATGGCTAATGGATTTCTAATGTAGGTGGAAGGTTTTAGTCAAATTGAGACAAAGGTGTGATTGACAAGAACAATTGTATCTTTTAGTGATATTCTTGGAGCTGAAGTGGTATAATGGAAACAGTTATTTCACCAGTCCTGCCTCCTATTGTCTGCCTCTTTTCATCATTCTACAGCAAAGGCTGTACTTATCTAGATGGATAATTTATATTTTCTACTATTTCAGTACTTTGCACAGGTTTTGACAACTGTGGAATGTTCCAGAAACACACTTTGCTATAAGAATGCTGGAGCTGAAGGATGAGGTATAAAAGTAGCCACTCAGTTTTTCCACTTGCTTTCAGGTTCAGCAAGGACAGAAGTGGGATATGTCAGTTATGGTGACTTAAATTTGGTTCTCAGAGATAACATGTAAATACTGCAAAAATGTCTTTCTGCACAAGTGGTTACACAGATATTTGCTCTTGTGAAGAAATAACTCCAGTAAGGTAGCATAGTGTGACATGGTAAGGGCCTCCCTCCTATAACATAAATGCAGGATCAGACCAAGAAGTCTATGAAAGACAAGCAAGGCTGCTATTTAACAAATGGGAGTCAAATATCTAGTATGACAAAAGAAAATATAAAAGGATTTAAATTAAACTCAATATTAAATAAAAACAAAGACTCAACTTCCATGTGTATAGATGCAGCTATTATAAAAATGTCCTCAGAAAGAGGTTGCTTTAAAGAAATAACTATGATATTCAGGATGCAAATCAGAAGCCAATTTATTTTAAATGTTCTACCCCAGCTGAGTATTTGACAAGACAAGTAAATCCAAGAAAACATTAATGTTTCTTCCCATCCTAGCCTGAGTCTCACTGTGCTGGCCACCAAGACAGATACTGGGCAGACTCCTACCCTTAGAGGCCTTGTAGACCAGGACTCCTGCCTTCTTACTGGATTGTTGTCATCACACTAAATGCAAATACTCTCTCCAGAGATTTGGAAAGCAGTGGTTTCTAAATCTGTTTTGCTTGGATGCACCATAAAGAAATAGGGCATGTATGGGATGTTTTCAAGTGTTGAAGATGTAACTATTATATCAGAGTTTGAGTTATTTTACTGATGGATTTCTGAGTCTGGTACAGTCTGTGGAATACTCAAGGTCTCCCATCTTATTTGGAGATTACTCATATAAAATATGTCCAGAGAAGCTGCTTATCAGAATTAATATATGGTTCTTCATATAACTTCAGCTGACTTTTAAAGTGTACTCCTTCAATATTTCAGAATAAACCACAACTTCAAGGAGACTTTTGAAAAATATTTCTATTTGAAGCTTGTCAATTTTGTCAACCCTTCAAAAAAAAAAAAATGAACATAGCATAGCTTAACAGCAATCAAATAACCTTTATACTTAACATCAGTACAGACTCACTGTTAAATTTTGTTTGTAGGGAGGAAGCTGGATTAACTTTACTCATTTTAAATTCAACTTAAACAAGTGCTGTGAGAAGATTCATGTTTATTTCAAAATAGCTGAAAGTCCATTCAAAGCAATGAGAAAACTAAAGTGCCTGAAGTTCAAGTGGTTAAATGTCTTCCTGAGCAATGGCAAGACTTCACCCTTAGGCTTAGTAGGATCTAAAAATATGTAAGCATTTCCTCAACCTGAGATGTGCTAAGGATCTCTAAAGGAAACAGGCTTTTATCTTACTGTGGAGACTCAACACTGTAACCAGTTCATGTTACCTTAAATTATATGAAATGAAGCTCATTCTTGTTCTTTGTGTCTCAGTTGGAAAGCTAATTTTACCTAGGATTTTGTTATTAAGTCCAATTTAGTATCTGTCATGCCTATGGTCTATTTAACTCCCACATTTTAAGCTTTTCCCAAGTACCTTATACAGGTTCAAAGTCTAATTGAAGTAAGTCTAATTGAAAGCAAGTGCATGAAATACTAATTTCCTACTGGAAGAAGATGAAATCTCATTCATGAGATTAAATACTTATGGGAATTTCTTGGAGGAAGCTTCATCAGAGCAGTTCAGTTCTCACAACCTGACCAACATTTTGCAACTAAACAGGGTTGGTTTTGTTATGTATTGGAGTTCACGACACCATAAAATGTAACTCCTTTATCACTACAGTAAGGGAACAGACTGCCTGCCTTAACTGTGCCCTGACAATTCATGTTGGTCTTCCTTTTGAAGTTTCCAGGTTACAAGGATTCCATCTCTATCTAGTTTTCTGTCTAGATGTTACTTGAAAGAAAAGTAAACATGTACAACCCTTCTGTGTGCTTGATGTTTCTCCCGAGGCAGACATCTTGGAAAAACACTCTATTCCCTTTACTTCCTCGCTGCTGCCAAGCCCAGCTCTTGATGCTAAGGTAGTTTTGTACAATGCAATTGTGATTATTGTGGTCTGGAATGGGTAGAAACAGAATTCCAGCACCAGTACCCTAGAGACTTTCCATCAAGCTGATAATGCACTAAGTGTGGGTTATCAACAAAATAATAAAAACCATTCATATATTTATTCATCAGCAATTCACTAATAAAATGCATTGAAACCTGCTAATTAAATAGAAAGCTGTTAATTATGAAGTGACAGCAGTGAATAGCAGTTGAGCTATTGCAAGTCCAATACTGATGGTTTCCTATATTAGAAATTATTCACTCCATGTAGAATGAATATTCTCATTATATAAAACACTACATTATCTGTCACTCCAACAGAGCAAAGGAAGCATCTAAACCTTACTAGAAATATCAAATAAACCCCAATTTACTTCTGTAAAATATACAGTGTGGGTACCTTCCTCCCAGAGCACTATGTAAAAGAGTATCCACAACTTTTCTTCTTTTTGAAAGGAATTCTGTGACTATAAAATAGAAAGATTAAAACATAAATAATATAATTTTAAAAATTATCTTATTAGTGTCAAATTATCATGCTAAATGCTTAAATTTAATTTAAAGTTCTATGTCCAACTTAATTCTGTTATCTTGTGCATAGTGTGCCATATGTTCCTTAATGGTATGAAGATATTTATTGTATATCCCTTAACATCACAGGCCACACAGCAAGATGTGAATGGATTTCTAATAACAAAGGGTTTTTACTTTTTCTCACCAATCTCTTTTTCAATGTTTCAGGAGGATCATTTATTCCAAAAAGAAAATCAAGAAGGATCAGTATTAATACTGGAATTTGGAGAAACCCATAGCAGTTCATAGGTTCAAAAAGCTAGTATGGAGAGAGGATTTGTATGACATCAACAAGGACAGTCACTATGCAGACAGTAAGGGAAAGTGGAAGGTTTTGTGGGGGCATCCAATTTGCTTGAGATGTGAGGAAGATCCCTTTTGAAATGACACAATTCTCAGGAGGTATGAAAATAGTCAGACAGGGATATAGTTAAAGGTGTCTTCCCCCCCACCTCCCTCTCTCCCTCTCTCTCTCCTTTTAACCTCTATCTATCTTGTTCCAGCTGAAGAGCTGAATGATGGGTTTGGAGTTTTATCCTACAAGGTCTGTGCAGTCACTTACTACAGCTATCAAACATCTCTGACTAGTGATAGAAAGCCATAGTGTCCATGAAGTGAGACTGGACAGTCTAATTTACATGTGTAAGTTAATGAGCTGAGAATTAGTCCTTGATTCCTAGAGCAGAGAAGTCCCATTTCAGTTTAGCAGCAGCATTCAAATCCTGAACATCTGACAAGGTGAGTCCAGTCAGGCCCAGGGAAAGATCAGATGTCCCTGGATTTCACATGCTGGAGAGGACACAATTGCACATACAAATGTGACACAGCAACTCATGACTGTGTAACACAATCTGGGCTTGTTACTACCACCTGATACTGCTTCCTATTACTTGTAGCATTGCTAATATTAGAGCCATGAGATGCTAATAATTCTTCTTCCCTTGCTTGCAGGACAACAAATCACTTAGTACTTCACATCTGTATTTAAATGTATTCATCACATTTGAATACAGATAGAACACAAATGTTCTTGACAATAAAATGCAGTTATGGAAACCAATACAGAATTTTTTTTTACCCACTGCAGAAAGGCATTAGATCCTTCAATTCCTACAATTGCTCCAAAAATTAAATGAGATATTTTTTGAATTATTAAAATACACTGTAGATTATAGTGGTATGATTTGTGTGCCTATTTTCTTTAATTACTATACAGGGGAAAAGCCTTGGGAATGGAGAATAAAAATTAACCTTCACTGCTATATGTTTTCAAATAAAGTATTTTCCTCAAATCAAAGAGAAAATAAACTATTATGTGATCATTTCTATCAATGAATTAACTCTGCTGAGTTTCTATAAATTTATTTCATCACAGAAATTAAGAAAACTGAGTCACCTCACTCACAGGTCTTGGTATGACCCCCTTATATCCAGATATAATACTTTAATTTCAAAAATACAAGGCTAGCGGCACTTCTGATATACCCTCTGGACTGACTATATCCTGGCCTGCCATGGACCCTGATGTTTTTCCCTTTGCTGCATCTGAGTCTCACAAGTCTACTCTGAGTCAGAGGTGTGAATTCACAGCAGCAGCAGAAACTGCCCAGGAAAATCCCATTAGACTTCTTATCTCATGCACTATGAGTGAAAGTGAATCTCATGACTTCATACAGTACTAAAACAAGCATTTCTTTTTTCCAAATAGAAAATTTTGTGTCCAGTACAGAAGAGGGAATTCCTTTTTGGTAAGTGATTCCACAAGATCCAGAACTGGAAAACTGCAAAGGTATGTCTGCATGTGCAGTCAGTCAGTGAATCTGGTACAACCTCTGCACTTCCTGCACACAAGGAGGAGATGCCTGCCAAAGTCTGCAAGAACAGGTAGAAATTGAAGTATATAATTTAATTTCTAGAGTTACACACTGAAGTGTAAACTCGAGACCCATGATTTGGATGGATGGACCTTGCAGGGGATAAGGAATTTGCTGGATGGTCTCACTCAAAAAGTTGTGGTCAGTTGCTTGATGTCCAGGTGGAGACCAGTGGTGAGTGGTGTCCCTGAGGGACTGCTATTGAAACTGGTGCTGTCCAATATCTTCGTTGGTGACATGGACAATGGGATCAAGGGCACCCTCAGCCAGTTTGCAAATGAAACCAAGCTGTGCTGTTGACACACTGGAGAAAAGTGATGGCATCCAGAGGGATCTTGGCATGCTTGAGAAGTGGGTCTGTGCGAACATCATGAAGTTCAAGTGGAATGTTGTGCACCTGGGTCAGGGAATTCCCAAGCACAAATGCAGGCTGGGCAGAGAATGGATTGGGGGCAGAACTGAGGAGAGGGATTTCGGGGTGCTGGCTAATGAGAAGCTAAACATGACCTGTCAATGAGCATTCACAGCCCAGAAAGCCGACCATGTCCTGGGCTACACCACAAAAATTGTGGCCAGCAAATGAGGGAGGGGATTCTGCCCCTTTACTCTGCTCTGGTGAGACTCCACCTGCAATGCTGCCTTTACCTCTGGGGTCCCCAGCACAGGAAGAAGGTGTTGGAGCAAGTCCAGAGTAGGCCACGGAGATGATCAGAGGGCTAGAGCACCTCATCCTTAGAAGACATGCTGAGACAGATGGGTGTGTTCAGCCTGGAGAAGAGTTTAGGGAGACCTTCTTGGGGCCTTCCAGTACATAAAGGAAGCCTACAAGAAAGATGAAGGGACTTTTTTATGAGGGCATTTGGTAACAGGACAAGCGGGAATGGCTTCAAAGTGCAGGAGGTAGAGTTTAGATTAGATATCATGGAGAAATTCTTTCCTGTGCAGGTGGTAAGGCACTGGTTGCCCACAGAGTTTGTGGATGTCCCATTCCTGGAAGTGTTCAAGGTCAGGTTAGATGGAGATCTGTGGAGATCTAGTGGTAGGTTTCCTCCCTATGGCAGGGGTGTTGGAATTAGATGATCTTTAAGGTCCCTTCCAACCTAAACCATTCTATGATTCTATGACTCATCCCTATTCATGAATAAATAACTGTAGAGAGACATAAAGGTGAGTTGACTGTTCACAGAAAACAAATACAAAATCTTAGGGGAATTTCTTGACACAGTGTGTTTACTTGAGCAACCAGAAAAAAACCCCTCAAAATAACCCTAAAAAGACAACCAATTAAAATGAACATTTTAAAATACACTGAGTGAAATATTTAATAAAAAGAGGCAACTCTGGCATGTAGTGACTTTAGCCAAATTAAAGAAATTGCTGGCAAAACAACTCAGTCTGGAAGGGTCATACACCTCCCATTTGATGCAAAAATGATTAACATTTGGTTGTCCATGATTCTTGCCTATCTGATGATATGTGCTAATAGTCTGTTGTTGCTAAGGAATGTTGCTAAGGAAGGCAAGGTTTAGAAGAGGTCAGACATCTCCTCACTGACAACTTCTAGCATCAATTATTTTTGTAAACTACTCATTGCCTTTTTTTTTCTCACTGTTCTCCATTATTTGTTTGAGATAAAAGAAGATTTATCACTATAGCACAAGCCAAACATATAAAGAATAAAATGTTCTGCAGGAATTATCTCTTTTTCATTAAAATCTAATTTGTGCTTCTCATCATCGCTGTGCACTCATCAGAAGGTAAAAATCATAGCCTGACCCAGTTTTTTTTTCAGTTCTGAACAAATTACATGAGAAATTTGGGGATTCTTGGTAAAGAAACATTTTTATGTTGATTGAAGTTATTTTACCAGCAAAAATTGTTTTTTATTCAAAGGATGATAGTTAATTTCAAATGGAAAAAGTAACAAGAAAAAAGTATTGCCTTTTAGCAAAGCAGAATATCAGAGCAATTAAAAAGTTGTAATAGGAAAACATGCAAATTAACATTATATTGAAAGACTAAGCAGTTTCTTAAATTTCATCTATTCTAAAACTGTTGCTTATTGGATTCCAAGTTCAAAATGGAAGTTTTTATGTTCTATTATTTCAAATTAGTATCTCAGCTAAGAGAATATATCACTGTGTAACCAAAATGAGGTAATACTGTTTCTAAACTTATTAATATAGAGATTTGTTTTTCTGTAAGGTTTTTACTGGTTACTGAAATGCTTTATGCCGTCAATTCCTGTTTAATAAAGGGAAGTCAAAAGGATAGAGGCTCCCCACTAATTTAGAAGGGAGGGGGAAGCCACATTGCAAAATTCTACTTGCCTTTTTTTGGTAGTTGATTGCTGTGAGTCATTTGAAGCCTGATATGAAGAGGGTAGTGTCACTGCATTATAATTTAAGTGTTTTTGAGCTGTCCCCTCCACAACCACTTTCCTACACCATTATGAGCATTACTGTTCTGTGAAGGATAGATAAGTTTAATGAGCTTATCACTGTCAAGTACTAAAACTTGTTTTTTCTCTCTTAGTTTTTAGCAAAACTATGTGAGTAACAAGCTCCCGAGCTTTGTTTCTCTAACTCATGGTCTATCTGTCTGTTCCAAACTCTTTTTGGTAATTTCTCTCATGGTCTAAAGCAGAAATGCTTGTTTGGTTCTACTTTCATTGACAACACCTTCAAATACACCAGGGAGAATGTTGCCTTGTAGAATAAAGGAAAGAATTAAAAAGGAAATAATAAATTTTTAACTTTCAGTGGCTTAACAAAATATGTCCAGAAAAATCTTTTTTTATGGGCTGTAGTTAGGAATAAGGACTTAAAATGGATCATTAGTTTGCTAAGTGGTTCAGGTGAACAGTTCGGTGTTTACAGCTTGAAAGGCTCAATACACTTAATCCTGGAGAAGGCCAAGTGAGAAAATTCCTGTCTCTCGTGTTCCTGTAACAGGATTTTTTAGCTGAATTTTCTGAAATACTGTAAATAAAATTTTATTTCTATCATGTCTTCAACTCTCTATTCTTCATACATGGACACAGGGATGATGCTGAAACTTCTGTTAGTATTGCTACTGTTACATTCATGTCCATGGCAGTGTTAATTTTCTTACCTCTGAATAACAACACCAATTGATTTTGATCAGGTAGAACATGTTATAGGAATCCTAATGGTACTGCACAAGTATCGATGAATTGAACTCCAATATAACCTGCCCCAGAAATCATTTGTTATTTGTTTTATCCAAAGAAGAAATTCTAATGATGGTTACCTATGAAGGTGATGATCTACAAGTGTTCAAAAGGTGTTATGGTTTTAGAATGTTTTATACATCTTAAATTCATTGTAACTTTCATATAGGATGAATCGCACATCTCCAGATAGGACTGGGTCAGCAAATATGTACCACTTAGGATTTTACCTGTTCTAAAAGATTAAATTAGACTTTCTTGCTTGGCTTTACTCTGTGAACTTTTCTATTTTTGATAGCTAATTATATTTTTAAATGACTGTGATAAGGGTGCGTGATAATAGCCTGCATTAATGAGTGCCGTGGGAAAAAAAATCACTGAGTATCTGTACGCAGTGAAGTTATAGATCCCATCAAAATTATAAGCAATGGTTCTCTCCAAAAAAATATCTTCATATATTAATTCCAAAATATATACTGGAGACAGAGATGTGTGTGCAAAATGTATCTTTTCCTTGGAAAAATAAATGTTTCCTTTAAATGAATGTTTGTGTTAAAGTATTTATATTTCATTTTCCCTTTGCATTTAAAAGTATGGACATTTCGGAGAAAACTCAAGACACAAGGAAATGACGGCAAGTAAACTACTTGCAAAAGATATGTGTTGCAAAGAGCAGAAACATGACTTGGTCAAGAAGCTTCTGGAGCAACCCCTCACTCTGCTCTTCTTCACTGAAAAACAAAACAAAACAAGATTTTAACCATTGTGACAGACTGCTCGGAACGAGAACGTGCTGCCAGCTGAGGAAGGGAATGAAGTATTAAGAGAATTAAGAAATAAAGTGGCTCCCAAATAACTGACTGATAGTCTGTGATGTCTGTGATGCACCTTTGGACCTCTAATTGAAAGGGTGGGGCTACTGCATCCACAGGATGACAAAGATGGAACAACATATCTATAATGATCAGAAGTATTTTAAGTACAAATTGAAAGAAAAGTCAGTTTATACTGAATGTTTTGGGTTTTTTTTTTAAACTAGATTTCATAGAAAAAGGATTTTTTTTCTGGACTCTCAAATGAAAAAAAAAATCTGTTAAATGAATGTGCTACTTTTGCTTTATGTCTAATCCCCATTACCTTCTGGTTTGAAGCCTTGCTTGAAACTACATATAACATAGTGTGCTGCAGACAAAAAAACCCAAGCACAGCATAACAACATACTGTCCTCCTAAAAGGCGTGAGAAACATATTCTAACCAATAGTCTTGCTTGCAAGAAGAATAAACACTTAAAGAACTCATATTTAACTCCCCAAATACAGAGAAAAAAAAGTGTTTCTGCACTGAAATATTCACATATCCTATGTCTTGTCCATTTAATGCAATTTTCTAGAGCGGTTTTATTTTTGTTATTTGGGGAAAAAAAATAAAATGTATCCTCTATCAGTAGCCAGACTCTCTTTTTGCTTTACTTGGTTGGGGATTTTTTGTTGTTTTGTTTTGGTTTGGTTTGTGTTTTGTTTTGTTTTTAACCTCTTGACTCTCACTCTTGCACTGTATTTTTTTTCATGGAAACAGTCTGAGTTTTACCTTTCAGTTCCTGAAGTAGAAGATGTTGGTTCTCTACTACATTTAAGAGACTGTACAGTATGACAAAGTGCTAATTTATATGCATAAATATTTTCTTAGTGCAAATCAATAATAATGTTATTAATGAAAAAGAGATGAGAAGGATTGCAATGTCAGTTGGTACAATTTAAACTAGTAGGGCTCACTCCTCTGTGAAGAGCAGAGGGCCGCAGTTACTTGCAGAAGCTGACACACTGAAGGAAAATTGCAAATACAGTAGTGACACTTCTGATATTTCTGTGAAGAAAAGGAACTGTGTGTGTCTAACATAGACCAAGAAAAAGTGGCATACAAGGCTTATATTCATAATTATATTCAGAATATTCTACACATTCACACACATATGCAAATCCCCCATCAAAAAACATAAAATGAAAAAAAAATCAAAGTATTGAAAAGGAAAAAACTCTTTTCCTTTATCCAAACAGGGCAATTAAAATACAAAACACCTGAAGCATTTGATAATCTGTCTTCTTTTTGTTTTGTTTTATAAGCTTTTCTCTTGTAACACAAACACCCTAGAATAGGCTTCCAGACTAGCAGCCCACACAGACCTCTCCCTTAGATCAACTGACCAGTAGTAGTCAGCTCTTACCCAGAGACACATGCTCTGAGATAATTACACATAGGAGAGGTGGCTATTCAAAATCTCACCTTAGGGATTTAGCTGCTAGTCTACATTTTAAATAATGGTAATCCAACCCTCTTAAGAGGTTTTCTCATATAAGCTCCTCACTTATCTAATGAAATCTTTTGGACATAATACCATGATTTGTAGAGGTATGAAAATTGTGCCATTGGTAATGTTTGTTAACTTTGGTAAGGTGGCATCAGCTTTAACATTCTAGAAAGCCTCTTTTCCTGATATTTTATAAAGTCTTCTTTGACTTTATGATTTCTAATTACATTTATACAAGTAATTTTTTTAATAATTATTTTCAAATGGTTTTAAGCATTTGTTTTTGTAGGTTTTTGGCAGGCAAACATAGATCAAGTTGCCACTGGGAAGTTAGCATAATTGAGATATCAATATATTTTTCTTAGGATATTGGCTGTTTAATTATCAGGCTTCCACTTAACTGTGGAAAGCATACTGGTATATTATTTTAAGAGCTACTTGTTTCTTGTAATAGGTCTAAAATGCTTACTTCTTGTCTTAATCTGTTGGGGGGTTTTAACTCTTTCTGTATTGTTAGTGTTCTTCCTGAAATTCCAAACAGATAGCAATACATTTGGATGAGATTATTGTCTGTTCTGTAAAAAAGTTTTCACTTATTTACAACAATTTCCTCCCTGCAATTTTGGCCAGAAATCTGACAACAGAATCTGTTCAAATCATAATCTCTGCCTTGACAGCATAGTCCCAGGGCAAGGCAGTTTGCTGTAGGGCAAACACCTGTGACCTTCTGGGGCTGGCACAGATATTTCCACCCGCACTGTTGTAGGGGGATTATGTGGCAAGGTTTTTGTAGCAGGGAAAGAGCTTCAGGGGTGTCTTCTGTGAGGAGACACAAGGAACTGCCCCCATGCCATACAGAGCTGGTTTGAGCCAGAGATGTTGGTAGCACTATCCACCTTAAATATGCAGATAACATATTGAAAAAAAAAGGATTGCTGTGCAACCGCAGGTGGAGAGTGAGTAAGAGCATGTAAGAAAAATAGTCCTGGATACACCAAGGTCAGTGGAGAAGGACGAGAAGGAGGTGTTCTGGGTGCCAGAGCTGAGGTTCTCCTGAAGCCTGTGATGAAGACCATGGTGAGGCAGCTGTGCCCCTGCAGCCCATGGAGGTCCATGGGGCAGCAGAGATCCACCTGCAGCCCCTGAAAGTCCCCACAACAGGCTATGACCCCACAAGAAGCCCACACTGGAAGAGAACAAGCACCTGACAGGACCTGTGGACCCACGGAGAGAGGAGCTCATGCTCGAGCAAGTTTGTAGGCAGGACTTGTGACTCCACGGGGGACCCACACTGGAGCAGTTCATGAAGAACTGCAGCCTGTGGGAATGATGAATGCTGAAGATGTTTGTGAAGGACTGTATC
>JAWWMO010000001.1:14465976-14508267 GCA_035047845.1 Dendrocincla fuliginosa
GCCTGGCCAAACTAGATAACATCAGGGTCTACATGTCTTTTGTCTCCTTTGTTAAACATCTTTACCGACATTTAGGCATTGTCTTCCAGTCTTTTGGAAGGAATTCCCCTTTGGGCCTTTGAAACTCTAACACCTCTAAAATATTCTTGTAAGTTTCTAGGCCTTCACAAACAGGCTAAAAACATATACAGCTCATCTTTCATCCTTTTGCAGATTATTTTTTAAAATAATAGGGGCTTGTTTCCCTCCTTTCTTGTCATAACTGCTTTGTGCAATGGCCCCAGTGTCACACGGTGATGTTTGCACCAAACAGACACAGGAGAATCCCACCAGCAGCCCAGCCCATGGTACAGTGAGGCAATGGAAGCAACATGACATCAGGGAATCGTGTCATGATTACCTGATGTACCCGTAGCCTCATCCACTGCAATGCCACTCAGTGTGCATAGAAGTTCCTCCAGCTGATGTTGAAAAGCCTTTGATAAACTTCTACTTTATTCCACTAAAACCATAAAATTCCAACCATTCTGTCTCAGAGAAGTTAAGGGTCATATATACTTTCAGAAATACAGGACTGTATTTTTTTTATTGTTGTTTTCAGCATATGTCTAGCCTTCTGCTTTCTGAAATACAGAAGATTTCCAGGAACTGTAGCTGGGTTTTGGATCCAAATTTTTTTGAACTTGCTTAGTGGTCACTCTTTGGTATTACACAAAAGCCCAAAATTACTAAATCAGGTGTGGTTATAATCATGCAAACTGTCACTGGTTATTTTCCATCTTATTCATGTATCTTCTTTTGATTTTGACAGTTGGATACAATTGTCAAAAGTTTTCAGGTCCCTGTAATTTTTTTTGCTTCCGAATTTCATATTTTTTATTGACTCTTCATTTGAAAGTGCTCACTGGCTTATCACAGTATTCCCCAGATTGTAAACAGTATCATGAAAAACAATACTACTCTACTTTCAAAGTAAACAGGAAAAGGAAAATACATCTTTGCTAATTTTCTATATCTAAAATGTAAGTATTAAAAATAAGGAGATTACAGAGTTATTTAGGGATGTGCAATTAACAATCAAACATCCTTAATCCTCTTTTACTATTCTGAACTTTAATACTAGAAATCCTTTTGAAATTGTCCATATGAATGGCATGATAATGGTATATTTGCATATGGTTTACATATGAATAAAACCAGGATTTACACACAGATAAAGCTCTGAACATTAAAGAGGGAAATTTTCAGGGTCTTAATGTTGTTTCACACTCAACATTAAAAGTCCAAATGTATAAAGTCACACACCAGTATGAATAAGTGAACATGCTAATATTGCTAAACCTTTAGCTGCAAAACATCATTACAAACATTTGCCAACTTTCAAATGGTAAACACATATGCTTAATCACTCTTTGAATTGCTATAATGTATGTCTTGACTAACATTTTTTAATGGTTCGGAAAACGGCTCCTTTGCCTATGCAAAAGATAAACAATATTCAGCACCACAAGGCCTGATTTTTATACTACTCAGACTGCTGTAAATTGGTAACTAATAAATCAGAGAAATAATGCTGATGCAGACTCAGTGTTGGTAATGCCAACAAGTTTAACAAGGCTTTCTAAATGTAAAAGTGTTCTTCATTATTTCAATACAAGCAGAGGTCAGAAAAGACAAATGAAGAGCAGAACTGGACTGTCTGTTTTGTGAGATGATAATTAATCATCTACATTTTGGCTGAAAGATCAGAGACCTCAGTTTTACCACTGAGGATTTTCTGAGGTTTAGATGAGGAAGTATCCTCTACAGCTATTACATTTTAAAACTATTAAATGGGTGATAAAGACTTTTATTTTATACATATATGATGCAATGGAAATAACTGTAGTAAATAGCAGCCTACAAAACAGATTTTTGATTCATCTTCATTTGACCTGTTCAATTCTACAAAACTCCAAACACTGAATGGTATCAAATTCAACATTATCTACATAACCACAAACTGGATGACAATTGAGAAATGTTCCTTTACTCCTCCTTCCTTAATGAAAGTGCTTGACACAAACGGCTGATCTCCCTCCTCTCATTTCAATCTATTGAAATTAACAAAAATAAGGTTGGAGTGAACTCACAAGTGTCATGTTTTCCATCCCTGTGCTTCAGAGGGGTCACAACTATATTTTGTTAAACCTGAAATCCTTATCTGGCATGTTTTTAGTTTGAGTGAGGTTGACTTTGCAGCTTTTCTGTTCCAGCTTTTAATTATCATTAGAAGGGTTTTCATCAAGCCCTCTCTAAAACTCTTATTGATTTTCGAAGCCACTGCTTCTCCTGTTATCCTCCACTGATGTAGATATAATTTTGCTTTTACATCAGTCTTTATAGGTCTTTGAAGATGACTGTGACAGAACACCCCTCTCCTTTCTCTTTGAAACTTCTTCTCTACTTTCATTGGCCGTGTTTCCTGTAACTTCAATAATTCTTTATTTTCTTCTCTGGATATTCATCAATTTGTCCACATATCTTTCTTGAAGTGGTGAGCTCCAAGATAAACAACTTTCTGGGCCTCAAGATTGAAAGATTACTTTGCACATACACAGAATGTATGTATACACATGCATTCCTTTTCTTATATCTGACAAGATATGCTTTTTTTGAACATCATCCAACAGTTAACTCAAATTCATTTATCCTCTCTCATATTGCACTTGTCCATATTTACTTTTTCCCTGTGAATTCCATAGCTTTTCATTGTAATTTCAAACTCTGTGTTCTCTAGTGTATTTGCAGTTACCCCTGACTTTGGGTCATTTATGGAGTTAATAACTATTCCACCACCTAAACAGCTACCGAAAAAACTGAGCAGAATCAGTCCTAAGATGGAGATTTAAAAACTCCAGTTAATACTTTCTTCTAGAATGAGCCATGGATAACTGCTTCCCACAGTAACATTTTCTTAGAAGCTTTTCCAAGATAGTTTTATCTACTTCTATTCCTCAGTTATGAAGGTATCACTTCAAACAGTAAAAAAGTCATAATAATTTAAAAAGTCCTTACTAGTGCAAAGGTACATGACAGCTTCTGTTTCTCTCCTAAACAGTCTGGTCCTTATCCTGTCAGAAAGGGCACTTGGAATTGTCTAGAGAGTCTATATGTATCTTTAAAATCTCCTCACCTTTGAAATGCCTACACTTATTCAATTGCAGGAATTTTGAGTGGGGGGATAGAGGGATGGAATTTTTCCAATAATTGAAAGGCAAGCTAAAATGTCTAATTTTGTCCGCATTGCATCCCCTCTTTTTAACAATACACATTGTGTTCTGCCTTTTTTTCCTCCTCTTTTTCACTTGTCTACAGTGTTAAATTACTACCAGTTCCAGATTGCTTCAATCAGTTCCCTAAGTAGCCTAGGATGAAGTTTTCGAGACTCAGCGATCTGAAACATTTAATTTCCTTAAACCTCTCACCTGATTTTCTTCTGTTTCAGAGTGAGCATGACCTATTACTACACAAATGCACAGATCTTTCTTTACAAGGACTGATAAAAAAGGCATCAGACATTTCAGAGCTGTCAGCATCAGCACTATCTTAATGCTCAGCTGCAGACCAACTCTGTGCTTCTTGTCTTGGTAATAATATAAATATTTCTTGACATGCTTGATATTAGTTGC
This sequence comes from Dendrocincla fuliginosa, assembly GCA_035047845.1. Classification (NCBI taxonomy): domain Eukaryota; kingdom Metazoa; phylum Chordata; class Aves; order Passeriformes; family Dendrocolaptidae; genus Dendrocincla; species Dendrocincla fuliginosa. Next base: position 14,469,648 of record JAWWMO010000001.1, read on the forward strand.
ATTTCAGTTTGATCTTTTGTATTTTGTTTCCTGTTGTTTTGGGTGGTTTTGGTTCTTTATATTTATCCTTTGTAACTTGACCTGATTTCTGTTTGCTGACATTATCTTCTTACATCTGAGCTTGAGACAGAGGTTTTGGGTTCCTTAAAATTATTTCTTAATGCACATTCTTTCTTTTCTTTGCATTAAAATAATTTGTGATGATGTTCTCACTATGATTTTTTTATTTTTTTTTTTTTTTTTAAGGAGCACTTAGCTCTATATAATTTTTCTTCCCCTTTGAGGAACTTCTTTTCCTTCCTTCTTTGAGTTTATTAGGACGATATAGCTCAATGCTTTCCCCAGTTATAAACTAAGCAGAGAACAAAATCTGTATTCTTACCACACCAGAAAATCTTGCTTGATCATGACTAAACTCAGATTCAACCCACAGAGTCAGCATCTCCCACATTTCAAAAATAAGCTCGTTTTCCATTATCACAGTGCCTTTCACTGATACAATGAGCCCTCTAAATTCTGCAGTATTTTGTCACAGGGAGATGTTCTATTGTGAAGCACAATTCCAATTTCCATTCCTTCACAACATGGAAAGTATTTTGTTAGATTCAATTTAGAGTGCTTCAACGTATGATAAATATTCTCTGTTCTGGGAAGCTTCACTCTTTTATTATCGGTAATCTTTGTGACTTAAGGGAAAACACTTTCCACTCGCATTCACTTTCTTTCTTTATGCCTAACTAGGAAAGGAAAAAATTGTGACTGATGTAATTTTAAGCTAAATAAACCTCAACTGAATTGAAAGGAACCCCGTTAGTTGTCACTGACAGCTGAACCAATTTTTATTCAGTCACAACTTTAGAATATTATTGCAGTTTGAATTTAAATGTGGTTTACTTTAAATGCGGTTTGCTTCCCTTAATTGCATTATATGAATATTTACTGGAAAGAAAACAAGTTTTTCTATCATGCAAACATAGCAACAAGTAAAATAAACATTTACTATTGGGTTTTTATATAAAGAGTAAAGGATATGGCTTGCAGATTCCTTTTGATATGCAAGTATTATGGTCATCAAGAACAAATAGTATTTTAAAAAGTGAATTTACTATTGCTGCATATTTAGAATGTTATTTTCAAATGTATTCCTTTTATCTCTGCCTTTGAGCTTTTCTTTAATGTATCTGTTTTTATTGTCAGTCCAGAAGAACACTTCAAGTACGTAGCACGGACTTCAGCATACATATGCTTAAATGCCCTTTCTTAAATGGAAATAATTCCCTGAGCTGAAATCACGGTGAATGCTGAGAATCCTGATATAACTCAGTTAAATTCTCTATGAATATTTGATGATACTTTTAGGGCCACTGAGAAAAATATTCTTCAAAGTAAGTAATAAAAAAGTAATTGGCAGAAACTCTGAAGGGTACAAAAATATCAAGTAAACAGAACTGCTGGGGAACAAAACATTTCCTATAGTTTTAGTGTCCCTGCTTAAAGGTCATCAATAACTCAAGAAAATAAATAACATGCACACACATCCAACTCATTCACTACCCTTTATATATTATGTGGCTGCTTATATCTGTGATGGCATTTATCTTCACTCCTGAGGAAAGACAGAATAACTCATGAGGATTATTGACACAAGGGAGTTATTTCTCTGTTCCTCTCCAGCACAGGTAAATGTCATTCCAAAATCAGCTACTGTTTGTATTCACAGAGCAATAGAAACCAATTTTGACTATCTGCACTTTGCATTTTAGAGATCTGCCACTTAAATTCTTGGTGTTGATGTAGTTCATAGTGGTTCCTGTAACTGTGGGTTGGCAGGTCTTTAAATGCACGTCACACACTAAAACAAGACTAGTCACTTGCTGGGTAAGGAGTTACACCAATCCTTCGTGCCATCTAGCAGCCTGTCTTTCTTTGAGCCCTGCACTGGGATCTGATTGTGCTGGTTTGAGCACCAACAGGCATCACCTCTGAGTCTGAGATCACTTTGCTTTGTTTTGATCTTTCTTACCCAAACAGAAAGACAGGTACTGCAGTCCAACAGCAATTTTCCCTACTGGACCAAACATGCAGTCAAAGTTATTTTGCCTACTTGACAAGAAATACTTTAATGTTTGTTTTTTGGTTTTTGTGGGTTTTTTTTTGCAGAGCAAAAGCAGAAACTCTAAGAGGCCCAAGTAAGCTGTAAAACAGTCTTTTTACTCAAGAGCCTGCAAAAGAGCCCGTTCAACTCTCTAAGGCTGCAAGAGATTCCCAGGCACTACCACAGCCAAGAGGTTGCTCCTGGCTGAGTTGTCCATAAAACTAGGACAAGATGAATGATTTTTCTGTTGCCTTTTCCCATTATCTGGCTGTTTCTGTTGGTCTGCCACGCACATACCATGTTATCAAATGGAACAGTTTCCTGCTGTTTGGCTACCAAGGAGGAAATTCTTACAACTCTTGACTGCTGACCAGACGTAGCAGTGTTATTAAGTGATGGCTCTATTTTAGGTGTCTCACAAATCACTTGAACATATTTTTTAAATTATGGTCCTAAATTTACAATTGTTATCATATCCTCCTGTTTTACCACCATTTCATACAGCTCTAATGCAACACTGTCAGCTGGTTGTGCAGTTTAATGACAAACATAGTGAGAGCTTGTATCATCAGTCAGGATTTTATAGGAAAGATTTTACTGAAATATGGGCAGACCAATCACATTGCTGTAAAAAGTTCATCATCTTCTCTGTGGGGAAGTAGCCGAGCTGCCTCTCTGCATACATTTCTCATTTCTGACAGTTCAAAAGAAACCCCAACAAACCAAGCCAAACTGCATTCTTGAACTCACTTCAGCTGATTTGCACTGTTCTGAAGATAAAGTACAAATTTCTGACAGTGGTGAGATACAATTTTACTAAGGAGTAAAGAATGTGTGAAAGATCAAGTCATGGAAAAGCCTGAAGAAGGGAGAACCAGAGTGATGGTGCAATGCTGAGGTCTGCTATAAAAAGACACATGGTAGACAAAGCATTTAGATTGTCTGAGGGGTAAGTCCAACAATGTCAATTTAAAGATAAATCTCTTGCTTTTCAATCCCATGCCTTAACAAGGCTTAACAAGGCTTCAAGGTCAACCACCACATTACCTGATGTTGAGGAACAGTAACGTGTTTTTGAAAGCACTATTGCAAAGGGGTTAAAACATACAATCTTTTGTGAGCACTGCAATTTCACTGACACCAGTGAAGTCACATGAGGGCTGAGTTATAGAGATAATTTGCAATTCAATGTACCATGTAATTCACAATTTTTTGAGATGGATTTACTGAGTTCATGTAATCCTGCTAAGGATTCCAGAGTATCTGCAATGTCTCATTATTCTCTTCATTTCTAAAAATAAGCCCAAACAGTGTACAGCTGTATCCAATTAGGTATTGGGGCATTCTTCTTGCATAAGTAGAGATCAATCCCCAGTGCCAATTGCACAATAATTAGTGCAATTATTAAAAAGAATGAAGACCTGTTTATCTCCTGGAGGTTCTTTTTTAAATTTACAGAATAACTTAGACAAGTCTTTAAGCCCTTCAAAAGCATAGGGAATCTTTTAACTCTGTCTTTTCCCTAGAAAATATGAGTTCTAGTTTATGACCAAATTTCCTAACATGTGTAAGTGGAAATATTCTTAAATTTCATTTCTTTTAAATACCCTTACAGTCCTTTACAACCTTTGCAAAAACCTCAACTGGGAGTCAATTCTTCATTCTTTGAGGTCAACATATTCCACACCACTTAATTTATCCTAAAGTGAAAAGTAATCCAGAGAAGTGAAGAGAAATACAGTGGGGATCTGCTGTGGGAATTTCCTCCTCATTTTCCACAGAAACAAAACTTGCTTCTCTTACAAGTGAAGATCTGCAAAGCATAGCTCATCTATAGATTTCTTGAGATTTACCAAATATAAATGAGTATATGAAGTGATTTGAGTTTACTTCCTAAAAACATAGCAGTTTGACATAAACTCAGACTCAATATTTTGTTTCACTTTTTTTTTTCTCTGATCTAGAAGCAGCAATACATTGGAATTAAACTAACTTCTGTGTGTGCCATTTAATTTCCAGTAGGATTCTGGAAAGTCCTTTGGAACATTCCTCCTTCTTTTCAATGGATTAATGATCTGATTATTTTAGGGACTATGAAAGCAATGGTGAAAATATTTATATATATTTCCTCCACACACAGGTATTAAAAAGGTACAACTCAGTTTTTATGTAAAGCAAATTAATATTGGAGAAATGCAATCTACGTGGCAGATTTTCACAACCAAAACTACTCATAAATGCTATTGCCAAGAATATGGATAATATTTATTATCATTTCAACTACAAATCTATCCTTCATAATTTTTAAGAATGACATGTAAGACAAATTTCCTAAAACTGATGCAAAAGTATTTTAAATTAATGATTTGCAAACAAAACACTTGAAAATATTAAAAATTTTCAAACTATAAATTATGACAAACCAGAACAAAAGATTGAGTTATGGTTATCATATAAAAATTCATCTAGAAAGAGGCAAGGTGGTAATTTTGAAAGTCTCTACTGGTGACAATTTGCTTCTTTGGACTGTACCAGCCTAGTCCTATGTCCAGTTAGCTCAACAGATTCTACAGTAACTGTGAGACAAACAGTTAACAGCTCTTTAATTATAAATCTATTTCTTGCAATTTCTATTTTTATAAAACAGTGTGGTAAACTAACTTGTACTAAAGTACCCCAGTGAAGATGTTTCTAACTAATAAATCAGAATAACAAATTAACATTTTTTTCATTAACATTTTACTTTTTCACTGGCTAACAAGAATACACTTGGGGGAAGTTTCTCTATTGCTTCAAAATATTTTCATGAAAATGTTCTTACTCCTATTCTGTAACAGATTCTAGGGGTTGATTCCTTTCCTGCCAGAGATGTGGTTCTTCAAACAGGTGTTCCCTTTCGTTTTCAGATTAAGTATCTTCCAAATCCAGAACTCAGTAATATTCTACCAACCTGACAGAAGCTTGGTTTAACAATTGTCCATGCTGCACATCATAATTGAGTCAAAACTGTTGTCAACTCTTGTGTTTCTATTGATGGCTGAGAGAAATCAATAATTACTTACAACGCAAAATATGCCTGCTAGCCCAAGGCTATGGAATTCACATTACCAGGCCTTGCTTCCCTTGAATTTATAAAATTGCTTTACAATTACCTCTCTCATCAGAAGAAATACTTTCGACTTTAATTTATATGGAAATAATTTGACCCTTTGTAAGCACCCTGTGTTAACAAATAATTAAAGGATACAGGAGCTGTTTCCAAGTCCTATAAAAGAGGTGTTGGTAGCCCTTAATGGACTTTTAGGGGACCTTTCAAATATTGTAGGCAAATTAGATCCTTTGGTGCAGTTTATCCTTAGACCTTTATTCTGTAATAGGGAGGGAAGCAAAAAGAGACTGAGACAATCAGAGACTGATTGTTCTAAACAGAAATTAAAGAACCTCAGGTATAGAGGTGGTTTAAATGGTCTTACAGTAGGCATAAAAAATAACCAAATAACAGTGTATAAATACAAACGCAGGTTGGAGAATGTGTTTACAATATCCTATTGCCACTGAGAAATACTTGGAAATACCTAGCTGTGAGAGGAATAAGGAAAATATGGTTTCAGGTCATGCTAACTGCTGTGTACCATCAAGCACTAAAAGTGTGTGGGTTTTGGGTACCTCACTGGTGTAAGGAAATGTGGCGGAGGGTTATTATTTTAGATTGTGTCAAAGTGTTCTCCTTCTCTTTTTGCCTCAGGTCATGTTTGCAATATGAAAAGAAATTAGATTTGCATATTCACTGTTTTCTAATGATCCATGGGCAGGCTAATACTACCTCCCTACTCCCAAGGAATACATTTCAGGAAGGAAAATCTTAATTAGCCTCTATAAAATAACATTTTTTGAGTGACCAAAAGGTAACAGACATCTCTATCAAAAAGAATACATTTTTAGAGCAATGACTAGTAAATGGACCAAATTTAACATTCTTAGTTATGTTTCCATAATTATGTCAGGGTTGATATTTTGTCTAGAATGATAAAAAAGAAAGGGATAAATTTATTATTTTCAAGGATTTATCATTTAATAGTGCATGAAGCCAGCTAGTACTTGAAAGCATCATACAAGCAATTTTAGTAGCAGTGTCAGGTCACTTATTTCTACTGAGCATCTTTGTTTTGTTGTTTTTTTAATCATGTCTCTTCCTTTCCATTGCCTGAGCAGTTGACAGTATCGGGATTTCTTTAGTCTTGAACTGAATGCCAAACTATCACATGGAAAGTGTTGAAAAAAATGCTGAATTTTTAAAAAGGCATCATCAATAGGTCATGCTTTCTGCTTTTGCTTTGAGATACCTAAGACAGTGCAATAATATTAAAAATAAAGAAAAAAACATTTCACTGGCAACAGCAACAAACACTGGCTGAACAAAACAACTCCTGCACATATCTCACACCCCTGAGGATGCTGTGCAGCTATGCTCATTATACACAGAAAACAATCTATCACACCAGCAAGAAAAACGAAAACTCAGCCCTTGGCTTCCAACCTCCCAAGTCTCCAGCACCAACCACACAAAGTGCAGATTTTCCAGGTGACGAGACATGGAGGGGACGCACCATCTCTCTTCGTGGAATGGGGCTATTTGGGATCTTTGAATCAGAAGCCTCTGGAAAATATCCTCTGGCTGAACAGCTGTGGCCTCTTTTACACCGTAACTTTCTCAGACTCAGCCATACGCACTCTCAAGAACTGGCTGAGTTTACCAAGGAGCAGAAAAGATGAGTGTGATGAATAGCCCAGATCATGGAATGAGTGAATGTATAACTAATTAAATGTCTCCATAGCATCAGTCCAAAAGAAGTCAGGGTTCCTATATGGTCACTTAATGTACAGATCTGAAGTTTATGGCATTTTCATAAGCTTTGGGTCAAAGTATTTCCCAAGCAGGAAAAGTCCTTGGCTAGTAAATAATGTATTTCAACAAACCAACATTTCTCTTCAAGACATTAAACAACAGATGTTTCACTATGTTATGTTAAGAAATCAGAAAAAAATGCTGTAGAAAAAGATGAAGACCACTGCTTTTTAATATCTTAAAAAAAACAATACAAAATCAGTTGCAGTGACCTTATGCTGGGAATAAAAAAATAATTATTTATTTGTACATGTCTGGAAGATAAAATGCCACTAAAAGCAGAAATGAAGCTATGCAAGTCTAATTCTTAAATAACAATATAAATAGGTGGCAAGAGTATCTCAACCCTTCTTTCCAGCAGTGGGATAATCAGACGTATAAGTGACAAATTGCAGAACATGAAAAAGAACACGTTTGAACTTAAGGGCATAGCTTCTCCTTGATCTGGAAGTGGAAAATTATATTTACTCCTGTTTCAAAATGATAATGGAAGCAATATCGTGCAGAAGCACTGCTACAGATGTCAAAAGTTCCAGAAACAAAACAAGCAAATATTCTTCAACAAAACAATTGTTTCCACAGTCTTACTATCTTATGATAAGTGCATTGAATGTTTTCAAAACTATCAATATATAATTTTCAGAGCCAAAACATGTTCAGTCTTAAAAATTAAACTTAAATTCTACTCTACTGACAAAGCGAAGAGTGCATATTCTTGTCAGCTCTGAAGTTTTCACTCTATTTTGTCTTTGGACAAAATATGTTGCTTGAAGGTCAGAAAACAGTAGACCTTTTCCTCCCTTGACACTGACTTATAAATATTAGCTCAGTCCTAGTTCAATGACAAGACATGGTCAGCAGAACAACATTGTGATTTGCTCTCATAGATGTAACTTAAAGATAGTAGTTTCAGACAAATTATTCTTGTGCAAAAATGTCAAACGCCACCACCTTAGTGTTGTGCACTTGTCCCTTAGAATAAGCTCTTCTAAACTGAATTTAAAGGAGTATGCATACAAGGAGCATATATTTTTTCACATGAGGTGCCCTAAAATTATTCCAGAACAAATCTTTATTTACTTCGCCAAAAAATCTGCTCAGTGAAAATCATCTCATAAAGAACTTTCATAAAGCAAATACTTCCAATTATTGTGAATTTGTTATTCAATTCACATACTGTTATCATTTCTGCCATTTCCTGAGTTAGAATCTTTCTATTTATTTCACTATTATAAAGAGAAATGAAAAAATGCACATTATTTTTTTTTTCTTAGATTAATAATCTGAGTCACAGGCCCTTTGATGCCTTGAATATTCTGCCAAGCTCATAGAAAAAAATCTCACTGAATTAATTCTGAGGGGATAATTAATTCCTCTAACCTATTTCCATTTGCAGAAACCATATTTAAGAAGGCTTGAAAAGGCAAAGTCAGTCCTGTGTTACAAATATGCCATGTTGGACTCAGTATTATTAAGAGGAATCACATCTGAACTAAATATTGAGCTTTGAGAATAAAAGCTGCAACATCAAGACTTGAAGAATGAACTAGTTAGTCTTCTGTGTAGCCTACACACAAGAGGAGGAACTAATAGAGATCGCTTTGGTACCATATCACATCTAGTCTGTGACCCATTTATTTAGAGAGAACTTAAATTTGTTTCATGTATCCAGGCATATCACTCTTAAAAAGTCTATCAAGATTTTGCATTCTGTTAGCAAAGTGTATCCCTGTACCAATCTATACATCCTTTAACACAACAGAAAACATTACAAAGAAAAACCAAGACACTGAAACAGCCACTTTTAAATATCTTCTGTTAAGGAAGGTTGGAAGAAAACATCCAAAACATTACAGGATATAAAATGTGTATCTCATAATTTCCCTTCTACATTTACAAGATAGTCCCTAATGCCAAGCATTTTCTGACAACCCCATGAGAGCTTGGCTGGCCCTTTCTCTCCACATTATGAACTTTTTGCAGTTTTTCTTCATTCTAAGAATCCCACAACTTTCTTTCCATTGAGCCCAGCCATTTACCCCTTCCCTTCCAAGTCTGTGTTTGCTCAGCAATGTTCTGCAATGGCAGCCTTTTTGCTGGAAAGGTGACTTGTCCCATACCACAGGAATCTCCTGAGCAATGGGATTTCATCCTGTTCCAGTGCCACCTGCTCAGCAGAGACTGACATCTTCCTCATCTGAGAGGAGTACAAGGTTGTCTTCAAAAGCTTTTGCAGGCCAACCTTGCCAAACCTTACCATGTCTGAAGTTGGGCCCTAGAATTACTGTCTTTTCCACGTTCCACAGCCAAGGGGAACTCAGAAACCTAGCAAAAGCCTTGCCAGTAAAAGTAGGAAGCAACAATTTCTTCAAATGTGAACTATGCTTTGTATAAACCACACAACGAGCATCTGACATCTGACAGCTTAGAAATGCTGAATTCCCACAATGTTCTCCGCTGCACTCATTTCATCCCTGTGCCATTAACAAAGCAACCTCAGAATTAGACTCACAGGAGAAGCATCCCACTGCATTTGCCTAATAGCAAAGTTTAAAATGAACCTGTGATCAAGGTTTCATCTCTGCCATAACTCTGCACAAACTTTTCACAGCAAAAGGTTTTCAGCACATATTTATTGATTTCTGCAGCAGGGCCTTTCTTCTTGTTACTAGATGCCAATTTCATAAAGCAAGAATATATCGATTGCCCAGCCTTACAACATTTTCAGATGATCTACAATGCCGTAGGACCTACGAAGCATTACCAGCATGTTGGAACAACTCCAGCAAAGAGAATGTATAAATATAGATAGACATGTACAAATTGTTTTATGTACTTGCATAAAAAAATGAACAGACCTAGAATTTTAAATATCCTACTTGAAATGAGAGTGTGTTGCTTAAAAGTAAACTAAAAAAAAACAAAACAAAACAAAACAAAAAAAACCCACCCACCAATCCCTTTTAGTTTATGACTCCACTTTCATCTTTGCAAATATTCATAAATCCTAAAGGAACAGTGTCTTTCTTTAATGTTTTCTTTCAAATTCAATGATGTTCCTAACTTTATTTATGAAATCCTTGTATTTTACATAACACAGAAAGAAAAATTAAAAACATTGCATGACATCTGCAAAACAGCATTTATTATTAATTAAGTTACATACTAATTTTCTAGTGCAATACATAGAATATAGAGAAACAGAACACAGCTGAGAAAGAGCCAAATTAAGGCTGTGTTTTGTTCCCACCTCATAAAGACAAAAATTTTAATACAGCAAATGATAGCAGTTTTTTGTTGAAATGTTTTAAATCTTTTGACAGTTTTAAAATTCATGAGGCAGAACAAAATCTCAGTGTGAGATGAAGAACTGTGACAAACTATTTTTGTTTTTCATCAGTCTTCTACTGTTAACAGTAATGAAGCACAAGCCTTATGTGAACACAGGAACACATACCCTGGAAGCCTCAGTAGGCAAACTAATCCTTCCTGTATCAATCCATTACAACATTTTAAAGTAATCAAAGTAAGAAGCCTTCAAAAGCATTTTTGCTCTGATTCATCATAGCAAAAAAAATTCCATGGTTTTTCTCCTTTCACAGACAGTTTCACTCTGTCCTACTTTTCATACAAAGAAGAAATACACCGAGACATGTGGAAGTGAACCAACATCTTTCTCCTTAAATAAAGCAAACCTGGCTGATACTGAAAGGCTGAGAGAATTGAGATGGTTCAGTCTGGAGAAGAGAAGGCTTCAGGGTGACCTTATTGTGGCCTTCCAGTACTTGAAGAGAGCCTACAGAAAAGATGGAGAGAGACTATTTACAAGCACATGGAGTGACAGGACAAGGGGGATTGGCTGCAAACTAAAGAAGAGTAGGTTTGGATTGTATATTAGGAAGAAAATCCTTACTGTGAGAGTGATGAGGAACTGGAATGGGTTTCCCAGTGAAGCTGTGGATGCCCTATCCCTCAAATGTTCAAGGCCAGATTAGATGGGACTTTGAGCAACCTGGTTTAGTGGAGATGTCCCTGTCCGTGACAGGGGGGTTGGAACAAGATCTTTAAGATCACTTCCAACCCAGGCCATTATGTTATTCTATGGGAATGGAGCTGTGCAGGGCCAGGAGTTGAACTCAGTGATCCTTTTGGTCTCTTCCAAGTCTGCATATTCTGTGATTCTGTGATTTTATGTTACCTGATATATTTTTCTTTCTTCTTAAACATCTTCTTTATATCACCCCTGTCTCTTCACTGCTCCCTTGTACTGCTTAGAGCAGATTTCAGTGTCACCCTGAACACTTAGCCCATGCCCACGTTTAAGCACATGCAGAGTCTCTCTGCAGTCAGAACGCATTGAGAGTTCTCTGTTATGTGGCCCACAATACTTTAAAAATGAAAATGACCAGAGGAGTTAAACCCTCCAAGTACAGCAGAACTCTGTCTCCAACTGAGTGTTGGGCATCATTCCTTGTGCAGCCACAGCATCCTTAAAATTCACCTTCTACACTTATTCTAACTTTTGTATTGTCATTTTGCATACACCTACACAGCGTACAAAAATAAACATCAAATACAATTTCATTGTAAATTTCCATCTAATACAATATGACTGCCTTAATGATGTAAGTAAAGGTTAAAAAAAAAAAATTGGAGTTTTGCCAGTGTTACTGTCCTTGTTCTGAAAATAAAGCAATAATGAAAATCCATAGTCAGGTAAACTGAACTTCAAACCAATCCTCTGATTCACAGAAGCAGATATAAGTTAATTTTATTTTTTTTTTAATTTACACTTAAGAAATTACCTTAGGGGTAATCCCCAATTCAAGAAATAATAAAATAATAGTCTTACTGATTAGCAAAAAAGGAAATAAATTATCAAAACCAACACCACAAGTGACTCATTGTTGAAGACATTGACTCTTAGATAGGAAACAACAGCTACCAGGTAACATCTGGCACAACAGAATTCCTGTGGAAGCACAATGTCCTAATTCTTCTCAAATGACAGTAAATAGTATTCAGCATCTCAAAGCAACAAAAGTATTTCGTAATAATATTTAAAAAGGGGTTGGTTTAATTGATACACTGATTAGTTTAAACATTAAAATTCAGAATCCACATACCAATCTCCCTTTAACGACAACAAGAAGTAAAAATCAGGTAAAACTGAAACTAAAACAAAGATTTAATACATATGCTTTGAAAAACCTCATTCGTGTCCCTTTTTTTTTTTTTTTTACTTTTAGATTTTCTATCAAAACATACAGCAACTTTTAAAAACAAGTCACTTAGACAAAAAGTGGTCAAATAATCTATTTGGACTTCATTCAATGTGATTTTCTTGTTTTAAGAAAACCTTTTTCAAAATAACACACTTTCTGAGCAGTACCAATTTAAATGAAAAAATGTCTTCCAGTTGCAAAAACGGAGGGGAAGGAATTGTGGAATGAAAGGTTTCTCAATGATAAATCATCCTAAAATAAAATGGAAAATTCTTTTCCTCGGCTTTATTTTATTATATTTGCTCATTAACAAAACATATACAGGAATACCTCTCTTAGCTCCTATTCCTTGTGGAATTCCTGAAACATGAAGGTATATAAAAAATAATATACTCGAGGTCTTCCAAAATTATTACTGACACGTTAAGATAATATAAAGGGATTTTGAAAGACATGCAATGATGATATTCCTCCTCGTGTGTCTCCCAGCAAATGAGAGTGCAATTTTAGAATCGTATTATTCCATCCATGCAAAGTTCTTCTTCTTGTTTTAATGAATCAAAGGTCTTAGGGAGTACTGAAAGCAGCTTATTAAGTTAAACTCTTGAGCAAATGCCTGAAGACAAAATATATGTGATTGATTACAGAATAAACAGGTTTTAAATAGCAGTGTTTGTTTCCGTTATAAGCTATGGAGTAGTAGGAGTATACTGCTGATTCAAGCATTAGTACAGGAGCAAAAATCTTTTCCAGGAGCCATAGTAATGCAAAATATTTCTTCTTTCATATAATTACACATTCAAAGTAGAAGCTCTCTCAACATATTTTAATCAAGTTATTAAGAATAACTTTAAGGCACTAGGTGTTCTGAAGAACTCCAGCAGTCCTTGAATAACAATATTCTTACTCATCTGTCATTGCAGTGTCATAGGTCCCTGATGCTTCCACCATATGGGCTGCAAAATATATTATCTTCTTAGTGGAAAAAGTGGGGTTGAACTAAAACTTCCACAACACTTTACATAGAAAACAAGACAGACAAAAACTGGATGACCAAGAAGCATCTAAATTATTATCTCATTGAAACAAGACATCCTGCTACTCAGCATCACTTACTACAGTGTCAGTGCTGCTGACACTGTCCAAACTCTTAAAAGTAACTCAGTGTCATTTTTCTTATATCAATACTATTTTAAAAGCCAACTTTTTAGAATCAGCAGTATGAATCAGCTCTTTTATCCATTCAATTTTGTTTCTGCTCTTGACAAATGTCTGAAATCTCAAACTGACATTTTAGCTTTGAGGATGGGTCATCACTGGTTTACAGCTGGTGTTTGAATGTCAGAAGCAGAAAAACCATGGAAGGACAAATTACTAATCAACACAAGGTCAAGAGATACAAATTCTAAAACCCACTTTCCATTCCTGTCTTAAGATCTGATATGAAGGGTAGTGATGGACCTACAGAACTAGGTTTAAATGGAATTTATGATATGGTAGGAAAATGCAGATACACAAGTAGCCTGAAGAAGGGCATGTTTGTGTCATCTATCCCTAAATTTCCTTACAAAACCCCATGTAAAGTTGGTGGAGAGGATCAGCAAAAGAATTACAATAGGTAGGATGATCAGTTAATTGTAACAAGGATATTTGAGTTCCAGTATGATCTTGTAAGGACAAAGACAATTTTAAGCATAGATCTGTTGCAAGAGGCTTTAAATTAAACCACCAGATATGCACCTAACATCAAAACTAGGTATTAGGCTTAGCAGCATCTGAGGAGACCATATTGTCCAGGAATTTGCTGCAATACTTGAAATCTACCTAGGATGTGAAAATCTAGCTGCATGTTTAATGGTCACTGCCTTGTAAATCAGATTAAAATCATATCATTAAATACAATCTTTCTTCCTAAAAAGAAGAGAAGCACATCTGGAATCTATACACTGGAAAAAACCCACAATATCTTCGTGTTCATTTATACGGTGTGTATGTAGACCATCCATACTTTACATAAACTGCATTGTCACTCTCCACTGCCATTCCTAAAGCAGAGATTATAATACAGGTAATTTCATGAACTCATAATTTCTGGTGTTTACTTTTAAATTATGAAGCCACCATAGCGTCCAGAAAACACATATAAATGGTACTTGCTAGTTAAACCCACAGTAGCAGCTTTCTGCAGCACTAAACTGAAACTGTGCTGTGAGATTTGCCTGACGTGATTGTTAAACAGGCCATGAGGCACAGAAGGGAACAAGGGCAACATAATGCTAGGCAGCATTTTTTTCTACTTTTCTGTCAGAAAAAGTGTTTTCTACATGGATTAAAGGGAGCAGTGGCTTAGGAATATCAGTGATACTTTTATGTGAAATCATCAAAATTAATAATTCCAGATTTTTTCTTGAAAAATATTCCAATTCAACTGCATTTGCAAAGATTGGTCATATAATTTACTATAATTATCCCATTACAAAGGTTTCATATGCAATATAGAACTTTCTGAACTGACTGATTATATTTTTCCTTCATAGAACAGAAATGAAAGACATTTTATAAAGGAGTGCTTTAAAATACGGCTTTATCTTACAGGATATTCCGTATGCTAGAAACCATCCTTTCTGTCCTGGAAAGCAGATGAACATTTATGATGCATGAGACAGATAGTGATGCCAAAGCAACTAGCAAGAAAAGTTCCCCCATGTGGATATTTGTCTCTTTTTTCTTTAAAGATGTGAAAGTCCAACTCTTAAAAAAATGCCTCGTGCATCCATCTAACCCCACTGCTGATTCTTGTTCAGGCTTTCTTACCTGTTGGACCAGAACCTCACAAAGAGATGGAAAGAGAGGAACTTTCCCTTCAGGTCCATCTTTATCATAAACTAATGGAAATAGTGGTTTACAATGGAATATGCTTAGAGATTTATATTTTTTTTTCATTTCAGTTAAACTTGAAGAATAATCATCTCATAGCTCATTGGTCTCTTTATGTTTAAAATGTCATTCATCTCTCATAAACACACTAAGAAAAATGTATTGTCTAACCTAACAATGAGCACTCACTGAAAAGAAAAGTCTAAATAATGATAATGAATATCACAAATCCACAAGCTCTCTTTTTAAGTGTTGGGAATTGTCAGGTTCAGATGTTGCTACTCAAAAGTAAGTATTTTGCTGAACCAGTGTAAGTGTGCAGTACCACTATATCTGCATATATTATGCAAAATAGATTTTGAAACACTTTTGTTTCTTCTGCACTGGAAATTGGTATTTTATAGGCATTATGTAAATGAGATTTAGTAGAAATAGTCTCTTTTTTCTCCAGATAAATTTATAAAACTTAAAAAACTTAGTTAAATATGTACATTTCTTCCAATTGCAGGAAAAAAATAATTAAGACACTATTTTTCTACATTCCATGTTAGAAAAGAAATACTGCCATGGTTAATAAACATTCCTCACAATCATTTGTGTCAAGGCCAAAGGATGAATCCAGAGTTACAGAGAGCAATTGTGCTTATAAGGCAATTTCTTCTTCAATGAACAGGAATAAAATTCTCTGAAGTGCATGCATGCTTTTATAATCCAAATGTAGGCTTATGG
Organism: Dendrocincla fuliginosa; assembly: GCA_035047845.1. Taxonomy (NCBI): domain Eukaryota; kingdom Metazoa; phylum Chordata; class Aves; order Passeriformes; family Dendrocolaptidae; genus Dendrocincla; species Dendrocincla fuliginosa. The sequence continues at coordinate 14,485,480 of JAWWMO010000001.1, forward strand.
ATTTGCAGTGTTCTGACTGCAGTCACAACCATTTTAACATCTCTGTAATTGCTACCCACACTAACAAGATTAAAGCAAATGGGAAATGTTCACTTCTAAGTGTAAATTGAAGATCTGTTGATATACTGAATTATTGATATGTATGACTGTGTACATAAATATGTTATTAACCACTGAAATCATTGCTTTCATAGTCCTCCCAAGTTCAGAGAATGTGTTAAAAAACTACCCTTTGGAATTTTCCATATCCCTCCAATAACTATTGAGAGACAGCATGGATAAGTAGCCCAAATTACTATTTGCTTGTCTTAAAACAAATTAAATAAAACCACGTCTTAGAGAGCATGACCTGTAGACACCTCTCAAATTCAAAGAGAAGTTTTTTAACTGTCATCTAAGATAAGCATGATAAGATAAGCTCACTAGTCAACAGATAAATGGTGAAGAACAGAGAAAACTTTTGAGAGAGGTGTGTATGGGGAAATTAATAAATCAAAATTTCATTGTCTTGTCTGATTTACTTCATATTTTGTCTGCTTATATCTGTAGTGACTTGTCAAACAGATCTGTTAAACTTCTGCAGTTTCATAGAGCAGCTTTATAGTACATCCAGTAATTAGAGAATTACCAATGCATAACATGCATTTTGCTCTTTTTCACAGCCTTTTCTTCAGAGAAAAAAAAAAAAAGTATTCACAAAATAACGAGGCATTTTTAGTTAGAATGACTAAACCACCTGAAGCAGATATTTCTATTTGCAAATAGTGGATTTATAAGGACAAACAATTTAGAAAGTGAAGTAATCAATTTCCACAAGTTTTCCCACCCAAACAAAATGCACTTGCCTAAAACATTCTTAATCAAACATGGACGATTGGGTTAAACACAGCAATGGCTGTATGAAAGCCAAAGACTTGTTTTATAGATTCAGACAAAAGTGATCTAGTTCTTTTTCAGAGAGTGCCTTACAGAGCAAGTTGCAGGACACTTTTCCTTAATTGAATTACCTTGTTGCATGTCTTCAGAGAAAGAACATCATCATCCCCTTGTACTAAATTTGAAAGAGAACAGGCATGTAGATATGTGCTATCTACACAATTCATTAAATGTGTATTAAACCACAATTTCATTGTGGCTTAGCCCAAGTTGGGAACTCAGAACCATGCAGCTGCTCACTCAGCCCTCTCCCTGGGTGGGATGGGGAGGAGAATTGGAAAAACAAAGGTAAAATCGGTGGGTTGAGATAAGAACAGTTTAATAATGGAAATAAAATAAAATAATGCTAAGAATATTGCAATGAAAAGGAAAATACCACCAATAAAAAAAACCCAAGACAAGTGATGCACAACACATTTGCTCAAAAGTGCAGCAGTGTTTTGCCCTTCCCAGCCAACTTCCCCCAGTTTATACACTGAGCATGTTGTTCTATGGTGTGGAATATCCCTTTGGCCAGTTCAGGTCAGGTGTCCCAGCTGTGCTCCCCTCAGCTCCTTCTGCATCAGCCCACTGGCAGATCATTGGAAACTGAGAAGTTCTTCACTTAGTGTAAGCACTGCTCAGCAACAGCCAAAACATCAGTGTGCTACCAACCATTATTCTCTTATTGAATCCAAAACCCAACACTGTACCAGTTACTAGGAAGAAAATTAACCCTATCCCAGCCAAAACCAGGGAAAACTATTAACTGCTTTTAGCATCTCAATTACAGTGGTTTTTAAGTACCACTGAGAAACGTCTACAAGCATCCCTGTCTATAATACTGGAGTTAAAGTAGAATTTCTGATTAAATATTTGGGTTGTTAAGCAACTACTAGAGGAACAGGTTCTTCCTTTCTATCTTTAACATTTTGTAACTCCCTCAAAGGAAGAGAGGCCTTGCAGAGAAACCTCAACAAATTAGAGGGCTGGACAGTCACCAACTGCATGAAGTTGAACAAGGACAAGAGCCAGATCCTGCATCTGGGATCAGGTAGCTTTGGGTGTACAGACAGACTGGGGAATGAGAGGCTGGAGAGCAGCCCTGTGGAAAGGGACCTGGGGGTCCTGGTCTATGGCAAGTTGAATATGAGTCAGCAGTGCCCTGACAGCCAGGAGGGCCAACCATGTCCCAGGGGCATCAGGCAAAGCATCGCCAGCCAGGTGAGGGAGGGGATTGTCCTGCTCTGCTCTGCACTGGGGTGACCTCACCTTGAATATTGTGACAGTTTTGGGCACTGCAGTATAAGAAAGATATTAAGGTATTAGAGAGTGTCCAAAGGAGGGCAATGAAGACAGTGAAGGGCCTTGAAGGGAAGCTGTATGAGAAGCAGCTGAGGGCACTTGGTCTGGTCAGCTGGACAAAAGGAGACTGAGGGGAGATCTCATTGTAGTTCCTAGTTCCTCGTGAGGGGAAGAGTAGGGTAAGGCACTGATGTCTTCACTCTATGACCAGAGACAGAACTCAAGGAAATTATGTGAAGTTGTGTCAGGGGAGGTTTAGGTTGGATATTAGGAAAAGGTTCTTCACCAAGAGATTGGTTGGGTGCTGGAACAGGCTCTCCAGGAAAGTGGTCACAGCACCAGACCTGACAGACTTCAAAGGGTTTGGACAACTCTCTCAGGAATGTGGGGTGATTTGGGGGGCTGTCTTATGCAGGGCCAGGAGCTGGACTTCTATAATTCTTGAGTATCCCTTCCAACTCAGAGTATTCTCTGATTCGGTGAATCAAAGAAGTTCATGTTGCTAATGGTATAACCCTGCTGAGTGAACACCACCTTTCACAGTGCTGCCAACAACAGTGAAAAGACATGGAGTTTTACTTTTATATGTAATGGATTGTTTAATAAGCAATCCATTAAGAAGGGGGAAAGACCATTAAGACAGCTCATAAAATAGCATTGCTTCTCTTAGAAATTCTCTTTTGAAATTTGGTATGACACTAAACTGAAGAAAAATTCAGAATTTCTGAACAGAAATTAAAAGGACCACTTAGGAATATAAATATAATTTTATTGAAATACATCACATTCTGTAACATCAAAAGATATATGAAATACTGTTTCCATTCAAAAATAAAGCAATAAAATTGAAATTAACAGTGTATATCTAAGTGCTTTGAATTTTTGCTGTTAAAAAATTGTTAGAATCAGCACATTATCAGTGTTTAGTTTAGGGAAAGGCACAATTCCATAGGGAAACCATTTTCTTGTAGGCTTTCACAGCCTTTCCTATAAGCCATACCTCCTGCGGCAGTGTTAAAGAAATCATTACACTTGTGAAATCAAATTCCACTGGCTCAGAATCCATTCTAAGAACAATTAAAATGAAGTAAAAAGCCTTGTAAAATTATCTGTTTCAGTGTCAGCTATTACCACCGGAGGTAAAGGGTCAAGATGCTCCTTGGCATTACTTATCTTAAGCTCTTGTACTGTAACAGAGAAGTTCAACTTAGTATAAAACATCAGGTTCTGTTACTCTGGTTGAAATCCAGCTTTGTTGAAACTCATCTGCTCTATATTAAGTTATCAAAGAGCTTATTGTTGTATCCGAGTCTTAGCTTGTCTCAAAGGAAAATTTTATGAGGTCTTTTGAAGCCTTTAATGTAATTATTCAGAAGACAGTGCTGTTATAATCTCATATTTAAAAACATGGAAATAATTTGACAGAAAAAAAGCATCAAGGACATTAATTTATGGTGTGACTCAGGAATTAAGAACCTGCCACTAAAGGTCCATCCAGCCTCGTATTCTGTTTCCAACACCAGATTGGTTTTGTGGCTGGAGATGGGTTAGGACAGGAATGGCCTCAGATGACACCTTTCTTTAGTGCTCTTCCTGCCTCAAAGCTTTTTTAGTTCCAAGGCTACCTTAATGAAATATAATTCCTGGTAGGTAACTTCATAGAAATTTCCCTTCTATAAGTTTGCCCAGTGTGTACTTTAATCAGATAAATGAACCCTTTTTTTTTCACAAAATATTTTCACAATGTTTTCTCATTTCCCACATTAAAACTTTTTGTTTTCAAACTTCCTGAACACATAAACCTGTGTGCATTAAGTTTAGCATTCTTAACTGTTTAACCACAGCTACGCTATGGGCTGAGAGAGTCTGGATCACTGTGCAGACCCAAGAATTTATCTAACAAAGAACACCCCTAAAACTCCAGGTTCTTTTGACAAAACAAATGCACTCAATTCTTACAAACTCTGTGATTCCAACAAGCTGCCTGTCCTCTGAAAAAGGGCTCATTTAGCCATATAAGTCATATGTGTCTGGGACCTAACACAAAGCCAATTAAAATCAATGGCATTTGTTCTATTGACTTCAGCTTGTTTTGGCTTAAATCCTTAGGCTCTGTTCCAGCTGCCAATTCATTTCCAAAAGTGAATTTAAGCATGTGCTTTAGTGATTTAGCTTTCCTGAAGAGGGATGTGTTTAAGTACAGGCTTAAATGTTGTGTTGAATTGGGATTTTAAATGCTGAATGGGAGTCCAAGTTTAATTTTCAGTGAAGTTCCTAATATGGTATAATAAATTCTGAAGAAGTGTATTTGGGCATGTAAATTTAGACAGGAATTAAAACAATGAGTGAGGATAATTACTCTCTTATGATACATTGAATGATTCAACACGTTTTCCTATTTTTAGAAGTTAATTTTTTGAGAACAACAATATAAAGTTTAATGGTCAAGAACAACACACTGACAGTTACAATACTAAAAAAACATTGTTTTTAAGCAATTAATGTAACAAGGCGAGTCATTATAATAAAATATCTTTAATTGCAAAAGTGGGTGATAATCCATAGCTAATCAGTTTTCACTATACAAACCTGCTGTCATTTTTAATTTTGGATGGAAAGTTGTCATATATCTTTAAAGGACTCAAAGTCCCTAAATAGAAATATCCATATGATTGTCCAGAAGATCCACTTTCATCTAACACTCCTAGATGAAAATTCATAGATTTTAAGTTAATTTCTGGAGCATAAGAAGAAAGGCCTATAGCAGATACTACACAATTTAAAAATATACCTGAATACCTTTTAGCAAACCTCTAAAATAAATAAATAAATAAATAAATAAATAAATAAATAAATAAATAAATAATAAAAAAAATTGGGCTGCGAGTTATTACATAGCTTTAATTGCAGTACTTTTTAACATTAAATAGAGGCAGATGTTTTCATTTCTGGTTTAATCTAACATGTCTAAGCCTGAACCAGTAAATTGATTGCTAAATGAATATTAATTCCGTTTTTCTGTGCTCTGACAATACCTCGATATTTCAGGTCTGAATCAAGACTGCATTGTGCTATAAAATAATACGTGTTCCAATTGACTAAATTTTGAATCCTCTCTTCTCATTACTGTCTAAGAATGCAATCATTCAGGTTTTAGGAGAATTCAATAAAGGAGATATTCAACCCTTTAAAGCCACACATTCTGTTCTTCCTCAAGGATCTGTTTTGACCTAGTCCCAGCTTACATCTGGGGAAAACATTAAAAGTACATATATTGCAGGTACATATATTGGTGGATACTGAGGACAACAATCCAAAACATCCTTTCAGTTACCAGGACATGATATAGATTTTTAAATTATTTTTATCTGCACATCTGATAGACAGTTTATTCTTTCTGGATCAAATTCTGCTAGTGATTACTATGGTGTTATTGAGTCATTTCCACTGTCTTTCAGACATTCCCCTGAATGGTGGGCAGAAGGTCAGAATTTGGCTTTATATTACCTGAAAAGTACAATCCTGTAGAAATTGTCAAGGAGACCTTCAAAGGTACATATGATGAAGTCTAAAACTCAAGTTCTTGGAATATAGGGGTAAACATGGAGCAATTTAATATGTTTGAGTTTTTCACTATTAGTCCACCCACAGAGAGTTCAGAAGTTGAAGTTAAGTCAAGAACAAAAAAGTAGAAAAAAAGTCACAACAAAATTTCCAAAATAATCTTTACTATACCTATATTTCTATTACAATAACTATATTCTCCCATCATTTATTCTTCACATTACATTTTGGAGTTATTGTGTTACTGAGAGATAATACAGAGATGACATTCACTGAAAATAGAAAGATGGTTAGAGACATTTTACTTTTTTTGTCAGAGAAACTAGTGATCACTGAGAGTGGTGCACTGTTAATCATATTCCAGTGCCCCAGCTCACACCCTTTTTAATATTCCTGGAGAATAATGACTGCAAAAGACTATACTCATTGTTACCAACAGACTTATGTGGATTCAATATAATGCTGAACATGTGGGTCCCTTTTAATAAATGCAGACAAGGTATCATGACCTGTCTTTACTTTATCTCCCCATGCCTTTAGCTACAAGGCACACAATAATCATACATGAAAGTTACGTTACCTAACACCCTACCTTTTAGGGCTCCTCTAGGTTAATGAAATGTCTGTCTGTGTGTTTCATGGATTCTATTTTCTGCTAATAGAAAGCATAGGAATTTCATAAACCTTCATATTGATGTAAACTGAGATATGAAATATATAAGAAACCTTTGTGGAAAAATAGATACCCTGTCAATCCAGCAATGGAAAAAGGATTCAGAACCCCCTTACAGAATTCTTCATCAGCAAGCGAACTAAGGAAAACACCAGGACGCTGATTGAGAGGGTAGCTGAATGAATCAAAATACAATTCTGACTGTTGTGATACAGTAATTAAATTACAGCACTCAAATGTTGCATAAAGGTCAAAATGATTTTGTAAGTTGGATCTTCAGGGATCAGTTATACCCTCATATAAAAGATATAGATTTTCCCTCTCAACATCATGAATAAAGATATGCAAAAATGGATGTTTTTATTTAGAAATGTGTTTAATCACTTCAACTGGCTCTATTAGTTCTCTCTGCAAATGTATTTCAGCCTATGGGGATCTGCTGAATATTGCCTAGAATAACCTTTCAGAGTACACACAGTCCAGGTTGGACTACCAGCCCCTGTTAAGTTCTCCATCTGTTCAGATCTTAACCAAAATAAAGTGGTTCCCTATTTCAAAGAAATAACCTTTCTATTTCCCTTTCCGCAACCAGTTCTTGCCTTCACATATATCCCTCACAATATTCTGTCTTTTTTAATGCTGTAGTTTCTCCTGTGACTCACCCCTGAAATCACAAGGACACTTAAAACTTTCACATGCACCACCTTCCTACCATGCAACTGGTGAATGTCTTTGTTGCCAATGACACCGTGCCTTTTTCCAAAAGGCAAAGGACCTGTGAGGTCCCTTCCACACTGAACACAACTCTCTCTAATCACCAGTGATATTTATTAAAGCTGAACTCCAGCACTATTCCTCTTTGCTCTTCCCCCTTCACTACATGTTATTTCCACACTTGACTGATTCAGCTTATAGGTTGCTAAACTGTGACTGAGCAAGTTCAAATATGAGGCTCTACACAACCCCATTCAAATTTTTCTTGAATGCAGACTTCTGCCTTGCTTATCAACCCTGTTGAGCTGTACAAAAACCTGATGTTCTCCTTCTGCCCTTAGAATGTTGGCTCTGAGGTCAGGAACCATTCCTTTGGAAATACATTTCTGTCACAAAGTGAATATTGCTGAAAAGAAATAGCTGTCAAAAAGTACAGCTCTTATAGAATTGCTCAAACAAACAAACAAAAAAACCTTTACATATTCAATTGTAAACAACTACAGGTAGCTTGGTTCATGAGTACCTAATGAGTTGATTAAAGATATTTTATTATCATGTAGAATCACTAATAGTTTCAGCAGAGAAAACAGTATCAGCTTTTCTTCTATGGCTATCAAAATTATTCAATTTGGAGTAACCTAAGTGCCAATTAATTTACCCATCTCAAAGCCCCTCAGACCATCTGTGAAACCAACAGGATTATTCGTTGCTTTTTATACAAACACATGAATGTTCTCAACAGGTCACAATAAGGTTACAGGGGGGTTTGTGTTATCACGATAAAAAGTGAAACTGTTATTTTTATTGAGGGATGTATTTTGAATAGGCACTTCAGATTGTCCTTAACCAACATATCAAATTAAAAGGTAGATTAGAAAAGCAACTGCTGAACATTATTTTTTCATGAGATTTAAAAATCTGTCATAGGCAATAAGAAATAACAGAGTTCAAAAGCAACTCATATATTTCATGTTTTGTAAACTGGCATAGTTGGATGCCTAAGTATTTCACTTTTGTGCATCATCCATAGAACAGCGAAGATATAGTCAAGGTGTTTTCTTCAATCAGAAACATTTCTTTGTAACAGAGCTTTCAAAATTACCAGGGCTACACTAAAATAGAAGTACTGGTGTAATAGATCACTTGGCCCTTCACTACCGTTCATCAGATATAAATAAGCTCCTAAGGGGCCCTTAATTCCTTCCACCACATAAAATTTTGAGGTATGTGTGGTTTACTGCGGCAGCGGCCGCACACACAGACACAGACGCACACCAACAGTAAGAACCATCAACGATGACCCCTTATTAACAGAAGGCTTCTCTTTTATACTTTTTCTTATCTGTCCATGTGGGAAACTGCCAGGCCTGTAGATCTCTTGACAGAGCAAAAGGAACGTGACCTTGGCCACACTGCTCTGTAATCGTGAAGATAAACAGCTTGCAGAGACTGTGAGAACTCAGGAGCAGCTGAAGACAAGTTGCACAGAGACAGTAGTTTTGTAACTGTGGCAAATGAGTGATTGTTTATGTGTGTGAGCACCAGTAATGTTAATGCACGTACACTTAGAGAACACTATAATTGCAGAAACGCCATTTTTAATAAACGGAGCTTTGTAGCTAACTCATATTGGGTCATCTCACTGCTCCATAAGCCCACCTCCTACAAGTCCACACACACACGTCACACTCAATTAATCAAGCGTTTCTATCCACGAGTCTTAGACCATCTTCTGATAGGTAGTTCACATCGCTCCTCATGCTGGTAAGACTCAAAACATATCTTGTTTTTCTCAGTTGTTTTTCTTCTTTCTTCTACTTTCCCAGGCAGCTGTAAGGCCACAGACTTGTTTTTGTCCACTTTCCCATGCTCACAGCTGTATCCTTCCCAGGTCGAAGGTGTCTTCAGCCCAAAAGTCTTCAACAGTTTACCAATAACACTGAATGTATTTCAGCAGTCCAACAGTACAATGTAACATCTGCATTTGATTCACTGCTTTGTTATGTAAGAGAGCTTTTAGGGCACAGTTTACTGCATAAAAGGCCATTTCTCGAATGTTCATTCTGTAAATTTTATGTTTTGGTGAAATCATGAAAACGACCCTGGTGGTTTCTGTCAGAATATGGTCTTCACTCTTTTCTCCATGTTTTTCACACAAACAGCTTTGATCTTGCTTTTCTGTGGTGGAGAATGACTTCAGCAACACTACTAATTTCCAGGAACACAGCAAAGAAAATGTTAAGCAGTTAAATAAGACTTCTTGGAATTAGAACAGTTGCAAAATATATTTTGGTACATTTTTGCTACATCATGACATGTGCTGATTCTATTTTTCCCTGTACTTATAACACCAGGGCTGAGTATTATCATCTGACATGTTGATCTTGCAGAAGATTTCTCTTACTGCAGAAAGGACTTTCAACTTCCTCTGCAAAAATTGGCTGGTCAGTACCAAAGGGAATTATGGCCATGCCCCTCACCTCACACTAAAAAAATATACTGAGGCTAAAATTTGTTAAAACTGTACTTTAAGCCAAGATGCTTTTATAGATGTTTTTCCCATCACAAGAAAGTTCTAGCTACATATGATTTCTCTAAAACTTAGAATTAAAGCTTTGCATCGATTTCTGTCCGTACAGAAATCTGTGCCAAATTTTCTGGTGTAAATAAAGGATGGCCTACTAAATGTCAGATGTCATGGAGCATAGTTGTTCCATAAAGACATAGCCTGTAAAGGAACACGTAGAGCCAAGGATTTTCTTGCAACATCCATGTCCATCAACAGAAGTTTGGACAAGGCAATAAATCAATCTTATGGCATCCATCAATTTAATTAGGCATCTACTTAAAAAAGCTCAGAGGTTCTGAAGCCTGAAAAATGGTATTTTTCCACAGCACTTCACCCTGTACTCAAGGGTGTAGATAGTGGCAACTTAAAAGTTTGCATTAGTGGCAAAAAGAAGAGAATAAAAATTAGGAAGTAAAAACCGGGTCAATTTTCTTACAGTCACATTGGAAGGAAACAGGGTGCTAAATTAAACAGGAATTGTCAAAACCTACTGGATAACATAAATGTCTAAAGCCACAAATATACAAAACATTTTGGGTGGCCTTGAAATAGGATTTACTGTATTCTGATAGTTCCCCTGACTACTCTTTTAACATGTATTGCAAAGCTTTTTTGTGAACAGGCATTCAGGGGAGCTTCAAAAAAGTCAAGAATGCTTAAACATCACTGACACTTGACAATACAAGGTAATAAAATAATCCTGGTGTGTGAAAGGAATGTAATAAAACTTTAGTCACAATGAATATAGAAAATATAGCATAGAATAGATAAGTTGTTATTAGATAATTTCTGTTAATTGTGTTAATTCTGTTAATCTGCTTTCATCAAAATTCCCAGTTTCTCAGGATCGAACTGATCTGAATAAAATTTCAGCAGAAACAATATGAAGTATTTTGAACTACTTTTATTCTGATGTACAATTTCATCCTTTAGTGTTTTCTTTATCTATTTCTAATTCAACTAAATTATAATCTTGATATCGTGTAACATTCTGTTGTTTCTAATGAAATATTACAGATACTGTGTTTTGAAAAATAGAGATAGCCTCCTAAAGTATAAGAATAAAATAAAATTTAGCAAACTTGTAATATTCCAAACAGAGAGAACCCTGACCTCCATTTCATATTGGCATCTGTGTAGTTTTATAAGATTAATCTGTGAAATGAACATTTTTTTGTGAAGGTGTTAAAACAACCTTACTAACCACATTTAAGTGCAAGGAATCAACAATAATAGGAATAGAGGTAATACTACAGTCTATAAAAGCATCTTCTAGGAGATAATCTCCTGTTCAGAGACTAAAAAAAAAAAAAAAAAAAAAAAGTAAAAAAGACAGTCTGCTTTTCCAAAGGGTTTTAGGGTTTTTAGTCTGAAGTAAGAGACAGACTGATAAAGAGAGATAAAAGAAAGCAATAAAAGTGAACAGTGATACAGGATTCATCGTGCAGTTGAAAGGATTTGTGTGTAATGAATCACAGAAATAGAAAACTGAAAGGCAAAGCTCAAAGGCAACTATAGCTGTGGTTTCACACATGTTTTTGGAAAGCTCTTTTCAAACAATAGGGACAGGCAGGAGGATAATGCAGAAATGTTTGCCTGAAAATTATCAAAGGGATGGTAGACTCTCTACATACTAAGTCAGTCCAGAGATAAAAAAAAAAAAAAAAAAAGTGATCAGATCATGCCTTGAAAAGTAAGGTAAGTGACTGAGATATGGTATGGGAGAGCTGAAAGAAAGAACAGTGCTTACAGGGTCAAATTCAGCAATGGGAAATAGTCTATGTTGGTGTCCTTTAACCCTCAGATGCAGCTGGTGAACCATTAATGGAAGCAAAGTATCATTATCTCCTGTTGGCATAGAACCAGTCTCAGCAGAATTACTAATTACCCTTTTACTACAGAAATAAAAGTCCTTACTTTTCTCTGATACTGTGGCCATCCAAACTTCCAACGTATCTAAAAATAGCAAATATAGGATCTAAGGAAATTAATTAGAGAAAGGAAGATCCACTTTCATAGTGGAAAATAAGTTTGACTAAAATTTGTCAGCTTCCCAAATCCAAACCGTGATTTAGAAGAATCTTAGTCATGGAATCATAGAATATCCTGAATTGGAAGGATCCCGCAAGGATCACCCAAGGATCTTAAGAACTGTAAAAGTGAAGAGATAACACCCCTCTATATCAGACAACAGGTAATGTATGATAGTTTCTGCTACAGCTAAAGGCATAAATAGAAGAAAACCTAAGGATGCTTCTAACACGTTCTGATTTGAAGTAGCAGATGAACTGATCTTGAAATGCCTTATGTCAAGAATAAAAACTGCCCATGAGTAAGAGAAAGGGTGATACAATGAGCCATGACAAGTGGAAGATTATACATTTAGTTTATTGTTTCATTATACTCTCATAACACAGCTACAACAACATCTCTACATTGTCTGTGTTTATGCTATTGGAGGAGTTCCAGCATGTCATGCACTTTGTATATTTGACAGGGGGGACAGCAGCACAGAAGAGATTGGGAATGACTGAGTTGACAATGAAAATCACTAATTGTACCTGTATTCAGGGAATTTAGACATCTGAAATGTCTAAATCGATATTTAGACATTTTAGACATCATAACTGTGATTTCTCCTCAGCTCAAAAAAGGCTATCAGGCAATACAGTTCCTTTTACCCTTCAGTCCCTGCTTCATGTAACTCAGTGTCCATCATAACACTGATTATGAACTTGCCAATTATAGTTCATCTGATATTCCAGAGAAAATGACATGTCCCTCAAAATAAAATTACAGCATTCATGAGTGATCAGTCAAGCACACCTCTTACTTGACTGAATGCACTCTACTTGTGTAGCTGCCTCATGGCAGAGCCAATTAGTTTGGAGATGATGCGTTTATAGTACACAATGAAGGGCAGCGACTGCCAAACTAGGGCTGCTTTGCTGGTAAAGTCGAGGCAGTACAAGGCTTTTTAGAGTGACACAATGCAAATGAGGCTATTTTACTTCTAGGGTCATGCTATCTTTGCCTGAGTCAGCTTGGGCAAAGACATAGTAAAGGACATCAGACAAAAATGCAAGACTATTGCAAGATAATGTAATAATATTATTACAAGATATTTTTAATTATATCAATCTGCCATTATAGTATCACCGACTTCTACCTACCTTATAGTATGTAGGCCTTACTAATATCTGAAAGACTACCTGAATTTTGTGAAGTTTCAAGGTCTATCAGCATAAGCTTCTTTCTTTCAACATGAAACAGGGAAGTTAATAACTTTTAAAGTAAGTATCACAAAAGTTTTTCAAACAGAAAGATTGCAAATGGAAGAGAAGAAAACAAAGAAGTAAGGACAAAGAAAAAAATATGTTAAGCAAAAAAAAAATGAGAAAAGTAGGATAATTTTGTGTAGCCTATGAAAAAATCAAACCCAACAGTCTATTTTGAAGATCTATCAAAATAAATAACTATTATAATGTAATTTGTCCTAAGTCTTGGAGGAACTGAAAAAATACATCTTTACCATCCTACAGCATGATTCCTTCTTTGTGGTGGTTTAGTTTTCTTGGTTTTGGTCTAGGCCTTTCCTGGTATCAGGGCTATAACTAAGGAAGTATTCCACACCACTCCTTCACGTAATCAGGTGTATATAAAATGAGGAGGAAGGTTCCTCTCTCTCTTCCTTTTGGGTGCTTGGAGGACACCAGGTTCCTGTGTCGGCTTAGCTCTTATCTGTATGAGCTGAGGCCTATCTGGGAAACTGTTGCCCCAGTTGTGCAGAGGTGAAGGAACTGCTTCTCTTGAGGGGAGCTTGGTGAGAGTTTATTGTGTTAGTTACTTCATTGAGCTATTTCCCTGAGTTTTTGAGTGTGCATATGTGTTTTGCTTTATTTTTACCCATTTTTGTCTCTCTTCCCTTTCCTACCTTTTCCCCCCTTTGGGGTTGTTTGGGATTCTTGTTCTGTATATTTATAGTGTTTAATTGTATATAACTGTAATATATGTGAATATATATATATTTTACTACCATTTTCTTTTGGTACATTTTTTTCTCTTTCAGGAGGTGTGGAGGAATCTGTGTGGTCAACAGCTGGGTTTGGCAGGGAGCCAACCCAAACCTCCACATTCTGTTAGTTAACATGTTGGTCATAAGTAACACAAAGACATTTTGCCAGTTCTCCAATTTACACAAAACCTTTCAGGATCAGTCTCTTACGTATGACAATTACAAGAAAACTGAGGGAGGCGGTGGGCGGAGGGAGAGGGGGCAGGAGGGACTGAAAAAAACTGCTCACCATCCCTAGAGGTGTTCAAGAAGTGACTGGACATGGCACTTAGTGCTCTGGTCTAGTTCACAAGGTGGTGATTGGTCAAAGGTTGGATTTGATGACCTTGGAGATCTTTTCCAACTTTAATGATTCTGTGATTCTAACCGTGCATGGAAGGGTTTGGCTTTTACCTGAGGTGAAATGGGAAATATGGGTAATTCAAACTTTTATGAGATGAATAGTTTTCCATCCAGTTCATTGGTAGGACACCAGAGGATGTCTATGTCACATCTGTGCATTCTGGAAATGAAAAACCTCTCATTGCCTCATAAAACCAGTTGGCTCCTCTCAACCGTGAACTTCTATTCCATATGAGTGGAGAGTCTGCAACAAGTTTAAGTGGAGACTAACTGTTTTACCTAAAGATAATAAACATAATCTTTCCCGGAGGGTTATCATATTATTCCACCTCTTGTGAGTACCAGAAAAATATCCCAAACAACCAAAAATAAAACCAGATCAAGAAACCAAAGAAAAACCCAAAAACCAAAACCAGAACCAGATAGAGATCTGATAACAGAAAAAAAAATTACAGACGACTGAGGGATGATGCATATCATATATGATACATACGACACATACTTTCACAAAGTAAAGTTAAATTGCTTCAGTGGGTATTCAGGAAAAGACCACACACATAAATGGATAATATTTTATTACTGTTAGAAACAGAATTATATTAAAAAAAAAAAGTTTTTTTCATGATAGAGCAGGAGACAGGAATACTTTGAGCAAGATACTGAACACATATCTATTCATCTTACTATGATCTAATCTATCATAGTTTATGTTGATGCAAAGAAAGCAAATAAAGGAAGTTCTTACTCATCACGTTACAGAACTATGGGGAACAAATCAGAGAGCTGCAATGCTCATCTTAGAAGGTAAAAGACTTTATCCAGTGAAAGACTTCTGTTCCCCTTAGTATGAATGCAGTGGCTGCATGGCTGCATTAGTGACTAAAAACCACTTCAGTAAGAGTTATCATTAATATTTCTCAAAAAATTTAGAGGACAGAATGAAAGTATACAGAAAATAATTTGTGTTTGATAAGTGCCTATTATTATGTTCAAGAAAAGAAAAGGTGGAAAAGAATCCAGGAAACGATCCTTCAAGCTGTTGATGCAGCTTTAAAGAATGGGTTAGATCTGCCACTTGTAGACGTATCTGAAGTACACAGAATTAACACCTAGAGCTATCTAAGTTCATTTATCATCTGTTTAAGAAGGAGATCTCCTAATCTGATGTTTTGATCACCAAACCTTACAAATACAAAGCCTATCACACCACCTGAAGTTTTCAGTACCTCTAAATGGGGAGAATAATCAGTTATTCATTTTTATTGGACTGTAAACCTCTTACCCTCTAAACATCCTTCCATTAACAAAGAAATATATAAATATTGTACCAAACACAAGACAGCTTAGCTTGAAGATGTTCAGTGAAGCATCAATGGTGCATAATCTGATTTTTTTGATGCTTTAATAATGCAAAACATGGTTTCTGCTTTATTGCATAGCTGTTAATGCAGAAATTACATACTTACTAAAGATTTACTATATTATTATTTGCATATAGGTTTTTTTAATTGATGAGAGTGTTTACTGCTCCTTTGAAATCAAACTATTTAGTCGAGACACCGTACACTGAATAAAGACTGCCATCTTCTGCTGCAGCTGCAGCAGAGAGAGATACCCGGGTTAGTCTTATAATAGGGCCATATATTATACTGGACATGTCTTAGTCCAGTAAGAAGTATCTCCCTTCCCAGTGTTGTAATAAGAGATGTGAGTAGAGATATATACAAAATATTTTTTTAATTTTTATAACATGATTTTAGAGCTATATTTTCTTTTTGTTCCCTTTCTGAAGAACAGATAGAAAGCAACCTGACAAAGGTTTTAAATTAATCATAGGTTATCCTGAGTTCGAAGGGACCTACAAGGACCATCGAATCCATCAGTTTGCCCTGTACAGAACAGCCCCAACAACTCCACCCTGTGCCAGAAAGTATTGTCCAAATGCTTTTTGAACTCTGGCCAGCTTGGAGTTGTGACCGCTACGATGAGGAGTTTGTTCCAGTGCTCAACCACCCACTGGATGAAGAACCTTTTCCTAATATCTGACCTAAAACTCCTTTGACACAACTTCAGGTCATTCCCTTGGGTCGTGTCACTGACCAGCAGATTGAATGGATTATAAAACATGTTAACCCACCCAACTATGAAGAAGTAAAACAGATTACAAGAATTTCACTGCCAGTCTTGCCTCTCTAGCCTGGCAGCATTACTGCCATTACTGACTCCTATTCAAAACTAAAGTAGCTTATTTTTAGCAATAGTTAATTTGTGTGTAGTTCAAAAACTGCCAGTTTAGTTTACTCAAATACAATATACTCCAGGCATGCCATGTGGAAGAACAGCCCAGAACCCAAGGGGATTGTATAGAATTGTGAGAAAAATGTTTCTGTTTCAGTCCACAGTTTATCACGTATCCTATGAACTGCAGGTAATTTTTACATATATATATATCCCAAAGAAACTTTATTTACTCAAAAGTTAACAGGAATAAGGTCCCAAACATAAGGAATGTCAACATTAATTTTTCACCTGATATAAGCAATTACGCAGACACCAGCCCATGTGACAGGGATACAGTTGATGAACTGTTCTGAATAAGTCTTTTGTTAGAAAATATTCATTTGTTCATATGGAAATACTTCCAATGAATGTATGGCCTAATTTCAAAAAGATAGGTTGTTCTTAAAACTGGATATTGGGGTGTACAGGAGTACAAATGGGCAAGGGGAGAAAACTGGCAAACACATTTACATTGCGTGGTGGAGAAACTCATGACAGGGAGTTGCTGATGATGTCCCCTCCATACTATCGATAGGTCTGTGCCCAAAAGCTTGTGAGATACATCCTAAGATTCCCCCCTACAGAAAGGATGTCCATAGATGGAGAGTAAGAACTTAAATGGACTTCACATGTCTGAATCCAGACTCTGACCCACAAAATTTTTCCCCCTTCTTTCATTCAGTTACAAAACAGAAGAGTTGTAGTGAAAGGCAAAGAGACATTTGTTACAGAACAGCTGTTTATTTAGGGTGTATGACCAGAGCCAAGTGCAAACTCCCTGGTATGGATTGGGAAGAACAGCAGTTTAAAGCAGCCTACAGGTTTAGGGCTGAAACCTGGGTCCCTGATGTCAGCATGCAGTGCCCTGACAAAGAAGCTACTGGATATTCTGGGAGTGGGGAAAGGTGATGAACATTGTTCTTCACTTTCTCATTTCTTTTCTTCTTCACTTTAGCTGGGTAGAAAGGGAAAGCATTTTGAAAACCTCAAAGCTTCCACAGAACAAACTTCTATATATAGAGACCTAATACCACTGACCCCTGTGAGCTCCAGATCAGTGATACAAGGAGGGCTGGCAATGACATCAAAATCAGGCAGAAAGGAAATGAAAGAATAACGTTGACATGAAGAAATCAAAAGGGCACAAAGAAGATTTCCTTGTCATTAAAAAAAAAAAGAAAAAATACTATCGCTTATTTGAGGCAGTGAAGATTTCACCTCAAAAGCATTCATAACTTCACTGCCATTCATAACACTTGCCCCTCTGTTTAGCTTAGGGGGCAGATTTGTGGGCACCAGGGGTAAAAAAAAAAAACAACTCACCAAACAGAATGAATGATCTTCTTGTTTTTCTGTTAAGAAAATCCACAGTAAAGATCTATTCATCTGATCATCTTTGCTCATTTTTTTCACCATGCAACAGGATTGTTTTCAACTAGACAACCATATTCTTGCAACTAAGCAGGTGATTCATAAATGGCTCTAGAAGAGAGCATCACAACCTTGAGAAACAAGCAAAGGACTTGTCAATCATGTAACTTTAACACTGACAGGTACAGCTTTCATTTCATTTGTCGGCTTAACACGCACACGGCAGGCAACACCATACAAAATTTTAACCCCAAGAATCTTGCACCTACCAATGCTGTTCCTTCCAAGTGACAAGAAAGAGAAGCTGGGACCTAGAGAACATGGGCTTCCTCTCTTGTCACAGTCCAGGTGTAAGCATAGAACTTACTCTACAACTTTTCTTTGACTTTGACAATTATAACCAAAAGAGGAACATTTGAGAAAGAGCGAGGTTTTTATTGGTTTGGGTTTGTTCTTTAATTTTCCTCTTCAGAACTACCTTCATAGAAGACAGTCCATCTAAACATAACCATACTTGAGCCTTCCATAAAATGATCCTCTGTCACTATGATTACAACATAACACCAGACCTGCACAAGGTAGGTTGCTTTTGTGATGCTCTTTACAATCATCCAATTCTTGCCTGACATTCTTTCTCCTCTTCCTTACCTGAAGACACAAATCAAAAGAATCCTGTTTTGATTTCACAGTTTGATGTGCTGAGGATGTGATCTTTGCAGAATGGATTGTTCTATTCTTAGGATTCTAAAATTATTCTTTAGTCTCTAAAAGTAAACTCCCCTTCAAACAGCACAACATACTGTGTGCTCACATCACTTTTGTTAATGGTTTTTTTTCGCCTACAGAATCACATAAGAGGAGCAAGCACAACTACATTAATAATAATTATTATTGATAATAATAATAATAAATGAGAGCTCAAAAAGAGCTGGTTTAGCTCATTGCAAAAAAACACAAAATGAATAACTCTTTAATTATATTTAAAAATAGTTATTTCCATCCTGAAAATACTAGAATTTCCCATGAGACAGAAATTCTGTATTTTGCTAGTCTCAGCTTTAGCCTCATTAAAATAATAAAATGTTCCTTACATACTTCACTTCCTTGCTTAGCTATGCTATTAATTCATGATCTCCTGGAAAACAAACAAACAAACAAACAAAAAAAACCAAAATGGGAGATTCTAGATCTGGTAATCCAGTGTCCTTTCCAAAAAAACTGTCTTACAAGTTTTATCAAAAATGCACATAGCACTTTATTAAGCGTTCTCACCTAGTGAACAAAATAAGGCAACAAGTAATAGAAATAACACCAAATTATGTTTTGAGTGTTGAGAGTAATACTGCAGAAATCAAGCTGTCCTGTCTTCCCTCTCTGCTTCCTGTGTACTCCCAGCCTCCTGGCTGGGTGGAGTGAGAAGCTGAAAAGACTGTAACTCAGTATAAATACTACTCAGCAACTACCAAAACCATCAGTGTTTTACAAACATCATGCTGACACTAAATTCAAAATATAGCACTGTGCCAGTTACTTGGAAGAAAATTAACTCTATCTCAGATTAAGTCAGAACAGATTGCCTTCTAAATAATTATTATTTCTAAAAATAAAATATGTAAATAATTTTTACAAACACCAGTTGGTTATTTGAAATATTTGTTGTTTGGTTCAGTTTCTCCATTAAAAACTAAATTGTCGTGTTAGTAATCATTTTTTCCTGTCTTTATTTTTTTTAAATTCTAGCTTCTGTTAAGGTTGGCATTAACCAGTAGTGTTCAAAAAAATGCAGAGGTAAATTGACTTTTAAAATTAGTTCCTTTAGTGTGATAAAATTGCATAGGTATTCTTTCATTTTTAAAAGGAATCTGCCCTTGCAAATATAAATATACTTTAGCATTATGAATTTGCAGGAACTATGTTTAAAAGAACATAGTGAAGGTGAATGAAGAAAAAGAAGGAAAAAAATGACACAAAACACAATGTTTCTGTCTAAAAAGGATAATTATAAGGTTAGGCAGAGTGAGCATAGTGGATTGTCTAGCTCAAATGGCATGGAAAAATCGATAAACCATTCTAAGAGACACATCCAAATAAAACTTGACACGTTTTTACGTACTCAAAAGTTGCTGGAAATTTGATCTATTTTCCCTACTATTCACACTAGTGACAATCAACAGATTTTTACAGAGATTTGCTGCTACCCGCGTTCCTTAAGGACTAGTTCTGCACAGCCCTTCTCAAGACCATCCAGAACTCCAGCTCCAAACACTATAGCTCCATATAAAATTTTAAAACTTTTCCTAAAAATGCTTTTTAAAATTATTTAAGTAAAGCTCTCCATACTGCTAAGAAAATAGCTTCTATTCAGAGGCATTTTTAGACAGCATGATAACTTTAATTATATAGCAGAGAAAAGAGACACTTATATAATATTTTATCCTGAGATTACAGTCACAGTTTCATAAAGCTCTCTTTTCTCATTGCTTGTGGACAGCAGTTTCCATAAAAATAGATTAACACCATTTTAAAAAATATAATAATTGTATTTTGTGGGTAAAACTGAAACCTCCTTAATACTACATACCACGTCTTCTATGACAGTGAATCTCCTCATCTCAAAAGTGCCAGCTCACCTGCCTCATGCATAGGATCATCAGGTTTGCTGATTCTCTCACTGCAATGTGCATATTCAGTGCTCACTTACTGATCAAAGAGTACCAAGTTAATGCAGCACAGCAGGTGCTAATAAACATTTTAATAAAAATATTGTTCACAAAAAGGGGCCTAACATTATGCAAGACTAGTTTCCTAATAACAAACTAGTTCAACATTTGGCCTATTTTTTTAAATTGAGCTCAGTGGACTTAGATTACATAATTGTATGAATTTCAAATCTAATAAAGATTCTTTTATATGAATAACATACTTTGAAAACTCAAAAAATTTCCAATTCCTTGTGAATCAGGAACAGATTCCTCTCACATCTATAGTCTGTCTATAATACTATCCTCTCCATAATATATATTGATATTAAAGAGAAATGTGCAAGAAAGTGTTTATATAAAAACAAAACCAAAACAAAACACACAAAAAACCCAAACAAACAAAAAAAGAACCCAAACCTCCAACATCTTCTGTCCCTATTAAAAGCTCATTTAGCTTTCTGTATTTAAATATCAAGCTAAACCTGAAGCACTAGGGTTATATCTCCTGTTAAATTTGTTATGATAGAATGATAAAATCATAGAATGAATTCTAACTTCAGAGATGTTCTTGGGAACAAGTTTCACAATTTAGCTAAACATCAATAAGAACTTGGGTAACACTATTTAATAACTCTTTACAGTTATTGTGGTAATAATAGATGAAAACAGAATCTTTGATGCCAGAAAACCCTCTGCTTTTTCAGTTAGTACTGGCTTGTACATATAACCTGTTAAAGAACATGTCTATGTTAGAGAATAGTGGATGGAGATGCCATACAGTGCTACTTTATGTCCTTCAGTTGTCAGTTTTATCCTTTGCATCACTTGAGTTATCACAGAATATCCTGAGCTGGAATGGGCTCATAAGGCTTATCTAGTGCAACTCCTGACCGCAAGAATCACAACATGTTCCTGAGAGCATTGTGATTAGGAAAATCAAATTCTTATTTGACAATAAGGAAAAAAACCCACAACTTGTTTTATAACTTACTGAAATAGCATCATCTCCATCTGAACCATTCACTGTGGATTTTGCATTTTTCCACAGTGATGTAAAACATTAATTTTCATCTGAAGACAATTATTAGACATTTTTTCCCTGGTGACAGACAAGATGATTCACTTGTCAAAGGACCCTCTTCACCTCACACGAGTGGAATACTTTTGAGCTCTGGCAACATCTTCTCACCTCCCAGCAGGAGTCACTGTAAACCAAAGTCATTCTTCCTTTCTTTTGCCACTCATTTTACAACCAAGACTTGAAAATATTCTTTGAAAAGTACTTTGGATAAAACTTCAGAATAACTACCCTGTGCCTAGGAATAGACAGAAAGCTTAAATAAAAGGAGTACATTTCTTTAAGGACATTTTTCTGTGGTGATAAAAGGAGGTACAAGGAAAAGTTTTCTGAATTCTCAGCATTTATTATGTCATTGAAATATTCATAAAAGGAATGAAAATAAGGATTAGGCCCAAAATATGCTGGTTTATGACATATTTTTTTTAGGAGCATTTTTAATCAAATTCTAATGTTTCTCTCGGTAATATGTTTTCCTCAGAAGAAAAAAAGTTATTTCTAACAACCGCTAGACTGTAAAAAGTCATAATAATAATACCACAATCTCAGAATAACAATATTCCTATGCAAAGGATTGTTCCAAAGGTTTTGCGTGACTCAAGGACAATGGACTTGAAAAAACCCAAGCCTCAATATATTAAGGTAAGTGGCAGATAAAGTTCCTTGAGGAACTCCTTTGCCTCTTTTCCTAAGAGGGTAAAAAATACAGAAGACTTGATGGTTACTGGTAAATATACTACTAAAAGGAAAGCTAGCACAACACACAAGGGAAGTAAGAAGCAGTAAGAGAAGAACTGCAAGAAATACGATGAATAATCTAAAATATAATAAACAGGAAAATTAAGACAAATAATATAATTAAGTGTCTTAGTTCAAGGAAGAACTAAGATATCTGTTAGCCAAGAAATAATCCCTCTCCTTTAAATTTAGAAAACAGAACTTTAATTAGGGAAAAAAATATATGTAAAAGAAGATATAACAGTTCTTAACCACAACACATATATATGTATATATAACAACAGTCTGCCACAAACCCCTCTACCCCCAAGTGACAAGGCAAAACAGTCTAAAAGATAGGTCCTCTTGGCTACTCCCCAAAAAGGGAAAATGCGATTATATCCATGGACAGCGGGTGGCGCTGTCACGCCCAGCCAGCTGGACTCTCCCCTCAGGCGAGGTAGCAGGCAGTTCCCAGGTTAG
>JAWWMO010000001.1:14511150-14522652 GCA_035047845.1 Dendrocincla fuliginosa
TTTCTGGAAAAAAAAAAAAAAAAAAAAAAAAAAAAACACCAAAACAACAAACAAACAAACAAAAAAAACCCACACAGAACCACCTCTGATCCAAGGAAAATGTTAATGGAGAAAAGTATAGAGCCATAAAACAAAAGAAAAAAATTGCCAGCATCTGTATCTTCTAAGGTCTGCAGATGGATTAAGTTCTTACCATTTTCCTTTAAGTATGTCCTGATCTTTCTCTTACCAGCATTATCTTTCTAGTACTGTACAATGTCTGTACTTAATTTAAGGAAGCATCATGTTACTTGTGCTCTTGGAAAGACAGGAAAATGTTTATTTAGCTTGAACACAAATGGTCTCATACATCTGTGCAGTAAAGTGTAATCAATTTGCCTCAGGTAAGATAACAAGAAAATCCATGGAAGAGGACCCAAGTACCTCCCTCAGGTTTAGCTTTGTTACAAAGATCCTTTGGCCAAAACCAGATTTTTGATTTGGTTGAAGACAAACTCCAATGTTGTCATCACAGAGACTCGACTCAGATAAAATAAATAATATTAGCAAGTATTTTTGTCAGAATTTTTCTGAAGAAATTAGCTTTATGAAAATCTACTTTTTGTTTAAACTCTGAAAGCAGGGAACAAATCTGTGATGATGCCAGATGGCAGTGAGTAAGGCATTGACAGCAGGGGAAAGAGGCAGACATCAAGGACAGCAGACTGCCAGATTTGACTGTGCCAGAGGAGGCAGAGATTTGCCGCCCCAGAACAGCAGCCAATACAATGGGCAAAGCTTCTGCCACAAATGTACATGTCTCTCCCATCCAATCTCACCTTGTCCTCTCCTTTCCCACAGTAAAAAAGGTGCCAGCCCTCATCCCTTCCCAAAAGTCCATGACATACAGAGAAAGACAACATGAGAAGAGGAGATATCTCTACCTTGGATAAAAGAAATATGAAATACCCAAATACATATATTGTTTAGTGCTATTCAGCACTGCCTCTAGGTTAAAAATAAAACATTCACTTTGCTATTTTTGTTACTGAGTATTAAAATGATACTCTTTCATTAAAATGAAAGAGTGACCTCCTTCCTACTAAAAAGATTTCTCTTGCAAATCTCTTTTCTCTAGATTTCTGGTTGTGAGTTGATATTTTTATACTGCTTTTAAATCCCAGTGTGTGCAGTGCTGAAAGACTACTTTAGCATTGACAGGTAAAACAAAAGATGATTGATGTACTGTCCTCCCAAACAGTAAAAGACAGCTTGCTTTCCTGAGGTGATACACATGTAAAATAATGGCAGCAGTATTTCCTTCAGCATGTTTGCTTCCAAGGAGAACTAGATTCCTAAGTAATCAGCAACCTTCCCCCTTGACTCAAGGAGGCAGCTTCTTTGCTGATATTATCCCTGCTACAGGTGTCAGAAATGTACATGCAAGAAGTTAATCAAATTCACTAATAGGAAATTAAGGGGGGGAGGGGCCCTCAAACTCCTGCCACCATGCATTTGCTTCATCTATTTACTCACAGTAGTTTCCTAAAGAGAAAGGGCTGTAAGACATGCCAGACATAGTTTTCCCCTTCTCTAAGTGAGATGGAAGCATAACCTATAATTTTAAATAATGGAGGATTTTAATGGCATAAAGGCATGGATGAGATAATTTGTTTATAAAAAACAAGCTTATTTCCCCTCCAGTTCTAAGATATCAATCTGTTGCTTTTTTCTTGGGAAAAGCTCACAGCCCAGGATTGCATGCATCATTATGAGTTACAATACCTCCTGTGTAAAAGTTTAGCTTTACAGCATGTGTATCTATAAATTAACATAAATTGCCATGTGGAAAGTCACTAAAGCAGTTGTTCTGCTTAGTTAAGATTGATAATTGGACTCTGAGCTATTCAGAAATTCATGAGATGAAGTATATTGAGCTAATCCCAAACACTATACAAAGACCGAAAATCAAAAATTTATTTTTTCATGTTAACTCCTTACCACATTTTGAATTAAACTGTGTCACCTTGTTTAAAAATACCTATTGCTGTGCTGAAAGAAGTCTTAAGTCTCATTAGCCTTTCTAGAAACCAGTTTTCAACAAAAAATGTATATGCTGTTTCAGAAGTAATTTCCAGGCTTGAAAAATAGGCACTCTTAACTTTATCAACCACTCCCATTCACAGAAGGCTCAACTCTTCTGTTCATATAGAAAAAAGACAATACTAAGTGTCACTTGGGAAATCACATATCTACACAGAACTAATAATCTTGGAAAACTGATATCTGGTTCATAGCAATACCCTGAGATGTTCCACAGACTTTTCTGGTTTTCCCTCATAGCTTTAACTCATCTTTTTTTTGTGGGAAAGATATAATTTTTATTGATTCATGTGATAATTTTGTGGTCTTATCTTGAACTTGGGATCAACCAGATCACACACAGAAAAGAGGAGGTGGGAAATGTTTCAAGGGCCCATATTTTGTAGTTTCTTGATGCTGATGGAAGTAACTGAGTTAGCAAAGTGGTTATTCAGGAAAAATCTCCATGCTGTTTACAAAAATCTGTTTCTGGTCTATCACTATTCCATAACACATTCCACACACAAAGTGACTTTGGAACTCTGCTCTTCTTTCCCGCTTGGGAAAAATGCAGGATCTTTTCTTTGCTCCTTCCCTTGTATACCAGAAGCAGTGAGTATAAGAAGTGTGTGTTCACCTCTGAGAGCTCATGTCAGAAAGGGAACTGGAGACCAGAAAAATTAATTAAGAGGCTCTCAGAAAACTGAACTGCCAAAACTGGTATGAGAAATGGGCAAAGCTTCAATTGTTGGAGTCAAAGGCAAGCAAGTGTTGCTATGAACGAGGACGATTAATGCATTTATTTTTCAAGGATCAGAATAATCTGAAGCTACAGTTTCAGACAGCAAAACCCAATGTTCTGCAAGGGAAGAGACAAAGAAAGCATATTATCAGAAAAGAATGTATTGGCAACATTTCAGTTGCATAGGCTTCGGGAGGCAGTGCACCTATAAGTAGACATGAATCCAAATGATTTTTTTTTCTCATGCATTAATCTGATAACTTTTTAGCTTTATTATGCATCTGAGCTTCAGATTTTGAGATTATCAGCACTGAGTGTTCACAGTGCTTTCCTCACAGATCAGCTCTCTTAACTGTGGGTTTTAGACAGCTTTTTGACATTCTGCTCGCTCTCTCCAGGAGAGACAAAAAAAAAAAAAAAACCACCAGCCAGAGGAAACAGGTGTGAGGAGAAAACTAAACAGTATTAACAGACCTAGTAGGATCTATTTCTACATGGTTTTATTAAAATTATTTTTGATCCAGTGTTTCTACAAAGGAACCTACAAAAAGATGAAGTAAGAGATAAAGCACTATCTTATTTTCTCTCTCTTCTGCAGTCAGACAGGGGAGGAGAGGTGAAAATTAAAGTCACCAAAAAGGCTTTAAGGGAAGAAAGCAGAATGTGTGCTTTTCTGTTTGGTCAGGTTTTTTATTTTATCACTACACATCAGTTTAAGTAACATTGTGACATGAGGTCTGGGGCATTGAGATCAAACACTTCATGATTCTCTGCAAGTTTTAGATCGCTCTGCTTTTACAACCAGAATAAAATATTTTACTGTGCTTCACACTAAACTACGGCGGAAAACCAAGACAACATGAATGCGTAAGCAGAAGTCCCAGTCAGACCAGTTTTCTTTTTTTTTTTTTTTTTTTTTTTTTGTCATCTGCCATTTGATTTGGCAGTCAAAAAGAGACACGTAGCAAGATCTTGCACACAAGCGCAATTTTGTGTTTCCAACAATGCCAGAACCCTTTTCGGAGTGCATCCTTTTCTGGGTGAACTACTTGCTTCAAAGGATATTATTGGGACTTATTTGTAGCTAAGTCTACATTCCTTCTCACAGCATATTTCCAAAGGGTGAATCTGCTTTGGAAACTGGGCTGACTACTCTGAGTAACAAACTGAATAAAGGGGTTTCTATATCTTAGTCATTCAGCATTTGAAAGCAAAGTTTGATTTAGAATGCTGAGCCTTTTAGACTTTTCACTTCAAAGTGTGACCCCGTCTGTTCTGTCAGTCTGACAGATGCAGAGTTGAAATAGATGGTGATATATTTGAAAAAATGACAGGTTTAAAGATCCTCAAGGCTGTCAAGAAAATCTCAGTTTTCGGCATGGAGGCAAACTACAAAGAATAGCAATATTACAAAGCAGAAAGTTCCACCATCAAAACAGGGGAAAAAACCAAAATGTTTGGTTTTAGAAAATGTTCATTACTTTCTCCCAAAGCCTCAGTGGCTTCCTCATTTTGAGAAAAGGGATAATAAGGGGGAACATGTACAGGCAAAAAAACCATTATATAGCAAATGTGTACCAAAGCAATTCTACCCAGAGGAAACAACTTCATCACATCATTCAGCTAAATATAGATGATAATTTATCAGTATTGACATATATGGTGAAGAGTGCAAGAAAAATCAAAGTTAGTGCTTTGGGACACAGAATGACATATTCCCTTTCAGCAGTGATTCTTTTTTTACAAGTTTCAACCATTGAAAAAATCTTTGAAAAAACCATTGAAAAAACAGTGATTTATCAAAAATGACTTAGCAGGAACGTATCATGCCACTCTGCTTGATATAAAACAGTGCCTTTCCCTTCTGAAACATCTTTTGCTGGACATTCAGAAGTAAATATGTTGAGTCTCAGAAAGGGTATTTTTAATAATTATGTATTATTTACTGAAGAAGCAGTTTTAATACCACATCCTGTGAGTATTTTAAGTAGGGAAAAAAAATCTCTCAAGTATTGAAGTACCACAGTGGTTTGTTCCAAGAGGACACCAAAAGAACTTCTCCCCTTCAATTTAATATGTATATCTATTTTATATTTAATGTAGTCTTATAAAAGAGAGAGCACAATTCCCCATAAATGTACAACAGGGAGGAAAATACAAATCCCAACCAAAAAACCTGGGTGGACACTGGAAGCGGGTAGTTTAAACTTCAGCAGAAGTTCAGGAGGAAAACAATCACTTTAATCTTATGCTATTACAGCACTCCAAGTGTGGAGAGTCTTCCAATGGACAGATATATTGCTCCTTTTACAGTGAAAAATGGAGTATAAAGTGGATTCAATGTCAATGATTCTTCTGAAAGGAAAAGACAGAATGGTGTGAAACAAGATAACCCTTACAACCTGTTTAGAAGCCTCTAACTTTGCTCTTCCAAGAAATTTCCTCTTGGGAGTGTAACTTAATTCATTTTGAACACAAAATTCTGCTCTTCCGAAAAGGTAATTTGTTTATGTGCCTATAGAGAACAGTTTTTTCTCCATGTTTTTTCTCGAGTTGTGCAACTTCTCCTTAAAAAGATAAAGTACCGAGACAACTAGGGTGGAAGTAATAGAGGGAATAGGCCTACAGAGAACTCAACAATTCTTCATCTCCCATCTGGGATGAGGTGCAAGATAGAATTCCCACTTGTGTTCCCTAGGAATGCTGGATACTTCTTTAAATCTCCATTCCTTTTTCTTTGAAATTAAAAAAAAAAAAAAAGGCAAAGTAACAAAACTAATTCCTTCCCCTACTTACTTATCTTGATCTTCAGAAACTACTGTTCCTTCTCCATATGTAATTCAATCACTACCAAAAAGTCTTTGTCATGAGCTTCATTTACGGACAGAAATATATAAACTCTGCTTGTGCATGCTGCACTAGAGAATTAAAATATCTGGCAAACAAATATAAACTTCTGTGCATACAACCTTAGGCAAGTTATAAATGAGGTTTTGGGGCTTTCATAAATATATTTTGTGAACTCAAATTTCTGCCTTTCTTTTAAATATTATTAGTAATAAAAGTATTATGGTCTTCCATGCAATTGTTAAAAAGTTGCAGACATTAATGTTAATAAAGATTTTCCCATATTGGTTTAGGACATAACTAAGGCAACCTTGCCTCTTTGAAAAGATGGAGATAGCTGCCCAAAATATATTGTTTTGCGCATTTGAAAGTCTTATGTTTCACAAAAAGAGGATAATACATTCCATCATTAGCTGACTAGACAAATCTGTCACCTCTGGCATCTCACCAGCAGCCCCACATGTCAAGAGTGAAAAAATGACTAAGTCACATCTGTTAAAATAATTTCTGTTTTGATATAAACTAAAACAAATGTAAAACCAGGAGTGGCACTACCAAACTTCTGATACTTTTAGCAATAAGAGAAAGAAAAAGAAAAATCAAAAAGTTTGCTCTGCGGGAGATAAATTAATTTTCTCTGCAAGATAAAATTCAGTTTTCATGTATATAATCTGCAAATATAGATATATAATTGGAATATTGACACATGCAGATCTTACACTGTGATGGAAGGGATGTGTGAGCAAGGAGAAAATGAGCTTTTGCATATATTTAGTTCAGCATTATTGTGGGCTCAGAAGCAAAGAGAGATGAAGTATCCTAATAGGCATTCACACAAGTGAGCTCTCCTCCTCCTCGCTGTGTTTATTCAGAAGGAATGTGTTTTTAGAAAACACTGAACTGCATGATCTAGGCATAGACATTATTTGATAGACAAATTTGGAAAGTGCAAACAGGTTTGCCTTGAGAATTTTAACATGAAAATCAACTCAACTGAAAAATCGAAGAATATTTTCCCTCAATTTATGAAGTAGGATTCACATTATTTTCATAAATATTTTATGGAAATTGGAAAAAATTTTCTTTCTTTCTTTTTAAGTAAAAGATGCTACTTGACATCATATAGATGACAAAAATTCAGTTAACTTTCTCTAAACTACTGCACATACAGAATAAAAGAAGTAAAAAAAAAAAAAGGTAAAAAGAAATGGTAATGTAGCCTTGTGGAAAACCTTAGGCTTTTGATATATGTTGGGAATACCTAGGGTCAAGTTAGACCCCAACTGAAATCCACAGGGCAGAATGTGTGACAGATTTCCTGTACTGCCCAGAGATTTACCTTCTTCATGAGACAGACTAAATGGGAGACAAACTTCTGTCTCTGAGCTCTAAACAGCCAGATTGTGAAGACCTGGAAGGCAGAGTCCTCACTCTTTCTGTACCTTTGTGCTTTTATTCTTATGAATTATGTCAAACTTTCAGAGTGTGAAACATTATCATGTTGGCAACTGACATCTCAAGGCAATCCAGGCTCAGGATGTGCCTGGCCAGAGGTTATTATCCACATAATGGTTATTTCTTCAAAGGTAGGGGAATTTGGAAGAATTCAGGCCATCTTAGGATGACTTTCAGTTCCTTCAGTTTCTATTCTATATTCAGGCCAAACATCTAGGTCACAGATATCTAAAGAGGTGCTGCTCATGTAAAAATAGGTTTTGAGAAAATTACGTTCAGTCAAAGAAAAATACCTCTAAATTCCTCAAATTTATATTTGCCTAAAGCAGGCATTACTAAACCGAAAGAAAGCAGAAGATGAATCCTCACTGAATTACAAGAATGCATCCTAAGGGTGTGCAGTTTTAGAACCAAATACAGTAACTAAATACACAAGTTCCCAGTCTTGTTTGTTCAAAATCCAAAAGAAATGGTTTGGGTCTTCTACAGTAGTAGCCCAAAAGCAGAGGGAGACAGTAATCTAAACCAAAAAATAGAATATAGTGTTTTCACTGTATTACTGTAGAAAGGGTATTCAGGAATTTCCAACCTTAAACCAACTGCAGAAAGAACATTTTTTTTTATTTCAGTAGAGGAATGTTTTAACATGAGCCTTCCTACACACAGAGGTACAAATTTACATTCTACAGCTACCTGAAAGGAAGTTGTGGTGAAGAGCGGATTGGCCTCTTCTCCCAGGCAACCAGTGACAGGAAAAGGCAAAACAACCTCAAATTGCACCAAGGGAGGCTCAGGTTGGAAATCAGGAAAAAATTTCTTCACCAAATGAGTAGTCAAGCAGGGAAGTCACAATTCCTGTAAGTGTTCAAAATGTGCATGGGTGTGGCACTTTGTGATATGGTTTAGTGGGCTTGGTGGTATTTGGTCAAAGGTCAAACCTGATAATCTTGTAAGTCTTTTTGAGTCTTAAAGATCCTGTGATTCTATGCTTAATATAATATAATTCATATAATTTGCAATAGTCTCTCCCATTGTTCTTTCTTGTTTAATTTTTCTGTGTACAACCTTTTCGTCTTCCTCTTAATTATTAAAAAAGGCATAAAAAAACGTTCTTTGATGTGTCACTCAACACTTCATAGAGAAGACATCAGTGATATAAAACCTGTGTATCAACATGCACATTGTTAAAATACTTGTTACTGCAATAGAACAATACTTTCTCAACTGCTGGCAATATTCCTTTTAGTAAAATATTATTCACAATCTTAATCGAGAAATAAGAAACTCAAGGAAGAAAGTTGTAACTGTGGATATTGCATTTTTTTCTCGTCTTCTTTCCTCCATGCTCAGACAAAAAAAGTCTTTATTTTCCACTTGTGTATCTAAACAAATTTTCTGTGTATTTCAATAAGCTAAGAGAGTAGCCGTGAGTGTGCTCTAAACTTGACTCGATTCACAGATATTTTTTATAAACATAGAAAAGCATGTATGTTGTACATACATATTCACAGGGAGAGCTGTAACAAAGCAGCAGAACTCCTTTTAAGTACCTGAATTCTGTATCTGTGCTTGGCAAAGTAGACATAAATTACAGTCAGCACACACTGTTTTTACTTCACGTCATATTCTCAATTCAACTATCTTTCATGTTTTTCTTTTATTGTGCCTTTGGTACACAACATAGTCCATTCCGATTTCACACTAAGTAGTCAATATGCAACAAGCTCAATTAAATTATTAGCTCTCGTAAAAGAAATCATAAATGACATCTGTCATTATATATCCCATTATACGAGTAAAATGCAAATTAAGAACATTAAACATCATAAATTTCCATTGTACAGAAATCATGCTATATTCTTCCAAAAAAAGTAAATGCATGGAGTTGTTTGCACCTTAACTGCTTCAATATTTGCATAAATATCTATTGTGTAATTTTAGCAACATTCTGGATGCACTTCAGGGCTTAACAGAGCAACCTGTTCTTCCTTC
The DNA here is from genome assembly GCA_035047845.1 of Dendrocincla fuliginosa. Lineage (NCBI taxonomy): Eukaryota > Metazoa > Chordata > Aves > Passeriformes > Dendrocolaptidae > Dendrocincla > Dendrocincla fuliginosa. The sequence goes on from JAWWMO010000001.1 coordinate 14,520,248, forward strand.
TGTGCAACTGCTAATATAATATGACCACTGTTACGTTTGCTACTGTTATCCTATGATTTAAACTTCTTTAATAAGTTGTAAAAAGGCACAGTTCATTGAATGAGCCACAATATGAATTTAGACTCGATAAGACAGTGTAAGTCCAGAAGTCATGCTAACTGGTTTTCCTAAAATATCAGCTGTGCAATCCTGTCTAGATACCTTCTCATGACAGACACAGTGTCAGAGTCACAAAAAATGCAGCAGAATTGGCAAAGAGTTACAGCTGTAGAACACAACTTATTCCATTTTTATTGCCTTGCATGAGACATCCTCTTCCATGTGAGGAACATGATGAAATTGGAAGTAGGAATTAGAGCCTATAAAACCAGATAAAGGTGTGAGGAAATAAAGATAGAACAGCTGAGCCAGCAGAAATTTAATTACAGAGTAATATGGTTTAGAAAACCTCATATTGCAATCTGCTACCATATAATTTGCTCGACCTTACTGGCCTCTTCATACCCACCAAAGAACAGCCAGCATTGTTTTACTGGGAAGAGAAAGGGCAGCATGAGTGAGACTGCAGCAATTATTTCCTGCTCAGAAACGTATTGACTGACCTGACAATGTGGTTCACATTTTTGAGGTCCCCATTCTATAATCACACTAATTCAGTTGAGGCAGGACATAAACATCTCATAATGCTACAGACCTAAAAATACAAGGACAGAACTTTGTGTGGCTTTGGTGGAGCACTTCCTTTTAAATTCACCTTTTCTGCACTGCAAAGCCTCTCAGCCACCTCTCCCCTTCATTCTGCATCCCTGCCTTACCCTGATAAACACAGGATGTGACTCAATCACCTTGAGGAAGTCCTAACAGCATGCTGATATATGCTCAACCTCCAGATCAAGGTGACCTCGATGTTGAGTAATTAGCATGAAAAGAGAAGCTGTTTGTGGTTTTCAACATAATTAAAAAGATTTCAGAATTCAGTGATCCAAACCATAGTAGTAAAAATGGCCACTATTTTTTTAAAAACACAAAATTAACTCTCCAGTGACTGAACCATGTCATCAGCTGGTCCTACTCTATTTTAAAAGTACAATATGATCCCATGAAAATTTTCATCAAAAATACTAATGCTACAAAAAGACCCATCAACCAGCAGAGACACCTTATAAATCAGACTACAGTCAAAATTGCTGAGTTAAACCATCCTAACAGATAACTTCTCTACCACTTCTCTCTTTATCTTCCTGAACTAATTAATGAAATAGCAATAATTTTGATGTAACTACACTATAGAATCACATCAGAATTGTATTCTCTTTCTCATTAAGGCATTAGAAATTATTAATCATGTAAAATATCTGATATATTATGCGATTCAACTACTCACCTTACAAAGTATGGCAATGAGTATGAAGACTTATAGCAAAATTTGATTCTTTAAACATATTTTACTGTGAAATGCTACACAAATTTTCTGATTCTCCGGTATGGGAAATTTGGAGTTTTGCTCTCATGGTGGGTTGGCCTTGGCTGGAACCAGCTGCCCACCAAACCACTTTATCACTCCACAGCAGGAAAGAGGAAGGTGAAAATAAGATGGAAGAAGTCTTGTGAGTCAAGATGCAGGCAAAGCCAAAGGATGCACATGTGGAAGCAAAGAGAAATGAGATTTTACTGTCTATCTCCCTTCAGCAGGTGATGTCTGGTCACTTTTTGTGAAGCAGGGATTCAATATATGTAGCAGTCGTTCTGGAAGACAAACAAAACTGTGCTGGATATCAAGAGAAGTGCATATCAGGCTGGCATATCAGTCTCTGCTACTATGTGTGTTATCATGTACACACAAGTTGTGTCATGGATTTCAGTGAGCATGTTCGCATACATAATTTAACAAAATGTGGCTCACCTTATCAAAATGTGGTAAGTAGATTTTGAAGAGCTAAAAGTGATTTGAGGTGCCTCCATGCTAAGGCACATGTAAACCAATTGTTTGAAAAAGGTACAATTTTCAGACTTCTGAACGTAAACAATCAGGCTCAAAATATATTTGAACTTGAGCCTCAAAATCATTCTACTGGTTTAGAAAGAGGTAAAGAAAAGAAGAAATAAATCTATCATTCATTTAAAATGCAACTTTTTCACAGGAGTAAATGCAGTGGCACCAAAAATTTCCACAGACTTTGCCTCTGAGGAGAAAAAGAGCAAAAGGAAATATTCATATGCAAAAATCTATCCTCTCTTTTTTCCTATGTTAGAGGAGAATAAAATATGACAAATAGATAAAATATCAGTCCTAGTAAAGGCATATACATTTAGTCATTATTTATTTTGTCTAGAGAGGTCTGGGTATGCAATTACTATGTTAAGTCAATTCCATACATCTAGCCATTCTCAAAATAATAAAAAGT
>JAWWMO010000001.1:14522752-14543087 GCA_035047845.1 Dendrocincla fuliginosa
GGACAGCTACTGCAAATGGTCCATTGTCCTTGGGAAATGAATAGAGGGGGTAGAATACATAACTTTGATCACCCCCAGACAGTGATAACTGGCTCCTCCTGTTGAACTAGGACAGTATTATAAAATTAGAACAAATATTCATTTTCAAAGCAAAGAACATGACCCCTGGGAAAAGCCATATGTATCCCGCCAATGTTTGAACAATTAGTATTAAATTATCTGCATGAATCACAAATTAATATCTTGACCTCCTAGTGATGTGAGAAATTCAAGTATAAAAGCAAAAGAGAGAGTCAATCTGCACTCGCTGTCCTCTGAACATTTGAAATAATTATTCTTAATATAGTGGCTAAATTCTGTCACACCATTCATACAGAGACAGAATTTTTCATTGACAGTGTTAGGCCTAAGAAAATAGCTCACTAATAGACACCCAGCATTCTACACAATCTGAAATCATTGAAGTAAGACAGTCTACAATCTAATGATGAAATTATTTAAGAGGAATCATTTCCAAATGTTCCTGTAATTTGAAGCAAAATTATTCAGGTACATGTGATCTGATAGCTATTCTTTTCACATTAAATGCCTGTGAAATGCCAATCTGAATGACCTGGTGGTTTATGCATCATTTCTCATGGCCACATCATCACTGGTAGTTCCCAATGCCTGAATACCTCTTATACCTGATGTTTCCAAAGGCACCATGGACATATGCACTGACCTGTGCCCTCACAATTACACAGAGAAGTACCATATATCAGAGAACTGAGAGCGAACAGGCTGTCAGAATACAGCTCACCTGTTTTTGTGAACACTTAAGGTCACTGTTTACTCAGCCATGAGACAGAGAAGTCTTCACTGCTAAATCATCTACATCCTAATTCCTCTGTAACAGATTCCTTGATTTTGAATGAGTGTCATTCATCTTTAACACATCTATTTGGGAACACAATTAAACTCAAATAGACTAAAGGACTAAAATAGACTAACAGACACTGCAAAGAGATATAAACTGGTATTTATCCAGCACTTCATATATAATATAGATTTATATATATATATATTTCTACAGTTAAGAAATGTTTAGTTCTCTGACACCAGAAGCTGGGCCTTCCAGGAACAGAAATTATAGTAAAAATTATATTAATAAAATTAACCTTAATGCATCCGACATCACTCTGTACATAGGAAGAGTTGAATATTGTCTGCAGAACCCATAGCACTATCTCCCTGATATGAGGTACATGAAAACTTTACAAGGTTCCCTTTTGAGTTCAAAGAACAGGAAAAGGTTTCCCTGTTAGTCAGACCAAATCTCATGCTCTGGAAGACAACCAGGTCATGTAGCTCTATTCTGAAATGTATCAAGCTTAAAGTAAATTATGTTGTTTGCCCCAATGCTTTAATGGAAAGAGAGTTTCAGCACATAATTTTGAATTATTTAGAAACTACAAGACAATGAGCCACAAGAGACAGGGAAAACATGAGAGTCATCCTTGTGATAGAAGTCATGATAAAGATAGCTAACATTACAAACTTGTGTTCCTCCTCTCAGACACACACCTGTACTACCACCACCTCTCAAATAAATGGTGTTTACCACATAACAGAAACAAAAATATTTTGAAGAACTGAATAGAAATAGTCATGTGACTCAAGAAAGGAACTAACTGGCTAGAAACAAAAGCACACAATCCACAGTGCTAAAAACTTACTGAATAATTAGATTATGGTTGGCACACATCAGTGGAATACATGTCAGAAACAGAGGAATCATTCTGACTCAAGAAGAATTTCCTCAAGTTTCCTCAATTTTTTCCCTGTGTGAAGGCTTCAGGATTTGTTACCATTTAAACAGCCTTGGTAAAACACCAAACTCTATTTACATGTGCTTATAAGCGTAGGACCCTTGAAGCAATTACTCATTGAAATTGATGTTCAACAGTCTCAAGGGTTCAGTGGAGTTACTGGTTTGAGGCACTGCCATGCACCAGCATGCATCCCTGCCTCCCACCACTTCTATTACAGCACGCTCTCCCACTGGAGGAGAGAAGTGCAGTCACTGTGCAGCTCTGTTGCAAATGTCACATCAAGTACTGGTCCATCTAAGGGAGAAAGGAAATTAAAAAAAAAAACAAAACCCCACACATTATTTCCTTGTTCATTTTCAAAAGAATCGGTTCCCAAACTTGATTCATACCACAGGCAGTTGTGACAGCACAACAGAGGAGCCAAAGGGTAGCACAAGAAAGAAATACCAGAATCCCTTAAACTGATGTTGCAGCCAGTGTAAGGTAAAGGCACAGGCTCACTCTGTAGGAACTGTGATTATCATATAAATGAAATGCAGTTTCCTAGTCCATTGACCTCATAGCCACTTCCAGTATCATGTTTCTTTAAGACATTCCCAGAGTGCTACCTTCTGGGCCTGATCTTTAGATAATATAAATCCACTGAAATCAGATGCCTGTGTTGCTTCACATCATGTCATCAATACTTTTATTGGCCTGAAGTAAAGTACCTCAGAACAGATGCACATCATCAGGAGCCCTAACATGCTGCAATGGGTCCATTATGTTTATTTCATCATACCTAAATATATTTCAGACACCTTCATTTTCTCCAGAGTAGTTTTCCTCTGTGCTTGGAAGGTAAATTTAAATATATTAAAACCTTTGCCTTCAGCAAAGATGCTTTCAGAACAGGAATACTCATCATTCAAATAAATGATAATGTTTTTTTCCATCAACCTGTTCATTTATCCATGCCACTATTTTTATTGATGCATTTCTCCTTCTAAGCAAGGTTGAGTAGAAATCTACATTCTAATTAACATTTTTATATGACTATGCTCTGATTAAAACTAAATGGCAACAGATAAATTTGCATTGATCACTGAAAACTAAGGTGTAATTGCTCTTTGGTGATAAGGAAAGGTTTTATATTTGGGTTTCTCTACCAATGGTTACCTCTACTGAATAAAAGGAGGTTTCATTCTGGAAAGGGTATTCCTTTTTAAACATTTAAATCTGATCAGAATTTACAAACCTAGCATGGCATTGTATTGCATTCATTGCATTGAACATACAATCTCTTTTTCTTTCTTTTTCTTATTTTTTTTTTCTTTGTACCACAAGTATTTGTTACGACTCATCAGGATCCAGAAGTCTCCTGACCTTTGATATACATGGGAGGGGCTTCCACTAATCTAGCTGGGCAAAGCAGTTGCAAGAGAATTTGACCTTCTCAGCTCTAGGTACTCAGCTAAAAGCGTAACTCACCAGTAACAATTATGGATAGTCACTACAATGGCTCAGAGAAGTGCTAGTTACAAACACAATTCCTTACCATCCAAAGGAACTTAACTTCAGGAAGTAAAGGTAATCCGTGGAGGTCAGCTTTACCTACAGCAAAGGAATGTCATCCATCCCAGGTTTTGTCTTCAGAGCAGGCTTGCTGCAACACACAGTTTAATCAAGGTTTATGCTGACAGGAGCCAATGTAAATCCTAGGAGTTCTGATTTTGTGAATTACACTGGGAATCCAGAACAAGGATGCAAGAAATATGCATCTGTAGAAACTATTGAACAGTGTTCCTTTAAAAAGTTATTGATATATGTCTTAATATTGCAGCACTGTGATCCTCTAGAACAGCTACCATTTGCATATTAACATTCCCAGTACTACACAATATTACCCGATTTTTTTGGTATTTTAAATGCCAGTTTCTGACAAGGTATTTATGAGTTATGACCATCAATCTATTTTATTATTGGCTGAAGTGAGTGTTCAAAACACAAGAATCACTATGAGAACATCCATATTAGCATATTAGTTCAGGTCATGAGTGTACTTTTGCAAGGAATCACCTGATCATACCCTCTTCTGGCATTTCTGAGAATGCAAACTGTATCCCTTCCAGATGAAACTGTACCAGAAGCTCATCCAACATGCCAAATGAAGGACATTCAGTTCATAGGGACACATTAAACTCCCTGAAATCTGTACAGAATTATTTCAGATTCTCAACACCGCTTGCTTCTTCTACAGATCTGCTCCTATTTCACCACGGTAAAATGTGCTGAGGCAGTGGTGCAACTAGTCTACTTTCCTTTCGCTTTTGCTGCCTCACTGAAAGAGCAAAGTTGGCAGAGTAATACAAGTGTACCCCTCTTGGAACATTCCATTACTTTAACATGGAACTTAAAGTGACAGAAATGGAAATATTTCCTCAATGGAAAAGCACACAACTTGCCAGAAATTGATAAGTAAGAGTATTAATTCACTGGATGCTTTGGACAAATTCTACGATAATGCAGATTGAACAGGATTCCAGAAAGTCTATAGTCCAACCTCTGGATCAAAGCAGGGTCAGCTCTGAGCTCAGAGGGTTTCTGAGTGTTTATCTAGCTTAGTCCTGAAATCCTCCAAGGACAGAAAGTGCAAACCTTCCTGGACAACCTACACCAACCTACTCCTAGACAGCTTGCCTTGTCCTCACATATAAGACGTTTTCTTGTACCCAGTCTGAAAACCTTTTTTTCCAGTTTAAGCCCATTTTTTCTCCTTTCCCCACTATGTACTGTTGTGAAAAGCCAGCTTTTTCTTCTTAATAACCTTCTTATAGGTACAGTAATAAGGCTATTGAGGCTTTCCCCAGCCTGAACAAACTCAAATGCCTCAGACTCTTCTCACAGGGAAAACACCAGCATGACCAGCTTGACTGCCTTCTGCTAAGCTGGCTCTGCTCTGCCTGTTTCTTGTACTGGGTGGCCTGTAACAGGACAGTGTGTTCTCCATGCCATCCAATGAGTGCAGAGGAAAGACGGATAATGACTTCCCTCAGTCTATTGGCTGTGCTGCTGTTAGCAGAGCTCAGAATGCTCTTGGCCTTCAATGCTGCCAAGACACTGCACAGTTCTACTCAGCTTGTGATCATTCCAGAGCCCCAGGGCCTTCCACAAAGATGTTCCTTCCCATCATGTCAGTCCCCAGGCTCTAACACTGTCAGGGGTTGTTCAGAGGCAGGACTCTGCACTCCTCTCTGTTGAATTTAATATTCATAGTAAATATTGCAAGCAGAGGAATCACTTCTTCTGTACATACTGGGGAAGGACGGATGGGCTCTAAAGCAGTCATTACCTTTGTCATTGACTTTGTAGCCTAGAAAGAATCCTTTTTATCTTCGGGAAACAAGTGGTAGCAACTGACCTTGTACAGCACTTAGAAAAAAAACAGGGGCACAAGCCCCTGGCATGAAACTCTCACATTTCTTCATGTTTGCAATTCAGGATGTGAGTCTGGCTACGCTAACGAAACCAGTGATAAAGAGGACATTACACATACTTCTTCCACACAGATCAGATGGAATTTAAGAAACATCATGGGATGGTTATCCCAGCTAGACAGGAGTTTAAAAAGGAAATAAAAATGGCTTTTGTGTTTAACCATGTCAGGCCCTCAAATGCATCTACATAAACAGGTGTTTGCACAGATCCTGAAATTCAACTACACAGTATTGTTATTGGTGTGAATTTTGTATGCTTCCAGAACATCCCAAATTGTATTCATTCCCCATTTAAACAGATGGCAATGCCCTAGTAAAGATGAATAAGCCAGATTTGATAGATACAATGGTGATTAGACAGGCAGATACATGACAAACCCCTCCTGATGAAAAATGTAAATCATTGCTCAGTGTGAGTTAGATTGCTGCTCATGTTGTAGGTCAGTTAATCTTGTACAATCCTTCTATTTGAGTAGCTTCTACTTTTCCACATCTTGCCATATTTTTAATGCCTATTTACCATTTGAAAGTCATGAGATGGTGACTAAGCTGTGTTCAGTCACTGGGCATCTTTGAAGACCCAATACTTTAGAAATCATGAAAAGGTCCTAGCACTGGACCACTGAAACTGGACAATTGGTCTTAATTCCTTAGTGGACAGACAGTCATAATGCTGCTAGAATTGTGCAGGGACTGTACTACTTTATGTGGAGTAAATGCTAAATGCTTACTAGATGGACTTCCACAGCTGATACATTTTATACACACATTGGCATAACAACCACCATAGACTAATACTCCTGGGTCTCCTCTGCCTCTGGCATAGCAAGCAGCATCATCTCCAATGGGCTGCAGCCACTAACAGGCATTCATTTCTAGCTCTTTGCCAAGTCTTCCTTTGCCAGCACCAAAACAAAGAATGACATAGAATCACATGGAATCATTTAGATTGGAAAAGACCTCCTAGGTAGCCAAGTCCAATGTTTGACTAATCATCACCTTTTCAACTAGAACATGGAATTGAGGGCCACATCCAGTCATTTCTTGATCACCTCCAGTGATGGTGACTCCACCATTTCCTTGGGCAATGATTAAGTCTATACCAAAGTTTTGCGACCCTTTCTGTGAAGAAATTCTCCCTAATGTCCAGCCTGAATCTCCCCTGGCACAGCTGGATGTTTTGTCCTCTTGTCCTCTCACTTGTTACATGGGAGAAGAGACTGATCCCCACCTGGCTACAACCTCCTGTCAGGGAGTTGTAGGGAGTGAAAAGGTCTCCCCTGAGCCTTCTTTTCTCCAGGCTGGACAACCCTCAGCTGCTTCTCACCAGACTTACCTTCTAAACCCTTCACCAGCTGTGTTGCCCTTCTCTGGACTCAATCCAGCCCCTCAATATCCTTCTTGCAGAAGGGCCCAGAACTGGTCACAGCACTCAAAGTGTGGCCTCAGCAGTGCCCAGTACAGGGTGACAATCTCTGCCCTGGTACCGCTGCCACACTATTTCTCTTACAGGCCAGGATGCCATTGGCCTTCTTGTCCACCTGGGCACACACTGGCTCATGTCCAGTTGCTGTCAACCAGCAACCCCACATCCTTTTCCTCTGGGCAGCTTTCCAGCCACTCTGCCCCCAGCCTGTATTGCTGCAGGAGGAACATGGGAAACACTTTTGAATCCTACCAATGAACATGAAGTATTTAACAATGACAATTTTTGTTCTGTTTGTGTGAAGATAAGTGATTCTACATGTAACTTAACATAAAAAATACAGTAATTTTGTGGGTTGCTATCCATAGTAACGAAGTGATACATTTATGACTAAAAATTTCATGCAAATGAGCTATTAGTCTCTAGTCAACCTTTGAATTCTTGTACATCAATTTTTGAAAAAGCTTGCAATCTATATAGAATAAGTTACTATCATCAACATCTTTTAGGCCATGGATAGCCCTATTTGAAGCTGCTGCATGAAATGAAGCAAACAAGAAAGGCTTTGAGAGACATCCTTTTTTGCCACCAGACATCATAATTAAAAAACCCTCAATTTCACTGATCTTTGCTCTCACATACATCCCATGCTGTACCTGTCTCAAAACTTTAAATAAGCTGCACAGCCAATCATTTCACATGATTACAAAATCCAGAAACGTTAGCATGAGAACACCTACACTGAGATAAATGAAGTCAATATTGTTCATGTCTAGATTTTCTAAGCAGTAAAATGCACTTGTTTGCAGAGACTTGTGACTAAAAGCTTTAAGAATTATATGAATTATGTATAACTAGAAACATGGGAATGACAGCACACAAAGAAATGACAGGAATAAGGAATAAAGAGGAGGTGTTGATGGTGCTGAATTCATCAAGCCATCAGACATCATGACACATCTCTACATACAACTTCAAGGTGCTCAGACCCAGAAAACAACAGGCAGACTACAATCAGAGAAGCAAAAAAAAATGTATGTGAGTAGATCAGCAGAATTCCCTAATGGAGGGAGAAAATTAAAAGGGAGGAAGATAAAAAATCTCTATCAATACTTGAAGGCATATCCAAAAAACAGGCACATGATTACTAAATGAAAACAGCCTCTCAGGCATGAGGCTCTTCACAGTCCATAACCCTTGTCCTCTGTGCTATCACAGGTTGTCCTGCCCAGATTTCCTACACAGATACTGTGTTATTTGTAAGCACAAAGGAAGGAGCACAGGTACCAGTGAATAACTCCAGTTCCATTGAAGCAAATAAAACACTTTCTGTCCTGTGCAGCCTGCAATGAGATTTGTTACACTAACTGCTATGTGGCTTTGCCTCTTAAGCAGCCACAGCTGTTGCAAATGTGTTGCACAAGGTGTAGCAGCAAGTACTTGAAGTCAGAAAAGAACATGGATCTTTTCCATAGATTTTTTTTCTTTTTTAAGGCATGCTATATTTTATTTCTCTTCTTTGCTATCATGTATGATTATTTTTCACTCAAATAATTGAAAATTCAGAAAGTGACAAAATACTTTTCTTTGATTCTGTAAGTTACCATAATCTAAAGCTTATATTTCTATCAGAAAAGTATTTCTAAAACAGTCATACTTCTAATGAACTTTATGTTACAGTGCAACCTCCAGTCCTTTTCTACAAGGAGCAGTAGTCTTCACAGGGCAAACCATAAAACACACTTGAGTTAAATTGCACATAAAGTAACTATAAACAAGCAAATAAAAGTGCTTGCCTTTGTATTTCTGAAATTTAATGATATCACAAGGCATTTTCCTGGACAGTCTTTTATTTTTTTCTTTTGACAATTCATAAATTTCTGTATGAAAGCGCCATTAAAAGTTTTAAAGCATTTTTTTTTAAGCAGATAAGTATGAAAACAAACTCTCCCCATTATTAATCTCTCTTGCTTTGCTAAATTGAACATAACTTGAAAGAGATATATTTGACAGAAGAATATAGATCAAAGATGTATGAAATAATGTATGTGAACTGAGAAGAAAAACTGTTGTGGTTTAACCCTAGTCAGCCATTAAGTACCACCGAGCTGCTCACTCACTCTCCTCTGTTCTCTTGTTGGATGGGGGAGAAAAAAATAATAACTGAAGCAAAGTAAGATATTATAATAATTATGATACTACTACTAATAGTAATAAAAAGGAGAGGGAGAGAGAAAGAAAGACAGGTGATGCATAACACAGTTTCTCACTACCAGCCTGTCCCCCAGCAGTGATTGGCCTCTCCTCACCAACTTCCCTAGTTTATATGAAATGAGGAATATCTCTTTGAACAGTTCAGGTCAGGTGTCCTGGACATGCTTCTTCCCAGCTTCTTGTGCAGCCCCTCATTGGCAGAGCAGCGAGAAGTCCTTCTCGTTGGGTAAGTACTGCTTAAGAAGAGAAAAAACAACCAAGTGTTATCATCATTCTCACGCTGAGTCCTAAACACACACTGTACCAGCTACTAAGAAGAAAACTAATTCTATCCCAACCAAAATCAGGCCACTCAGGGGTTTATTTTGAAAATCCAGATCATTGTTATATGCTTTTAAGGTTCATCTGAAGCATCATCAAAAGGCATTCTACTGTCTTCAATCTCCAAAAATATTCATGGCAATCAAAAATAAGTGCAGGTATGCAATTTCAGTTTAAACCCACCACTGGTGGTTTTACCTGAAAATATGACAATGTGTTATCTCCCTGCATAAAACAAGGAAAAAAAAAAGCCCACCCAAAACCAACCAACCTTTCCAGTGTTTGATATGTTCAGAAACAATTTGAAAGATTAATCCAGCCCATTAACACAGGCCAAGTACTGCTCATTATTTCAGTTCAGGCTAAAATAACAAATTCACAAAATAAAGAAATCTATCCGCTTTTCATTCAGACTTCTGAGGGCCCAAGAGCAATGAGCTGATTGGCACTTCAGTGCAAAGGTTTCGTGCTGATTGTCATGCAGAAAAGCTATTGGAATACTTTTGTCAGAGACAGCAATAAGCTGCCAAACAAAGATTAACAATCACGGCAAAATATTACATTTCCCAGAAGTCATGGACATTGTGACTTCTTTGACAAATGGGACTTAATTCAGTTTAAAATGACACTGTAGCATTGAAAACTTCTAAGCTTTGATTGCATCTGAATGTAGAAACAGAGCAGAGAGTTCTTTTATCTTATTGTAATGAACTTCAATTAATAATTCATAATTTTTAATATTTTAATAGATTTCATGCTTTAGAGCCTACCTAAGCACACTGGAAAACCAGAGGGTATAGAGGCAACCTCACTAGAAGAAAACAGTAGGAAAAGAGATTTCATGGTTTCCTGAGCAATGCAGACTTGTCTCAGTAAAAATTTATGTACCCTTTACCCTCACACATTGGGGAATTCATATCAAGAAGTTATTCATTACATACTCAGAGACTCTGCATCAGTTTAGTTTCATATTCTTCTCTCTGGAGTTTCTAAATGCTTAAAACTATATGAAAATGTAAAAATTTCTCAGTGAACAACATGGAATAAAAAGGCTTTGGTCTGAAAAGTCTTTAGGTAGCCAGAAGAAAGTGAGTCACAGTAGGAAAATTAAATTAATTAAATAAAATAGATAGCTCTAATTTATTTGGAAGAAAATATTTAGTTTAGAAATGTACAGAGTCATTGAAATTAGTGTAGTTCCTTGCATGGATTTGCAACGTAGACTGCCAAAGACAGGCTTTCCAGTGCTGAAATAAAAGAGGTGTGTCTCTGCATGTGTCCATATAGTCAATGATGTGGTGATTTTATGGGCAGGATCTCCTGTCTGGATGATGGCAGGGGTCCAAAGTTTACAGCCAAACCTACAGTTTCAGCTGATAGGTTTTTGCTCCAGTGAAGACTCCAGCAGATATTCCAGTTCACCACTCCTGTTACAAGATACTCAGGTGATTCAAAAGGATCGTCCTACCTATACAGGTTCACCAGAAAAATGTTTTATAAAAAGACACTGATTATATTCTCTGTGGATGCAGAGAAAGTCACAGAACGTATCTGGATGGATGTCCAACACCCTAATGACAAAGCTACAGGCTGTTCTGGATTTTCAAAGTCTTTTAGTTCTATTCCAATTCACAAGTTTGCAGCTGTTCTCTAAGAATTTTTCTGTGATCTCTCACTTTCTTTTTTCACTCAGCTTTCATCCATACAAAATAGCATCTCTGGGAGACATGCATCAAAAAGACCCCTTTGGTATTTCTGTTCCTGTTTGTGGAAGGGAAATTCACAACCATCTTGCTTCTCTTCACAACCATCTTGCTTGTTCGACTTGAAAGAAGTTGAAAGAAAGAAGGTACAAAGTGAAGAAGTGAAAAAACACTGGTGATGAAATAAGAAAAGAAAAAATTGCAGCAAAGTTTAGTTCATTTAACTTTTATTAAGGTACAAGATTCTAACAACCCAAGAATTTTCTGGTTTTCCTTATTTAGTGCATTGCATTCCTCCACACATAAATCATGTCTTGATTCTATTGATTTTTAGTCTTTTTAATTGGGTTTTAATACTTATTTTTATGTGGTATTATAGAAAACATGTAAATCACCCACACTTTACTAGGACAACAGTGTGTTTATGTAATTGTCAAGAACATACCCCAGCATACACACTAGTCCCAGGAATGGAAAATCAATGTGATTCTTTATTTATAAAAATATGCAAGATAACTGCATCTTGGCAGAACTAAAACCTGTTGTTCTTCAATGTTGGCAGCTGAGGTATTTGGAAAACAGATCTGTCTCTTCTTAGACGTCAAATAGCACTTTTTCTTTGAACATTTCAAAAGGTTTTGGAAAATTATTTAATTTACCCAAATTAAATAATAAGGTAGATCAAGCTGGAAGGTTGATCAGCAGCATGAGAGCATGTATTAATCATGTATTATAGCAGTTTGCCTCCTATAAATCTGTAGACACATAGGATCAAACTTAACTTGAAGAAATGTGTCTATTTATAAGGGAATATTTTAGGCTTGATTTGAAGTTTTCTAAATCTCTGGAGTTATATTTTTAAGTTCTGATAGATTAATAGTAGGAAGAAAACAAAAAGATTTTTTGGATGATATATTTATGGAGAGGTTTTAGGACATAATTGCTATTGAGTAACAAATGACTGCTCAGCTTAGAAGATCTCTTGCAGTCCCCTTTCCTAGATCTTTGACCATGCTTTATAGATCAGAAGGACATATCAGGGCTCTGTCCCAGCTCACCCCTTAAGCAAATCTATACCTGACTGTGGCCTCCAGTCTGGGAGAGGGCATCTAAATGCTTAAGCTTTCAGAAGAGCCTCCAAACATAAAAGTTTTATGAATATTCAGCTAACTAAACATGCAGGAAAGCATGTCATTAAACAAGTCCTTCAGTAACTGGTGTCAACAGAGACTAGTTTTCCATTACATGTCTGTTCAATTTTAAAAGAAATTTAGCACTACCTTAGTGTGAACTCACACACTAAAAGACATCAAAGAATTCACATAAGAGATGTTTTGAGTGCCATAAAAGCTTCCCATGATATTTAACGTGTATTTATAACCTCTTCTGCTACCAAATGCTATGTTTATAGTGCAGTGATTTGTTCAGTAGCTAATAGTGGCTCATACATCACATCTTGTTGTCTGTTTTCATGACATTGTCTAAAGTTCTTGAAATTTCTACCACAATCTTTTCAGTTGAAAATAAAGTTCAGTTCAAAGAGGAAAGGAAAAAGAGAAAGAACTCACAAACTCAGTACAATCATACTGAATATACATTATTTTTCAAGGAAGATTTTCTTAAGAGACAATCTTAGCCATTTTTACCATTAAAAGCAAAACAAACAAACAAAAAAACACATAAAACACATAAGCAGAAAATTATTTCTAACTACATAGCCCAGGATTGTTATGTGCAGTCATTGATAAGTATACTGCAGCTACAGACAGATTTTACAACTTATATGTCTTCAATACAGGAGAAGTAGAGAATTGCCACTTAAAATATTCACCTTAGAACATGCTCCTGTTTCAGTCTTGTTTTATGATCTTCCAAAGTTGCAGTGGTATATTTCCAGCACGGTCCCCGTTAACAGCTACACATATCCAGTTGCTGTGCAAGAACGAGAACCTTTATTAAGTTTGATAACACATATTTATACCCTCTAAGCTATAACAATGGTTGTTCTAGCCTATATTGAGGACTTTGTATATTTGCTACATTATTCTACATTGCTAGGCAAAAATCTCTATTACTAAGCAAAAACACAGAAGGCCTTATTCACTATTTTAAAACACCTGCTGTGTAAGCCATAACTTGTTACTTCTGTAATATTTCCCAAGGCTTCTTTCCCATAAGAAAGACAATGCTGCTTGTCTCAGCAGCAGGACTGCTTGCTTCAGCTATAGAGTTTTTTGTAGGGGAACCTATGGTTTGAACCCAAACATCAAGTGGTCTCACTGACCAGGTAATTTTGGCATGGAAATCATTGCCCAGCAACTCCCAAGGTTCTCATCAGGGTGTTCTCACTGATCCAAATATCTTGGGACTTTGGGTCAGACATCCAAAGACACTTTAGAAAAAGAGTAAAAGTAAAGGCAGCAATTTAAATCCAATGGTGAAGTGATACTTAAAACAGTAGGAAATTATTTTACAATTTTGTTATTGTTTCAAGAATAAGAACAAACATTTCTCTCTGACTTCAGTCATTCCTCCTTTGTAACAAGGATTGCCTCCTTCACTAAGTATAGCCCTACATAATACAGAGCCTCCTTTGACCATCTCCCTTTTACCACAAGTACTCCATCGTTTCACATCAGTAAACACCTTCTGGTATTGTAGACACTTTAAAAAGTTTCCATTCAGCAGAAATACAGTTGAAATTTAGATTAAAGGGCCCAGATTTCCTCTTGATGAGTGCCCAGTGATTTCCACATCATAAGGCAGGCTTTTTTTTTTATTCAGGGTACCTTCAACAATGCACTCTGTTGCCTTGTTAAAATTTGGGCATACATTCAACTTGTAGCACCAAACTGACACAGAAGTAGATTTTTGTGACACCATTAGTTTTCAAGAATAATTTGCCTAAAATGTAAGAGGCAATTATCTTTCTGTTCAAAAGGAGAATGACATGAAGCACATGTTTAAATAGCTGTCATATGCAACTTAATGCCAGTCTTGAAACTGAATAATTTAGGCATTCTTCTACTACTCATTCTGCTTTAACTTCATTGTGAATGAGTTCTGAAGTATTTTTAAATTTATTAACATATAGTTTACATTAGTACCGTTTCTAAAAATCTTGGACTGAAATAAGAATATTATCCTTTTTTTAACAATCCCTTAGACTATTAGAATTGTCTATTACTTAGAGTTTATTAGGTTATAAATGCCTCTTTTATTTAAAATAATATGATCAAAATACATGAAAGTAACCAAGTATTCTGAACATTTTAATAGGGTTGCAATTATATTTCAAAAATACACACAAATTTGACCAAAAAAAATTGTTATTTTAACATAGTTCTCTAAGAGCTTCTGCTGTGCAAGTTTTAAGTTTGAAGGTTTTACAGATTATTCAGAAAAAACACAGAAGAGAAAGGATAATGCAACTTTTCCTTCACAGAAAAATGAAAAGTACCATAACATATAATTATATCAAATGTGTAGATTTCATAATCTAAATGGTACCTTTGACTTTCACATCATGATACAAAGAGCAAAAGATACACTTCCAGTAGACTGAAGGGACCCTTACTTTTTCTTAGAGGCATCTTCCTTTCAAAAAGGAAGCAGCATAGCACCAAGGAACTGGAAGTTATGATGTTCCTGCTGCTTTACCCTCTGAGACCCCATAGGAAACCCAGACAGGAACAGTGAAGGCCTTCACCCCATGGAAGTTACCCAGACTGGAGCAGCTCATGAAGAACTGCAGCCTGTGGGAATGACTCACAGTGAAGAAGTTCATGGAGGACAGTCTGCCATGGAAGGAAGCCCACACTGGAGCAGGGGTAGAGCGTGAGCAGTCCTCCCTTGAGGAGGAAGATGCAACAGAGACAGTGTGTGACAAACCAATCACAGGCCCCCTTCTCCATCTCCCTGTGCTGCTTTGGGGAGGAGGCACATAAAAGTGAGAGTGAAGCTAAGCCCAAAAAGGAAGGAGGTGCAGGGAGAAGGTGGTTTAAGATTTGGCTTTATTTCTCATTATCCTACTCTGATTTGATTAGTAACAAATTAAACTAATTTCCCCAAGCTGAGTCGGTTCAGCCCATATTGGTAACTGATGAACAATCCCTCCCTGCCCTTATCTCAAGCCACAAGCCTTTTGCTATATTTTCTCTCCCCTGTCCAGATGAGGAAGGGCAGTGACAGAGCAGCTTTGGTGGGCAACTGGCATCCCGCCAGGATCAACTCACCACAGGCCCATCCATTATCTGACAATCCTAGTAATCTTCCAATTACTCTAAAATAGCATAGACAGAACCTTGTTCTAAAGATTCATAGCCTAAGTACACAATCTAACAAAGAAGGTGCATTTTTTATCTCCTGTTGAATGAAAGGGTATATATTTAAGCATCTAGTGATATTAAGACACACACACAAACAAAAAAAAAATTACCTGGCAGGAGGAAAATGCTTTAAATTCTACTTAATGCTTTACAGAAGGATTCTGGCAAGAGTTCTCAGAAGTAGAAAGCACCGATTTACAAATCCATCCCCTTCACATACTGTCTTTCAAAAACCCTAGCTCCAGAATGTCATGTGAATATAAAATGCAATTAAGTGTAATGGAATTCTGCACAAATAGAGGGTTAATAGAATGGTGTTAGCCTATTCTCTAACCCCAGTTTAGTGTTTCACACAACTTGGCTATCAAAGTTTGCAAATATCATTTCCCTTTATGAAACTCCTCATGTACTGTATACATCTGACAGAACTGCTCTACATATGTTTGGATACCAATTTAAGATTCTATTCTTAATATTTTACATCAAGGTGCACAGGGAAATAGCTAAGAAAACACTTTTATTTTTTTGTTAAAATATTGATACACATGAAAACAGATGAACCTGAAAATCAACCCATATATGCATACTCAGGTTGTGAAAATTAAATGCATAAGGACAAAAATACATAATGAAGAAGGGAGACATAAAAATATAGAGACAAAAACAGTCTATTTGAAAAAAAAAATTGAAAAAAAAGAGAAAAAGAAAAGGTTGTTTACCAGTACAATTAGAATAAAACTACCTATATATACCATTTCAGTGTCAGAAAATATTAACTCTGTCAGGGGAAAAAAAAATTGTAGCTTTTTTCCAAACTTAAGAATTCAAATCATACAAGAAAACTCAGAAAATTCAGATAAGGGAAGCAAAAATATGGACTCCCTTCTCTTATTAAAACAACAGACACACAACTTGTTTATAAATAATGTGAACCAAAATCAGTATCATAAACATTTTTTTTAATGCAGTTATTTGGCAGGAGTTAAGATATATCACAATCAGAAGTTGTGGGGGTTTATATTCATTCATTATTTTCTGATACTTCTCATGAAAGATTCAGAGTTAACTCAGTGTGCAGGCCACATTTCAGTAGTTACACTCCGCCTCTTTAAACCCCCAAGTGGCACTGGCTGCAGCTGAGCTCCTGTTACAGTCCATACTGGTGTGTCTGTATGGCCACTGGAAATGGCATGGCATAAATTTATATTTTAATCTTGTGAAAGCCATCATGAAGCTTGGTATTGTTTGAGTAGGTCCTGTCACTGTAGTACTTTGAGATTTACACACACAAAAGTTTCCATAAGACAAAAACAAATTACAATTTAAGGACAACTACCTGCTTGAAAGATAGGCATGTCAGAATGCTGTGGTGGAGGAATATGAGGGAAAGGAAAATGAACCCAAGAAAAGATGGAGGCGGATGTGTCACCTTGAATGAGAAGCAAAAGATGAGAGTGGCATCTTGAGCAATTCTGAAATCCACCAGTAGAGAGAGGATTTTGTGTGGAATAATAATTCTGCCTAGACAAAGATATGTTTTATATCGCATGTGGCTGATGAGCCAGCAAGCTTCAGGACATTGCACATTCAGAATAAAGGGGCTTGTGGGGAAAAAAGTTTTCAAGTTTTCTCAAGTTTTTCACTGTGTAACTTCTGAGGCATTCATCCAAATTAAGGATATAACAGCCATAAAATATAAGTTCCCTATTTGTCATTTGTTACTTTTCTGCTCTGCCTGCATTAAACACAGTTTTCATTTTTCTAAACACAAAAAAACTTGTTTTTATTTGTAAAGGGGCACAAGAGATTATGAGAGCAAAATTTCAAGCATTAGGTTTTGCATTGTTTTAGTATCAAGCATACTGTATTAATGACCTGTAATGGTTTTTCTCTTACTTTACTCTCTAAGCCAAGAAAATAAGTGTAACTTCCTTTTAGATGCATGTAACTATAAAACAAGACCTCCTGAACATTAGATATCTCCATTATGCCATAGATCTGGACAGTAAATATTCTTCTTAAAGGAACTGTCAGCTGACAAAATCTCTAGCAGTGTTTAATAGCATATTCCACAGTTACTGATCATATCAAAGACTATTGGAAACAGGAAGTTTGCAATAAATTCCTGTTTCTGATGTGTCCTCTACAGTTCTATCCCCAAAGGCCACTGTAATAGTCCTGAACTACTACCAGATTGAGGGTCAATAAGGGAATACCAAACCATCCTGAAATCCCCCAGTCTGCTAATACCACTTTTGGATACCCACATCTTCAAGAGACAATTCCTCTAAATATTTTATCAGAAGTCAAGGCAAATTGAAGCTTCTTCTGGGAGATAAGAGAAAAAGAAAATCCTAACTGGTTTTGCAGGATTTTTTCCTTTCCTATTTTGTACATAAACACAGCCATCTCTCTATATATGCACATGCACCCCACCCCATATATTTAAATTCATATTGTATTGATACTAGAGAGAATTATTGCAGATGTGTACAAAAAGTTTGTTGAGATGAACCTCCACCCATTCAATGTGTATTAAAGTAAAAGAAATATGTATTAAAGTAAAAGAAAGTAATAAGAAGTATGCATTGTGGATGTTTGAAGAATCCTTCAAAAGCATTTTGACCAACAGCAAGTCATTATCTAAGTTACAGACAGGGATAATCTGGAACATATTTCTACCAGCTACATTTTTTGGTAGCTTTCAATCATGAAACAGATTCTTGGTTGTTATAAACTAAAAGGAAAAAGAAAAAACCACTCCCAAAAGTTTTCCCCCCAAACCCCATTCCCAGTATCTCTTTTAAACAGTACAGTAAAATTATAAGTCACATATATATATAAGAACTGGCTCTTTAAATTTTGCATTTGAGAACTATTGTAAATTAAACCAGAACAACTGGGAAGGTTACCATATTTTGTCCACATATGCAAAGACAAAATTCAAACTATTATCCAATTAAGAGTTCTTGCAAGATTCTAGGTGAAACACCTTCCCCTTTTAAATCCACTGCCAATTACAACCATTATGAGTAAAACAAATTCAATAGCTAAGTTCAACAGTTAACTTAGCTATGTATATATATAGCTCAAGTTGAGCAATACAGCCAAGTTCTCAGAATAAAAAAAAAACATGGTTATATCTCAAATTATCTTGTAAGGACCTTGGCCCTTCACAATTAATTAAGTGAACTTAGATAATTTCATCTCTGTCAATCAGAAAAAGTAAATAGCAGACTTTATTGTACCCTAATTCAATTTACTTTACTGTTTGACTTCTACTTCATCTCCCTCAAAGTGTCTTTTCAAAGGGACTCTCTATACAATAAGAAGACTTTCAGGTCAGCATGTGGGAGTGCAGCTTTCATTAGCAATAATTGAACTTGTTTGCATAACTCTGTATAAACCATTCTGAGGACACATTCTCTATTGAAGCTGCACCATTTTCAGAGGGAGCCCTCTTTATGAAGGAGAAGCTTCCCTAGCAAGCTGGAGGCCAGGTTGCTGCAGTTATTTCCACCCATTCCCCTTCTTTCTTCCTTCCAGAATCTCTACTAGATTAATTAATTTGGGTTACTTCCAAATGTCTGAATTCCAGAAAACTCAATTTAATTAGTAAAAGGGATAAAAATGGTGATTCTTAGGGATCTCACAGTCATGACCATTTAGTTGACTGATAAGTCATAACATGAGAAGGAAGACAGATGCATTTCAGAATGGCTGGAGAAAAATATCTCAAAAGAGCAGAAACTAATTTTTCATCAATTAGTTCTACTCAGACAAGGGAACTCACATGTAGAATAATTCAATAGGTTTAATCCTGTCAAATAATATTTGAGCAAATCTCATTTGAGCCACCTAGAAATTTTACAAATCCTTCACAGCAAGGATTAGGTTACACTGGCCACTAGCAATGTGGCAGTTGCACATGTTTTTATGATGTAAGTAATGCAAAATCATTTAAACAACTTACTTTTTAAAGAGAATGTACTTTGGCCCCTCTGCAGGGGACTCTTGGGTTTCAAATGCCTGAAGGATGAGGAAAAGAGGAGTATTGGCTTCAGCTTAAATATCATCAATAACTTACTGATCTAAGTAGATGATTAGGAATCGAAAGAATCAGAATGAGTGCTTGTGATATAAAAACTCTTGTTGTTGCACAGGAGAATGTGTTCAGTGCCAGGCTAATCATCAATTGGTTACTGAACACCCTTCACCCAAGTTGTTACAGGTGCATGAGGATGGGGAAAAAAAACTTCTTCAGCCACATGACCAGAAAGACCATGATTCTTAACAATGACTAGTAATACATTCCCTATTAAGGAAGAAATGGACTCTGGTCCTAAAACTATTAAAAGTTTTATCAAACAATAATTGCAGAAAAGCAAGCTTTTGGACTGGGGTGACTTAACCTGGAGAACAGGAGGCTGAAGGGAGCAAGGTTAGGGTCAGTCTCTTTTTCCAAGTAACAAGAAATAGGACAAAAGAAAATGGTCTCAAGTTGCACCAGGTGAGGTTTAGATTGGATATTAGGAAGTATTTCTTCACCAAAAGGGTTGTCAAACATTGGAATATGCTACCCATGGCAGTGGTGGAATCACCATCCCTGGAGGTATTTAAAAGACATATAGATGTGGCGCTTATGAACATGGATTAGTGGAGGACTTGGCAGTGTTAACAGTTAGATTCAATGATCTTAAAGATCCTTTACAACCTAAATGATTCTATAATTCACTCTCAGAGGAAGTTGGTACTGCTCTTTGTAATTGCTCTAATGTATTTCCTTAGTCAATTAGTGTGATCTCTGTGGTGTGAGCTTGATTTAAAATATGTGACGCCTAAGGGTTTCTTTGCTTTTTGATTTTTCAGTTTTATAGATGTTAGAAATTATTGTAGATCTAATGAACTAGTAATATAACTTCAGTAGCTGAATGTTCATACATACTAACCTCATCCTATATCAACCCCTTAGAATCCCATTAGCTGTTTAGTCTCTATTTCAAGGTAGAATTGCAGAGAAGCGCCATGAAGCCTGTACCACAAGATAAAGACA
>JAWWMO010000001.1:14543187-14599075 GCA_035047845.1 Dendrocincla fuliginosa
ATGTATTCCTGGAGCCTGTTGGCTCATTAAAGCTCCTGCTCACTTATCTCCTACTAAAAGTTGTCTGCAGTGTTTTTTCCTCACTCCTTAAGGCGACATATGAATAATATGAATACACAGGTTTTGGTTCTCCTGCATAGTCTTGAAAATGTGCAAGGCACCAGCAAAACTGCTCTAACACTCTCAAACACTAGAGTCACTTTTAGTATCAGAGACATATTACTTATCTCCTTTCTCAGTTAAATCCCAGTTAAAATTTCATTACACTACATCCAAGTGACAATACACACAGTTATTCCCTTTCTTTAAGTAGTTAGAAAAATTAATGGTAGCAGTAAAGAAGTTATGGCTCAAGTTAGCAACCCTAGTTCTAGGGAGAAAACTTGTGCAAACCTAATCAGAAGACCTTGTAGTCTCACTTAATTGCTACTGGTGTTTACTGCGCAATTAAGGTCCACCAGCTTGTCACTGGTCCAAATCCAGGGTAAAGCCACATTTTAGCTCAGCAGTAGGAGATAGTGGCACTACCTATTGCCAAGGCAACAGCTGAAGAGAGACCTCACACGCCAATCCTTGTTCATTTCAAGAAGGTCATGATTACACTCTTTACAGTTACTATTATTCTCTTCGTCAGGAGTATAAACCATATTTAATCCCAAGTATAAAGCAAACCCGGATTTTATTTTCCATACTTAGAACTACCTCTTCGACCACAAAGCAGTCACACTGACTTCATAGATCAGTACACAGGTAAGAAGTTTTCTGAACTCGTATAATGTAAGTAATATTTATGCACAGGAGATGCAGATGTTACACCTTCAAAAAGACGCTATCAATCAACATTGCCTTAGTTAGATGCTTCTGACAGATTGACAACCTCTACCATTTCTTAGAGTTAATTATGTTTCATGACCTTTTGAGTTCCTAGAATGTCATGAAACTTATGATTCTCCTCAGTTTTCTCACCTATGCCTGCAAATGAGAAAGGATAGAATTAGTGATTACTAAATATAAGGACTATAAAAGTGCAAACTAAGCTTCCGAATGGTTAAAACATTCAGTATTTTATATTATGAGCATCTATGGAGGACTCTTTCCCAAGGCATACTCCAAATCCTTTAGGAAACATAGTTGGGTCGAAGGTATTTTTTTTAATATAAAGTTCTCTGTCAGGAAGATAACGACTTAGAAAGTACCTTCTACTGTTCCTACTGGGTTTTGTTTGCTCTTTTATGAAATATAGCTTTCTTAAAAACTTGCATCTTAGAAGTAGTTAAAGGTTTCTATCTCCATTACAGGGATTGAAGAGATTTTTCACATCTTACAGCTCTAACAAACATAAATAAAACTCAGACAGAAAGTAAAAAACCTACTGTTTAAGTCCTTCTTTTTTCTTTTCAATATTGTTTCTCAGCTTAAAATAAAAAAAAAAAATGCCTTCTGGCGTTTGCCTGATGAAATGCACAGGCAAGAGTCATTATTCCATTTTATGTTTTATATTAAACAGCAAGCCAACCTCACTACTCCACATAAACACTCCATTTTCCTTGTGAGAGCTTCTTTGCAAATATTCTTATTATCACTATTATTTTTAAGTGCAACTAAATAAAATAACACACAGTACTCTGTTAAAGTTTACACAGGTCATTAGTCATCCTACAGTTCCCAATACAACCCATACAAGCCCAACTTTGACGTTCATAGTCACTATAAAATGCATCTGTGATCCCAAATACCTCCTCCTTGACTGTATTAAACAGTTATGCTCATAAAGAGAATACACTGGTTGGCTCAGAGCAGGCAGCCTGTGCAATCTCAAACAAGGCTGCGCACATTTGATTCACAAGGTCTAACACTGTTTACACCAGAAGACCCAACTGCCCCATCTCCCAATGGATATTCGAAGTTCACTAACAGGAATGGAGATACATCACTGTAACTAAATGTACAAGTCAATTTTAAGCATTCTTGTGCAAAGCTTACATTACAGGAAACAAATAATTGAACATAATGCATGTGACAAAAGAACTTAAAATTATTTCTGATGATGCATCTCTTTTGGCCAAAAACCTACCTGGAAAAGTCTCAAGAATAACTTATTTTCTACTAGTGAACATCATCTTGTGAACAAACTTTCAGTGACTGACCATGAATATGGGAGCCATCCTCCTATGGGGAAAGGCTAAGAGAACTGGGATTGTTCAGCTTGGAGAAGAGAAGAGAAGACTTTCAGGTGACCTAATTGTGGCCTTCTAGTACCTGAAGGGAGCCTGCAAAAAAGATAGAGAGAGACAATATACAAAGGCCTGGAGTGACAGGACAAGGGGGAATGGCTTCAAACTGAGAGTAGGTTTAGATTGGATATTAGGAAGAAATTCTTTACTGTGTGGGTGGTGAGGCACTGGCACAGGTTGCCCAAAGGAACTGTGGCTGCCTCATTCCTGAAGTATTCAAGACCAGGTTGGATGGGGCTTTGAGCAACCTGGTCTAGTGGAAGGTATCCCTGCCTATGGCAGGGGGCTGGAACTAGGATGGTCTTTAAGATCACTTCCAAGCCACACCATTCTATGATTCTACGATGTCAGAACCTCTAAGTCCCTTAATATATCTCTTCTCTCTTGTTATGTGACTAGAAAAGGATTTTAAAAAATCAGCACACATGCATACATACTCCATTCCAAGAAATCAGTATTTCATTTGACTTTATATTTTCATCATATACAACGGGTGTTAGTGGTTCTACTGATACTGTTTCCCTGTCTTGCACTACAGTCATTGCGCATTTGCATCACTTAGCTCTTTCAGAGGAACAAAACAATACAGTGCAAGATATTTACAAATAGATAACAAAATGCCTATCCTAAGGTCATAGAAGATTACTATTAGGTAACCACAAGCAGTAAAATTTCAGGAGTCTTCTCCAATTTTGTTTCAATAAATATCTCTATTTGAGAATGATATGGTCTGCAAAATGGGCCATGTAAAGATGATCCCAGAAAGTACCTTAGAAAAGCCAATCTTCTCTCAGCAGCTGAAATCCCCTACACCAAGGATCACAGATTTTTGGTAAAACTTTCAAGAAACTACGGCTTTAAAAAGTTTAAAAGTCACTGGTTTTGAGTTTGGAAGGGGGGACTGATTAACAAACAGCATGAACAGAACACTGCAGGTGGATTGGTAAAAGTTGTAACAGGTTTGTGTGGCAGAAGAAAAGCTTTGTTTATTCTGAACTGCTCCAGCCTTTGCAATATTTTCTGCTATACTCATCCTGTAATTAGAAATTAAGCATTGGCAAAACTTATTAGAACATGACCTCAGATACAGACAGAAACAAAGACAAATTCTAACTATCATCAGAATAATATAGGACAGTGAAAGCCCATTTTTAAACATGGTTAGATAAATTGGTTTTTCTTTCCAACTTTCTTATTTGCCCTAGAGGTTTTGGTCTGTACAGAGCAAGAGTTCAAGTATTAAAATAAATCACATATTCTATTAGATAAAACAGCTCACATAAAGCTTTTACTCAAATTAAGCTGCCAGAACTGAGGTTTGGATGTGACCCAATTATTCATTTTACCTGTTTGATTGCTATTCAGAAGTCACTGAGTTTTTGTGCAGCCATAAGAAAGAGCTACGTTGATTGTTGGTTTTGTCTCCCGGTTTCTTCTCCAAATTTACAATTAAATGTTGGGATATAAAGTGCTTTCTAAGTTAGAATTCACTTTCAACTTGGACTTAATCTGCATCTCAAATCAAATATTGAATGTGTCCATTAAAATGAAAAGAGATTATTTTTTTAAATGATATATTCCTTAGTTATCTTTAAAGTGAACTTGACCATTATATCTCCAAGGGCTCAGCTTTCACAATTACCTCTCTGACAATCAAAATCATTTGCTTCATTGATATTCTAAATATCATTATGAAGGCTGATGATACCAGGCTCTAATCACCATTTCTCTGCTTTCATAAATAACTGGTTTCTGTCAATTTATGGTTCTGAGGAATCTTTTGGAAGGATGCTGACTAGCATTGCACAGGTATCCAGAGTTTTGGGGGTTTTTTTAGTAATTTAAGAATAGTCTTAGAAACAATAAATCTAAATATGTGCTTAATTTTACTCCTTTCAGTTTAATATTAGTTTAATTCCCAAATGCTAACAAGACTGCTGACTAAGGTTGCTTCAGGAACCCACAGCACAGAAAAGACTCAGGGTCTTGGAGCTCACAAAACTATCAGAGATCACACTGCTGTGATGTCGCCTCTAAGTGCAAAATGATGCTGCAAGGTAAGGATAGAAAAGGATGACTAAAGCTTCATTTCATCAAAACTGATCTTGTTAGAGTAGGAAATATAATGGTCTTTTGTGCTATTATTTAAAGACTAACACATTTTTACAGAAGTATGCATGAGGTAACACGCATTCCCTGTGGTGCAAATAAAACCCTTCAACTCTGTACCAAGGTGTTTTAGCACCAGCAGGAGAGAGAGCATATGAGACAAATGTCTGTTTTCCAGGTTTTAAGATTCTCACATCATAAAGTGCTTGGAACTGTTCAATTATCTTTCCACAGTTTATTCTTTGTTGCTGCTGTTGCTGTTTACAGGGTTTGGTTGTATACACTTTCCCCTCCCCTGCCATGCAAAATGACAGGAAACCATATCTGTCAGGGTACAGTTGCTGTTAAATTCCAGATGCAGGGTTGACTAATTACTCTACTGAACTCTTTAAAGGATATATTTTCAATGTCATCTTCACTGTCATTTTTATAAAATTTAATTCATACAAAGAACTCTTTTCAATCCGTAGATAAATAATGTTACAAAATAAAAGCACATATATGTCTGTATAGAGAGATAGAGAGATAAAATTACTTCCTCAAGATCACACACTAAGAATACAAATCTTGTTCCTTAAATCCCATTATTTTTAAAAAATCCACATAAATTCTTTCAAAAATGTTCTCTTTTTTGACTTGCATGACATCATTCTTCTACGTATTGTCACATAAACACTGTGCTAGAAAGTGAGTAAAGAGAGCTTAGTAGATTGATTCATTTTCTGGTATGCCACTGAATGAGAGAGTTCCCGTGCTTACTCTTAATGGAGTCTAGAGATAATTCAACATCATCTCAAAACTGCTTAGTCTGTCCTGAAATGGATTATTCCTCCAACAACATTCATTTAGAAAACTGATATTTATCTATCAGCAGGAGTGGATTATCATTAAACATCTGTTTTGCCAAATGTATTTGTGTATTAACATTAATGGAGCTGAGAGAGGAGGCTGTCTATTGCACAAAAACCAAATTATAGAGCTGTGATCTCTTTTAAAACACAGTGAGGTTACTACAGGCTTGTTCAAGTCTGTTCTGAGGACTTCTCACAAATTGATGGCCCCATTAATTCGTGGTGGACAATGTTTCCTCCAGGATAAGCAAACTAAAATTGAAAACATTTCCTCTGTCCAGCACCAGAAATTATCCAGAAATACTAACAGCAAGTTTTGCAGGCAGCATCCAAATTTGCCTAGCAAACAGTCACACCACAGCCAGGCTATCTAAGGCTTTGTAGTGTATGTGCCAGACAGTTTATTTTTTACAGTCAGCAATTAGTGTGTGTAGGATCAAAGAATCCTAGAAAACTTGAGTTAGGAGATCTGTAGGTCACCCAGTTTAACTTCCTGCTCAAAGCAGGGCAAGTTTCTGAGTGTGAGTATGCGTCTCAGACCCTGGTCCAGACAAGTATTGCCAAGGACAGGGATTATTTGTCTGACCTGCCCAGTCAGTGCACAATCAGTGCAGGTTAGATGGTTTTGTTGAGAAGAATTTTTCTGTTGTTTTATAGCAATATTTCCTCAGTTGAAGTCTATGATCACTGGACTTTACTTTTATACTGTTCACTCCTAAGAAATCTTGAGCCATGTCCCTGTAGTTGCCATTAAACAGCTGATAATAACACCATTTTTGCCTTCCTTTTGGACTAAGCTAATCCAGTTCCCTGAGCCTTTCCCTATGAAAAGTACACTCCAACCCTCCTGCTAATTTAGAAACCTTCCCCTAGACCACTTTTCTCCATGCCATGGGATGCAAGATGGAACATATTCATTCAGAACATACCCAGTCTCACAGATGTTGAGTGCTACTGCAAATCCGGATGCTGCTGGCTTTCATCACCTTGAGGGGTCTCTGCAATTTTCCATCTACGAGCACTTCAGGGGCCACTCTGTGTGGAGCTGTTTCCTACCTGAGTAATGCCAAAGCAAAACAATTTGAAATCAGTAGGTATCAGTATAACAATCATGAAAATACCAACCAGGACTGCGCTGGGTAGCAAGTCCCTTGTTCATTCAATCACATCCTACATTAGCTCTAGTGACCTGTGCTGTGCTTCAATCTTTCATCAGCTTCAGACAAATAAGTAGCTACTGATTTACTGCTAAATCCAGTGTGTGTAAGGAGAAGAAAAAAAAAGAAAAATCTGATTCCCAGTGAACAATCATCATAACTTTTGCTTCAAACACCATGTTGTGTTCTCAAAGGTTATAATAGCTTTCCAATAAAGTAATAATCTTCTGATATTTGGCCCATTACTTACTGTGAAGGAAAAATTTGCATGATACTGATTATGATTCATAACATGGCTGTATATAGAATAAAAGGTTCCATAAAAAGAGGTTGTACTGAAATCCTCTTCTTGCTCTGGGAAGTTTTGCTTCTGTTGGCACTTTAATTATCATAGTGTAATATGCAGCCAAAGCCTGGCCTCTTTCAGAGAGCCCTGGCCATGGACTTCACTGATGTTCATCACTTGGTCTCATTCTTGGCTCCCCCAAACTGCAGCACTAATTATTTTGCATAGAATGCACAAAGAGGCCCTAACACTCTGGGCTGGAGACCACAGCAAGCCCTAATTGAAGGTGAATTCTCAAAGAGCACATTTTAGAGGAGTTTGTCTTTCACTTAATCAGGAAGAATTAGTTTACTGAAAGGATTGTCAAACATTTGAATGGGCTGCCCAGGGAGCTGGTGAAGTCACCGTCCATGGAAGGGCTCAAGAAATGACTGAATATGGCACTCAGTGACACTTAGTTGACAGGGTGGTGTTTGGTCAAAGGTTGAACTCAATGATCTTGGAGGTCTTTTCAAACCTTAATGGTTCTGTGATTTTATGTTTCATGGAGTGAAGATATCCTAACTCCTTTATACAATTACATGAGGAAAAAAAGAAACCCAAAATCTTGAGCTGACCCAACCAATCCTGACACAGGGAGAAAAAAAAGCCAAAGACAACAGTAAGTCCCAGTTCTGCCTTGGAGTACAGTAAGTTAGGAAAAGTTCCTTCCCTTCAAATCTGCTTCATGCAGCTACACAAAACATAGCTAGGCTGTGTATTCATAGGAGGCAGGTAGTCTCTTGACTAAATGCCCTAATATCTGCATCCTAATTTTAGACATTAGGGCATTATTCCTTATTAATTCAGTTTTGCTACCAGTTTCCCAGTGGCTGTTCCAAATAACGGACCTTGTGCAATTTTTCAGACATTTTCGTCAATACCAGGGGACCAGGAGACAGGAAGATAATCTGCTTTGTTACAGGAAAAGGTAGGCTATGTTCTTTTGACATTGATCAACTCTGTAAAAAAAGATGGCACTCTGTTATAAAAGCTTTAAAAGTAGAAGACTAGTGTTTGTAATGGTGCTACATAAGCACTCTCCTTTATCATGTCTAGCTCCTGGTTGTTCTACTGAATTCTATGCAAGGTGTCTGTCACATGCAGAATTCAGAATCATACATCTTATTCCTTTTACTTGAATTATTTGGCTGACTGTTTTACTTTTCCATACAAAAGAGGCAGTTCCAGCTCTTTTTTATTGTTTCTTTTTTTAAATGTAGGTCTTTCTTAATCCTAACATGAAGGCTTTCATCTTTGAAGTAAGTAAACAAGAAAAAGACAGATTTCTTTTTAAACCTACAGACTATAAGGGTTTGTTCAGCTTGTAAGTTTTTTTAGTACTCTAATCCTTTATTCTGCTTTTAATGTAATGTGAATTTACAGTCAAAGTTGGCAGGGATTTTTTTTTTCCTTTAAAGTATTCTGCTGGAGACTACATGTATCAAGGAACATGTAACGAAATGGTGGTGGTGTATTATTTAAAATCTGGTATGTCTGACTAATAACTTATTTAGAAATTTAGTTCAAAGAAGTTTTTAGCAGTTATTAGGGTCATTAAAGCACAAAGCAGGTTAGTCAGCCAGTTCCATATTCAAGCCCCTTAACTCGGTGACATTATCAGGCTTGCCTGAGGTGGAAGAAAGGATCACACATCTGTGCCTGTAATTCTGAATATATGAGATTTACAGTGCAAGCTACAGTAATTTGCATCACTTTAGCAACAAGATAAAGTTTGAACCTCACATCCCCTCCACCCCCGTTTCATTCTTCCTACAAATGGGATTACTAATTGTGTTTTCATTATGCATTCTACTGTACAGGCCTGGATATGGGTTTTTTCAACACATAAAACAGAAAGAACAGAAAGAAAGCAGATAAATGATCATTAGACACTATTTTTGTTGCAGTTACTGAATAAATGTGTGAGATCTCCATGTAGCTACATCATGACTTTGGATTTATTTCTGCTGGGAAAAAGCCTAAAGAGTGTAATTTTTCACCTGGAATTACACACTGACCTGACCCTGGAATAAAAGTGCTTTTCTTCCAATTTATTTGTTTAGTAAATATATTGCTTGGGCAACTGGAGGTCAACATTATTTTGTGCAAGTTCTCAGGTTAAGTAGCCCATCCAGTGCAGCTCTTAGCCCCTCTGGCGGAAATCCCTGCAGTATTCAGAGGCATGATGGCTTTAAGCAAGCTGAGGGCCAAGATTTTCTTTTTCATCAGGAAATTAATTTTGTTCTGCATAAGAGTATAAAGGTGCAGTTAAAACAAATATTATTATTACATAAGGCAAGAGATAATAGAGCAGGGCTTTGAAGTATACATTGTGTTCATCAATGTCACTGCCTTGTTTCTAGATTCTTTGTTTTAAATAAAATGTGTCTTTAGATCTCATTTGGGCAGATTTTTGTTCTTCTTAAGAATACAAGCAAATAATTTGAGTAGCCTGGATACACAATGCCAATAATAGCAATACATAATTTTCACATGGCTAAGAGGTAAGAGGACCAAAAAGTTGATGCTGAGAGATGTTCAGATGCTCACAGGAGCTCTTGGCAAGTTTGTCATTGTTTTTGTCATGTCTCAAAATGGAACCTTCTACCCTGAAAGGACCAGAATCTGCAAAAACTTTCAGGAAGCAACAGAAAGACAACTACTGCCATAGTAAAACTTCAGCGAGAGTCCAGATTCATCAAGCCATCCCCTATACAAAGAAGGGAAAAGAAGAATTTATCTCTAAAGGAAATGTGTATTGCCCTATTCTGTAACTCGAGTTTGGAACCAGGTCAAGCCAGCCCTGGGCCTTAGGCCATACACACAGCTGTAAGTGTAACCCACTGCAAACATGTATTGCCAGGACAAAGGTGGTGAGAATCCAAAAATTTTAAGAACCTCTTAGGGTATAAAGGCCTTGTGCTCGAGAAAAAATAGGTCATTTGTTAACTTCTAGAGGTTTCTATATAAAACCCCCAGCAATAGTGAGCAATGGCAAACGGAGGAACTTCTCCAGCGATTTTTGTAGAGCAAAGGTGTTGGTGCCCAGCACACTGGACTCACTTAAGCGATTTTACTTAGACCAATAGCCTTTTGTTACAGGGAGAACATTATAATAGATTCTGAAATTAGACAGGCAATCCATACAGTACATTGATTCACAGATTTATTCCTTTCCCAAGTAGCATATCTCACAAGTACACAATACATTTTATTCCAGTTCTGTGCCAAGCAATCACCTCCATTAAAATAGGTCATGACATTCAAAGTGCAATGTTCTAATGATTAGAGAAAAGAAGAAAATGGAAGGCACTTCATTTTTTTTCCAGCAGAATATGACATAAACTAGGCCTAGTAGCATTTTGGGATGGTGGCTGGACCCCATAATTTCAAAGGAAATCAATGTTTATATGTCAAATGTTCTTTCAAAATCCTACCCATACAATATTGATTTCAAATTTCAAAATATAAGATCTATATATTTAATGAGGTATATTTCAGTCTTCTTACCTAAAATTCAACCACCTCTATTTTTGAAAGATTACCAATAAACACAAAGCTAATATACTTGACACACAATTTTTTCCAAAGTTTAGAAACCAAAAACAAAGACCTAAGGTTATAATTAAACACAAAGCAGAAAGACTTTTAAGTATAAACAGCAATTTGTTACGGGGTTAAAGCTCTCTTCCACCATACAGATTTACAGGTGATATTCCTAGCTAACATTAACGTCTTTCTGAACATGCTTTTATAAAGTTAGATTTCACTTGTTTGATTTCCCATAAATTATTTTATTTGCATAACATCTTTCATAAATATCACTGCTCTTATGACTAAGAATTTGAGAAGAAATGGAGCAGAACTGTAAAAAAACAAGTCAACATAGTTCAGAAATTTATTTTGGGATAATTGAGACATCCAGTACATCAAAGCCCATCCTTCAATTCTGAAATCATATATGGTCTACGAAGCCTGAACTATTTTCTTCTGTGGTGTAAAAAAAAAAGGTTCTAGTGTTCCCCTTCAATTCGGATTTACTCCAGACTGAAATAGGAGTGATTTATAAGCATTTTCAAAGAGTATCACAAAGTGCTTGTACTATTCTTCTAAGGAACAATTGAAAACCCTCCAAAGCAAAACAGAATATCATATTTAAGAACATAAACATTAACCAAAAGAACATAGAACAGTTTGGCAAATATTTTTATAGCCTTGCTTTTGTAGAATTTTCTTACTGTTTTTGCTTGAAAAAAATAATTTATAACCTTCCCAGAAGAAAAATCCTGCTTCCTGGTATTATTCACATCCTGAAGCTTGTTTTCATGCTGGGCCAAATCCTACTTTGCCTTGTTTGGATCAACAGCTTTAGTCACCCAAGAAAAACTGTTCGATAAGAAAAGCAGTTCAGCAGGAGATCATAATAATATTGAAAGGGCCATTCCTCAAGGCTTAGAATTTACAGCAAGAAAGGAAACATGTGAATAGAAGTAAAATGAACAAAACTTTGCAAATGGGAGCTAAAACTGCTGCTTTCCCAAGGACAGTCTTCTTTCTTTTACTGTCCGTCACCTGTGAAGGACATGCTGGAGCTAATTTGAAACTAACAACTGGCATACCAAGGAGGGCACTAGTTAGAAGTCTTGGAGGATACCTCTGACATAGTTTATCTGTAGTTAAAGCTGATAATTTAAATGTAATAGTGTACAGTGTTATCTATAAAGAGCCTACTGTTTACTCAAATAGACTTTCAGAGTAGATTACAAGTAACTCTCATTAACTGGAAGAATGTTGTAATATATTCATGAGTACCCATTTGCAGTATAATATTAATATAATTCCCATTTAAATTAATTCTTTTCATTCTTTTCCAATCATCAGATGTTTTCCAGATAAAGATTCATTTTGCACAAACAACTTACGGGGCATATTAAGTTTCATTGCAAAGAAGACTTTAAAACATGTGGATGCTAACAAGATCGGAAGTCCCTTTGTGAATTCTGGGGCTCATGTCTGAGCCATGTCAACGCTGCAGCTTTTACAGGCATATGTCCTGACTCAGCGGAAAGAATCTATTTCTCCAAAAATATTATCACCTCCGTTTTCTTTCCTGTTTTCCCTATGTATGCTAACATTTATTTTTTTTCTTGAAAGAGCAGGAAAATAGCTTTTCCTTTTTAGAACAATGAATAAACAGTGCCATCTTCTGTCTATGTCACTGCAGGAAAACAAGGCAGTACAAACTCAAAGTACAGGATTCAGGTAGCAAAGTTATATGTGAAATCTGTGTAAGTTTTATCACACACAATATAACACTCCACATCCTTCAAGTGCTTAGTGGTACTGTAAGCTTTTCAAGAAATCATATATTTAAAGTACTGCCTTGAAATTAATTGGCTAAGAGATGAACTCATCTCTTTTTTTTTTTTTTTTTTTTCAGAAGAGAAAGCAGGGAATCATTATCAAATAATGAAGATTTCATTGATTATTTATCAGTGTCCTTCTAAGACTTACATACTTCTAATGCTTACATTCATATTTTGCTTTGTAGAAACACTTGGCATTTCAGTCACTATTTATCCATAACATCATCTATAATCTTGTGTTCCACAGACACAGATGCTGGAATATCCAAAATATTTCAGAGTTAGAGTCATAGAATCATAGAATGGTGTGAGTTGGAAGGGACCTTAAAGACCATCATAGTTCCAATCCCCCCATCATGGGCAGGGACATCTTCCATTAGACCAGCTTTCTCAGAGCCCCATCCAACCTGGCCTTAAACACTTCCAGGGATGGGGCAGCCACAGCTTCTTTGGGCAACCTGTTCCAGTGCCTCACCACCCTCACAGTAAAGAATTTCTTCCTAATATTTAATCTAAATCTACCCTCTTTCAGTTTGAGTAGAAACATTTGGTATTTTAGCAGCTATTTATCCTTAACATCATTTATAAGCTTAACTTGTATGTCAAGGACACAGAGGCTGGAGTATCCAAAGTATTTCAGAGTCCTTGCTTTTATGAGTGACATCACACTTGCTTTTAGAGCTAGAAAGCTGCAAACATTCAATATGGTAATGGAGAGAGAGAAAGCATGATGTTCTCCTAATTTCAGGCATTAAAGTAATATATGCACACTCTCATTTATTTTCATATCATGCAGGAAGTAAACGAAAAACACATTTATGATGGGAAAAAATGAATCAGATCATCCCCATTGAGCTAATGAAATCTTATCACAATTCGCATGAAAACCACCAGTAGTTTTGTGAAGATTCCATCAACTACAGAGCAGTGTATATTTATGAAATACTTTCCTAACAAGCTAATGGAAGTGGTGCCTGCTGTTA
This sequence comes from Dendrocincla fuliginosa, assembly GCA_035047845.1. Classification (NCBI taxonomy): domain Eukaryota; kingdom Metazoa; phylum Chordata; class Aves; order Passeriformes; family Dendrocolaptidae; genus Dendrocincla; species Dendrocincla fuliginosa. The sequence goes on from JAWWMO010000001.1 coordinate 14,556,216, forward strand.
TCAGTAGACCATACCTTAATTCTTACGGCCACCAGCCATTTTAGTAGTGGCAGTTTGCTACATATTTCTGAGTTTCAAACTACTTAAGCAGGAACTGGTTATGCTAAGGAATTCCCTGGAGTGGTTGTGTACTGAAGTGGAGAAATTAAGCCTCTCTAAACACCATGAGTGCACCATATACTGTGCCTCACACTTCATTGTCTCTAAAGGAGTAATCATCGAGGGCAAAAGTTGCTGAAGAAATAAAATGATGATGGAAGAAGGCATCTATTTCTAACATTTACGGAATGAGACAAACCAACATATCCCTTAAAATGTTGAGACACTGATTTCCTCTCAATTCTGCCAAAGACGTCCTAAGTGATCCTGAGCAAAACTTCATTTACACAGTCCATTAGATGTCTGGAACAAGACATAGTTGTTAAATGATCATATAGCTTTTATGATGGTGCAGTCATGGAATTTGCTGAGTTTTATCTTGTGAAGGGGATGGGAAACGCAAGGAAAGAAGTCTGGGCATGAATCAGCAATTTAAAATACAAAGATTTAAAAGAAATGGCATCCAAACCAAATATCCAAAGAATGACATAGAGGGTAAAAAAATCTAGTATGCAAAAGTTGTGTGATGACAAAATTAAGGCTATTACTACAATATTCAATGACAATATGATATATATTATGATATATTTCAACTTCAGGATTATACATTATTTTCTGCTTCATCATATAGTTCCTTCAAGAAATAAAGCCTCTGTTATGGCTACAGGAACCTGTCTAGTCCCCCTTCCAGGTCCTTATTGAAGCTATTGAGTTCAACTAAATTACAAATCTCAAAGATTTTCAGCTCTTTTAATGATCTCCAGTTTTCCTGAACCAAGGTGGCAGTGTGGTTATGGAAAAAAAAAAAAAAAAAAAAAAAAAAAAAAGGCAGCTTAAATTAGCCTTTTCATGAGCCACGAATCAAATGCCCTATTTACACATATGCAGTTCTAAAATTGTCATAATACAATTGCCATTGTCCGGCCAAATGGAAAGAAAAGTTTGAAGGAAACAGGTGGTATTGTGCTAGAGTTTAGGGACTGTGCCAGTCAAAAAGAGGGATGGCAGAGAAGAGACATAACAGATAGAGGTTGTAAGTCTGGTAAAAATTGGACTTCTATCCCTCTGCTGTTGATGGAAACCTCCACAGCATCAAGATTGCTCAGCATAAGGCTATTTGTTAAGATTTATGGGTCCAGGCTTCCAAATAAGCTCTGACAGTGCACTGTTTCCAGGCACAAAGTCTCTGCCTTGTTCAAACTCTCTGCCTTGCTCACTGCTCAGTCAAACCCGATCCCATTCATCCAATGCCAATTATTCTTTCCAAACTCTTTCTCCTAATTCCAATGATGTTCTTGCTCATCCAGCCCAACAGACCCATCCAGGATCCATCCTTGGCTCCTCAATCCCCAAAATACTTAATTGACCTAGTTTCCCACCACCTTCTCCCACAAATTCTCCCATTCCCTGTCTCTTTATCCCAGCTTCACCAGTTTTATCTCTGCATCCACCTGCTTCCAACTTTTGCTCTCTTTTCTCTCCTGGTTGCTAGTCTTTCTGCACAGGAATAAAACAATTGTCAAATAGCAGATGGTCCAGAGCACAGGAAAAAAGAGTTACTGTGCTGGACACCGGTCTTATGTTAACCCTAAACAGATGACAGCAATAATTACTAGAAAAGTCCAACTTCATCTTCTAACTTTATCAAAAATAACAGTCTCAGGAACTTATGTAAGTAGTTCTGAGGTGTTCAGAAAATACAAAAGTAAGAACAAATGAAGCATACTCAATTCCTCTGTGACATGATTTATAAAGCTTTTTGTATTTTGTTGTGTCTTCTAAAAAGCTGTAGTATTGCATTAGATGTGATGCCTGATATTATTAGTGAGACCATGTTCATGGAACCAGCAGATATTTTAGTAAAAAACAAAGGAAAACAAGTAACAACAACAAAAAGCCCAAACAAAACAAACAAAAAAAACCCCACAGTGTTTTTTCCATAGAAACTTCAACCAGTTTACATTTTTTGTAGTAAATATTATTTTATGTGATCCACACCAACAAAGCCTGAAGCACTCTTAAAATTTCATTAATATGGATAAATCCATAGCTTCACATGAATAGCTAAATGAATTAACAAGGATTTAAAAATTAAGGGCTATGAAATAGATGTATTATTTTCTTGGTTTCTCATAATGTGAAACAATAAAAAGAAAGACACACTCTGTGACTTTTAAAAGTAAAACAAACCCTGCTTTGGGCTACTCCCAGTCTTAACTGAATAAGTTATCATACAGTGAATGTTAGAAATTAACAGTATTTTTTTATTTTATTCTAAACATCACTTTACAGTTGAGCTACTTAAGAAACATTTGGTATTTTTGGGGGGGAATGGGAGAAAACTATCAGTACTCAATCTTCTGATTTGGCTTCTTGTTAGAAAACAATTGTGTAGTTAATGTAGACAAGATTTATATTTCGTAGCATAAAGTGAACCAATGACAGCTGTCTTATTTAGAAAAATTCAAGATCTGATTCAATTAACTTTGACTATCTCAGAAGGTTTCTCGTCTAAATACAAAGTTCTCATATTCTTTTTAATTTCTTTATCCTAAACCAGTATGTAAAAAAGTAACAACAATTTGCCACTTCATTTCAGTGGGAAGAGCTTCCATATGAACTAATAGCCTTCATAACCCATAACAAGAATAACTCTCCTTAAATATTCAGCAGAGTCAATATTTCATTATATCAGTGTGCCAGCTGGTCATTATGGTATATTATAGGAAATGATGACATGATGTGCAGAATTATAAAATGATGGCTCCTTCTTGCAAGTGCAAGAAGACTTCTTTTTTCTTTGAAGGCTTGAGTTACTTCACGTATCAGTTTTAATTTATATTTTGTTCTCTTTTTGAAGTAATGACACTATCCAAGGACAGCTCTTTCACTTCTTGAAGCCACTGAAGAAGTCTGACAACTAAGCCAATCTCCCCTTTTATTAGAAGAATATTTTTCAAATGGTAGTAACATAAAGTGATGCAAATAAAATTATGCCGTGCCAGATAGAATTCCTACCTAGAAATATTTTTTAATACATGCATATTAATGAAAGATAGCAACACATTGCAAAATGAATTTACACAAGGCCTTGCCATTTGTACAACAAACACGTTCTGTGCTTCTAATTGCTGCAAGCATCTTAACATATTAGCAGTAGCTCAAGCAGAATATATTCATTTTTCAAGGTTACTAAATGTGCACCACTGCATGTATTAAGGGACATATACTTTTATACTCCAGTGCTTCTTCACAAAAGCAAATGTTTTTACTGTTGCTTGTTTAGGGAGAGACCTTTTCTTTAAATAAACATGTATATACAGATGATTGGTCTTTCCAATCAAAATAAATTTATGTTTGAAAAAATAATCCTGATTTGAAAAATTCATGTTGTATATAAATATTTCAATTTTTTCACATAAATAAAAAAGGTAAGTCGACTTGCTGTTAGAAGCTCCTAAGCATTTTAATTTTGCTACACAACTAACAAAATATAGAAGCTCAAAATTATGACTGGCATCAGACAGAATCAAGAGATTTTCTATTCTACCTGGAGAGACAAAGGAAAGGTCTAAACAAGTATAAATATATAAGCATATATAAGTAAAAGTACATAGACAAGGAGATCAACAACACAATCTGTTGGATACAATTATTAAAAACTCCAAAGCCAAACTGACAGAGGATGTTTCCTCACTTATGGAGTTCTGACCTTCCAGGGGTGGCACATGAACACTGAAGATGTAAAATTTTGTACCTGAATTCTTTCAGGCAGTTGACAGAAGTAAAATAATTATGGAAAAAAAAAAAAAAAAAAACCTACCAAGTCAAAAAACCACAGGTGTAGCAGTGAACAGGGTGGATTTATCATGACTAATCAGATCATGTTGATAAACACAGAAGATATATCTATTTCCCTGAAGAGGAGGAGATGTGACCATCAGATTAGGAAAGCACTCTGTGGCTGGAAAGAGGACAGAGACTCAAGATACACAAGACAAGGGGAGTGCAACAAACTGTGCATCAAAAACTTAAATTCTAAGAGGAAATGCAGAATGAAATGCAAAGCTGAAGTAAAATGCATAACAGATCCTGAGTTACTAGTATGTGGCAAAAAGATAGGAAGAAGTAAATTAATATATATTACATTTTAATGATTCATTTCTTAATGCTGTCTGTATCACGCTTATCTTGTATCAGTGTTAATATACACTATTCCATTGCCTTGAGCTGTGATACGCTCAAAATGCTTTCTGGGATGTTTTACCTCTTTCCACAGAAGTGATGATAGCTATTCCAATATTTAATGTGAAAAATACACACTCTGCTTAACAAAGAATACTTTGCATGTATAATTTTGCATGTAGAGATATCAAAGGTCTTGGGAAATAACATCTGTTAATTCCTATTAATAGTGTTATGTAGAAACCTTACAAACTTTGAGCTGCCTTCAGGGAAACAATCAAAACTTTGCATTTTCTTTTTTGTAGCTCTTAACAAGACTCACAAATTCTTCCACAGTGCGAATAAATCTCCAAAGGGGGGCTGGGGGGAAGTGAATAAACTTAAAGATATTCCTCATAAACTGTTCTGCATGTGAATGTATCAGCAGTGACTGAGAGGAAAGTTCATGTTAATTACAATATGGCAAAGGATCAAGAAGATATAACATAGGTTTTTTATAATAATTGAAATAAATATTTGGATAAATACTTTACTTGCTAAACAAAATGTAACTACTGTCTTCTCACTGAGTATAAGTAACTGAAAAACCATAGGAAAAGGAAAGCAAATACAGAAAATATTTCAGTGAAATGATAGCAATCCCTATCTGAAGACCCTGTATCAGACAAGGGTTTTATTTGCTCAGTGGGTAAATTGTGTGCTCAACAATAATTTAAAATGTAACTGGATGCCATAATGGTCCGATGTAAGATAAAGAAATATGCAGAGATTTTCTTGATACCTCTCACTCTGGACAAAGAAGCCTGACCTAAAGAAAATAAGACCAATGCTTTAAAATTACTCTAAAGGAACTGAAGACGAGTTCTTAATAGCTGCTTGTTTGGAACAATGTGTACCTTAAAGGCACAGACTTCAGAATGAAGTGTAACCATTACAGATATGTTTAAAACAGGATGAAACCAGTAAAGCAGTGACATTAGAGATTGGTTTCTGTTGCCTATTACAGCTAATGGCTACTGTGATAAAACTAGATAACAGCAGAGCTGAACAGAAACAGACTTTACACTTCACTGGAACTGAGACTATTCTGCTGGGTTTTACCAGAATGCTCAGATCTAAATGCAAGTTCAGAATTGCAAATATTCCAATATCTACCTTTGATAAAGGATTTGCTGACTAATGACACAGCAAAAGAAAGAAAAACTTGTGTTATAGAAACCTTCAGAATGGAAAAGAGCATTTCCTTCTTCTATACTTTAGGCAAACATACTAAAAGTATTCTTTATAACAGTTAAAGTTCCTCTGTATTTACTGTATTTGTTATTTCATAACAAATGCTTCAAATCTAAACAGTAGTGGTGTCCTGGCTTCATACTTCAGTCAGAAGAAAGGGAACTTATCACAAATTTCTAATGTTTTAAAATCCTCTTACTTCATTCTTCACTAGAGTTATGACCTCCTATAAGAAACCTCCAGCTCCAGTCCAGGAAAATCCAGGGAAGAAGTAGAAGGGTACTAAATTCTAATGCTTACACAGGTGGAGATAGAGAAATCACTCAAACTACAGGCTCCTCCCAGTTCCACTCCCCTTCCGATATTCCTGATGGTTTTCCACCTTTAGCTCAGAGGAATTTCTCACTCTACAAAAAATTCTGGGACTTTGATGTTTTGCTTTCTTTGTGTATCCATAGCATTTCGATCAGAAGCAACTAGAACAAAGGTCAGCATTCCCTGATATTTTAACCATTTGAAAGTTTAATAATTTTCTTCTGAAGACATACAAAAACTCAATTTGTACCTTAGAAATACCCTATCCATAAATATAAAATGACATTAAGCTTTGAAGCCCAAAACAAAACCAAATCAGAGTCAGAATAAAGTTTTGCCATAGCAAAGAGAAAGAAGAAATAGGAAACTATTGATTAAACACATCAGAACTAAGTATTATTGATGAAGAAAGTATCATCAAAGTCAATATATTCCTTGAAACATTTAATTTTAAGAAAATTGGATTTTCCAGTGAAAAGCTAATAGACTGAAATTTTCTGGTCAGTCTTTATTTTAGAAATAATTGCTCTATTTAACCATTTATAGATTTCACAAGTAAAAGGATATTTACCTCTTAGCTTTAAAATTAGAAAACTCATTAAGGATTTAAAATTGAAAACTCTATTAGTTAAAGAAATGAGTTAATAAACAAGTAAGCAACTGTGATCCTGTCCACTTTTTTCAATTGTTTGAAAGGAAAAAATAATGTAGCAATTATTTGACCAAAGCCAGAGATAACTAACAGTTGATATTCATCTCTGTCCTTTGTGATCTAGTTTTCAAAGTTTCTTATTTCATATAGCTGATTCTTGTTTTACTTTGGATCTGTAGGTACCCAGAAACTGGAGAGAATCAGAATATTTAATCTGATTATTTAATCTGTTTAAATCTGGACCTAAGAGCTAGAGTGATTATATGAAATGCTTTCATTGAAGTTCACAATTTATCAGTCACATTTGTATGTCTTATTATTACGAATACAGGTTTTTAGAATTTGTCTTCTACCTCAGCTGTGGAGAATTTAGAGTATATCAAATATTGAAATGCTTTAATCTCATTGAATGCCAATTTTCTATATAAAAGATCAGAGTATTAATTTTATCATTTAATTATTGTTCCTTGCTATGTAAAAACTAGGTACGACAGAAGATGCATGCAGTTTATTGTCAAACTGCTCAGGAAGAAAATTTACTCTTGATTTAATCTCTAAATCCTACTTAATACTATTGACATAATTAAACAGTGGAAATAACTACAAACACACTGTGTGCATATCATTTAAATAGTGATTTTATTTTTTGTTTGGAAAAGGCAGTATAAAATATGTATATTCTTATGTATTTGCAGGCAATAATGGTACATTGTGAACTGACATTTTTGAGGATTTGTGCCATGGAATGACACACTCTTGGAAGTTCCTCTTTGCAAGCAACCATTTCAAAATGGTCATCATTGCTGCAACAACTCTAACATAAAATCAGAGCGGGGACTTTAAGTCAAGCAGTAATAAAAGTCTAATTTGTTTCTCAGAACTTTAGGGGCAGAATGGGAAAGTCAGTTTAAAAGAACAAAAAATAAAAACCCTCAGCAGTCCACTTTGAAGACATAAACATAGAAACATTCAAGAGGCTTGAAAGGAGCCACAAAAGACAGAGCCAGCACAAAGTTACATAAAAATAAGCTGCATTGGGTCAGACAACAGTTCCAGTGCACCCTCTCCAAAGGAACTGTTATCAGATGCTTAGGGAAAGAATATAAGTGTCCTATCCTGGGTTCCAACATCCCATGGCATTTCTAGGTGACAAAAGCATCTTGTCTATAGCTAAACTGCTGATAGATCCAGATCCAGGAAATGGCAAAATTGCATTAATTTTTTGTCCTTAAACATTCAAAAAATGTCCTCTGACACCAAAATTGCTGCAAGTAATTATCAGGCACACAGAAAAAGACGGAGGGTCTGGCAGGGATAAAGATTTTCTCCAAAGAGATGCATGAACCAAGAATAGAACCCAGAATTTCTGCACAGCCAGTAAAAATTTTCCCACTGGGTGTTATCAAACATCCTTTGTCATGTTGGGTTATTTCTCCCAAAAAGGAAGGGTAACTGCTGTCATTAATAAGAATACAGAGTACCATTCAATGCACAAGTATTTACTGAGAGAGGAACAAGGAGCAGGTACTGACACAACCCTCAGCCTTTAATAAGGGTCAAGTTGGCTTTCAGTGAAGATAGAAGTGCCTGAGGCTTCTGCTAATGTGACAGGACTGAGGTGAAAGCATTAGTTTTTATTGCAAAATATGCACCTAAAGAAGTAAAGAAATCTTAATAGTGGTTTCTATTGCAGCCACTTGCCCCTGACATTTCACAAATGTGTATAGGATTGCCTGCACATTTTCTTTTGATGCAACTTAGTAAGTCCTGCACATTTGACTCAAATTACTATTGATCACTTCTGCCACGGTAATGCCTCGAAAAGACATTCTGAGTCAGAACAGAAGGATGGTTCCTGCTCATAAATAGCAGGTATACTTCATCAAGGTATTAGTTACCATCAGAGCAACATGGCAGTCACCTTAATACTACTTATTTTGATATCACCAGCTCCCATGGAGCAAAGTAAGTAAGCATGTTTAATTTATCTAAGTATTTCAACTGATTTTTCACTGGACTCAAAGAATATTCTTAAACGGGAACTATCATTATGATGGCCAAGGCAAAAACAATTTTTGTTTCTATTTATTTATTGCAGTTTCCTCTGCTTTTAGAAACATTCATTCCCTGGAGAAATGTCTAAAAACTGATTTTGAAAGTGTTGCACTTATCTCATGCCTTAACAACAAAAATAAGAAATGTGAAATGTGACCTCTCAGCAGAGCTCGGTAGGTCTAACAGCTACAAATTACATTTTAGATAATACTTTCTTTGTTTTGATTTGTTTTAGCCTATCAGGCTTGATTCTGTATTTATTGATGGAGGTTTTCCACTAGCAGGACCTCATCACTTTGCACACTTGCAAGAAGGAAAAGAAAACCAGGTTCACTGACTTTGTTCAAGTTACTTAGTTTCTCTGTCATTGTTACCCATAGAAAACTTGCAAGTCCAGCTTGGGGCTTTCTCATTTCATTTTGCAGCTGTTGAATAGTTGAAATTGGTATCTAGAAAGTGCTTGCATATTAAAAAAAAAAAAAAAAAAAAAATAAAACAAAACATTAGTCGGGTCATCTCTAATGTCTTCTGAGAAAGAGAGACTATTTTTTACAACCATCATATCCTCATCAGGTTATCTGTGTGGTATTAACCTCTTAGATTTCTATGAGTTAAATCAAGCTGTTGTGTGGAGATTAAAAAAAAAAAAAAAAAGGGTGAAAATTTCACAGAAACAAACCTGGGGCCTGTTCTGTAAAATATTTGGAACAATTAAGTGAACAATACCTATTGCCCATGTAAAAATGGTTTAAATGTGGGATTACAGAATTTTCTAAATAGAGCTGGACAATTTGAGGTTTTCTTTTGGCTGGAATTATACTAAAGGAGAAGAAGAGGGTGCTATGATGTGCAAGACACTCACTAGCATTTCAGCAAAATAATTCAAAGCAAATGATCCAAAAAAGGTCATTATATTAGTCATGCTCAATGAAGAATTTGGTCAGAAAAAACATTACAACTATTTTTGAGAAAAGATTAAGATGTTCATGTCTCACCTCATTTTGTGATCCTATTTTTGTGTAACACTTGAGTTACATTTTGCTTTCTTTAAGGTTAAGAAAAAAAATAATTTTGGACTGATAGTAACTTTTAAAAGCCAAAAGTCTGCACAACTTTATTCTAATAGTCTAAAATAACCACCTTCTTAAGAGAAGTAACTGGTGCTTTTCAGAAAGTTGTCAGAGATGCAAACATTGTCACCTGAAAGTTATCTCTATACCATAAAATTAAAAGTGTCTGAGACCATTTACTGGCTATAAGGCTGTCTGGCATAGAAAGAACCGCATCCATCATGTTCAAATCTCCCAATCCCTAAAATCAGACTGGAGTTATCAGTAGTTCTGGGCTAAAGCAAAGCCAAGAACTGCTTTATATAGCAAGAGTTAATGTCTGAGCACCATTTCTTACCAGGGAACACTTGCTGGCTCCGGAGTTTATGTACCATATGATACAGCCATGGAGAGCAAGAACAAAAAGGCCAGTTCTTCTACTTCAGATAGGAGAATTATGTAGGTATAGGCAGAAAGACTGCAGTAAGAGTGAGTTTGGGGGTTGTGTTGCTGAGCTACAGTGTTAACCCATTTTCCCAACTACTGTCTTGGAAATCAAATGCTGTTTCTCTCTTTAACGAAATTGTTTTAAGTCACTTTAACTAGTTTAGAAGGTCTTCAGAGAAAAACAACCAACAAACCAGTTGGATGTGTCACATAAACAGAGTTAGTAGAGGAGAAACAGAAACCCATAGATATGACTGACTGGAATTTGTGGTTCCCATTTCCACAAAAGAGCCAGGCCTGCGAGGCAGCAAGAAGAGAACAGGCTACAGGGTCACCTCATTTATCTTTCACTAGTATGACTAAGAAGCCTGAGAAGCATCATGATAAAATTCCCACAAAATACAATGACTAAACTCACTTAATACACATGATTGACAGAAAGGAGAGCTCATACAACACTACAGCTCAGACCTAATCCCGTAAGATATTTGGAACAATCTTTACATGCTTGCTTCCAACTTTAATGGATGGTAAGATGCTGTCTCAGCAGCAGCACTGAACCACTCACAGCTCTCAGGCTGGACACACATCGCATCTCTGCCACAATGATCCCTATTGGAGCACTTTGTGGACCCTTGCTATAAATCCCCCATTTGTCTTATGATTACTGTTTAATGTATATGGAAACAGAAATTAAAAGGAAGAAGCAGGAACAGCAATTACTTCTTAATCATCCTGGAGCAACAATTGGGAGTGACTCAATCTCTCAGTGAATAGTAACTCTTCAAGTTTTGTAGCAGGAATCATCAGTAGGCATGCCAGGTAGCACACGTTACCACAGCCCTTTCATTTGAAGTATAGGCTGCTTGCACTCTGTTTGAAGAGGAAGGAAAAGGTCTGAGTGCATTAAGGAGCATTTGAAAGATAAACTGAATTGTACATTACAAAGGTTTAATAATGGAAAAATAATCAAGGGATCTTCACAGAATGTAAAGATCTCAATACCACCAATGCTGCAATAGCTCATCTTTGAAATCCATTAGCTCTAAAATGTTAGTTACATTTCAAAATGTTTGGTTTTTTCTGCAACGTGTTTTGTAAGACAATAGAACAGTGACAAAACTGAAAGAAATATGCCTCATAAATAATTTGCTGGTTTACAGCCTTATAAGTATAATGATTCTTGGCTGGAGACACACACAGGGTTACCTACATGTCCTGTTCCCTGTAAGGATGTAAATAGCAAGCTAAAGGTAGAGTTAGTAGGTCAACCACAGACCTATATATTTTTACAAGTTAGCAAATTTTCCAAATTAAATGTAAGAGCTGCTAGAGTCATCACCAGTGCTGTCAGAAGATCTAAGATTATGTCTGACTGTGATTGGTGCTCAAGATTAGTAGGATGACTAAAACTACTTCCCATTGTTTTGCTGAGGTAGCAAATTCCAGCAGAGCATTTTTATGCCTTAGAATTGAAGATTCCATTTTAGAAAACTCTCAATTATAGCCATATAAAGAAAGATGTCATAAAGTAACGTAAATGTTGATTTAACAACAAATTTCATCCCTGAGGATGGGCCAAAGCCAGGCTGGGACATGGGTCCAGCTCAGTGGGACCCATGGCAGGGCAGGGCAAGGGAGGGCCGTGGGGGGCTGGAGATTGGCCCTGTTGTGTTATACTGGGGCAGGGCAGCCTTGGTAGGGTACAAAGTGGTCCTGGGCCATGGGCAGGGTGGTGAGAGCCCCAGGGGACTGGACAAGGACAGCCAGGCCCATGAACACCCTCAGGGTGAGGATAGCGTGTTCAGAGCTCATCCTAGGTCTGTATCTGAACACAAATGCCAAGTTTTCTGCTGCTTTTTATCTTTTTATATTCCTTACCTTCCTTTTTCTGATATGGTGTGATATTATTCCCATATTTCTCTGATAAACAGTGGATTTTAAAACATGCATAGATAGGAGCGTACTCATATACCAGAGTCTAAATATCCAGCATCCTTCACAAAAAGTAATTTAAAAAAAAAAAAAATCAATCCAATTGTGGCATCAAAACTGACCTCTCTTTTAACTCGAAATACGATGGTGAAATAGTGGTCATAGTGCTTTATGAGCTCAGTCAGCAACAATAATGAGAAATGATGGTCAGTATAACATTGACCAGAGAGGGTCAATATGGGGGATAGAGCATGTAAAAGAAAATTTTTAAACCAAAATAGGAACAGCTAATGAACCCATGGGGTATTGCTTAAACATACATAATTTTTTTTTGCCTCCTTTGGCTAGTAAAGTCAACACTTTACTAGATTTTGTTACCAGCTGTTTTTAAAAAAAGGTTATGGCAATTAAGAAAATGAAATGCACATCATTAATGAATAACACAAACTGTAAGAAATTATTGTTCCAGCCTCACAGAAAAATGCATATCCCTGATTTTATGATAAAGAAACTTAATTCATTGCAAGACTGTGCAACTTGGGAAATAGATTTTAATAATTTTTCTCTTTTAGGTTTATAGTTTTTGCATCTACATTTCAAATGAAAATCTAGGAGGACTGAAGACTTCAGTGATACTTATGAGTCCCTTTCTACTCAGGATATTGTATGATACTATGAAGAACCTCATTGTGGAAACAAGGTTTACAAAGACAAGACAGTTTGTGTTCCAGATAAATACTAAAATATTTAAGCATGTTGCTTTTTCATTTTTTCAACTCCATCTGCCACTCACATATGCAAATAATTGCATAACCACTTAGCTGTATTCCTTCCAAATGTTGAAACCTTTAATTTCTACCTATGATCTTTCACTTACCCATTTGAATTGCCATGTTTCTACATGAAAGTAATTAAAACACTACAAAATGTTGGGTTTGTACACAAAGCTTTCACGCGTAAAACTCTGAGCTATTTAATTAAACAGTTATAAGACTTTTACTAAACTATCAGTGGAATGAGTATAATCTATGATTATCAAGAATTAGTATGAAAATCCATCTCAAGTCCTCTGAATTTCTATTGCCTCAGTGTTGTTACAGAACAAATAGTTTCCAATTAACCCAGAAGTAATTTTACCAGGATATGAGCAATTTCAATTTTCCAACTAAAACTTGCTTTTGCATCTTAAAATACTAGTACTCTTGAAAAACAGCCATCTCCCATAGAAAATACTGGGGGTTTGATGAATAAGTGTAAAATTCTAAAATATTTAAGTACCGTGACACACAAGTATAATTTATTTTGGTAAAGCAAAAACAGCCTGCTGGTGGCTGTATGATTATTTCTGCTTCCTAAGATCATCATTCTTGATTTGTTAATATCACCTGTAGCCTTTATCTTTTTCCTTGTCAACTTAATGTTTCAGTCTCACAACCATCACTAGGTGTGATGATGAACTTGGACCAGAGGGATAATAGGGACATAGCATTTACAGAAGTACTGCAAAAGCAGTTTAAATCTATACTTTTGTGATTTTTCTTCTGAAATATAAAACTTTTTCAAAAGTTTTCCAAATTTTTATTTAGTCCATATCCAGAAATCCTATTATTTCCCTGTGTTAGACTTTTCGTGCACTCAGTGCTCTCATTTCATTTTCATAAACGGCAGTTTAGACACAAACATATAGACCTGCTCCACCTCAGCTATGTCAGTGAACCCACAACAAGCAATTATTAACTTAAACAGGATCTTTATACCACTTACATGAACACCTTTTTAGCTTCTTATAGAGCACTTCTGCAGATGTGCATTTTCACTCAAGGGCAGATGTGCTCCCGTATCCTGAAATGTGACCTAACCTTGCAGTCCTACACAACAACTCAGAGATACTTTTCTGGAGAAAATTAAATGCTGGACATGGAAGGGACTGTTATTTTTATATTTGCTTCAACTAGTAGGAGAAAGAAGAATTGGGTAAAGAAAAAAAGTAAAAAATTAAAGAATATGAAGGCTTGATGTACATAAGGCATTATTGTGAGGATTACCTTTAAAGGATGCCACTTCATTGCAAGGAAGCTCCAATGTCATGAATCTGAACAAAGATAGGAGAAGCTTGTTCAACTCCCACTTCTTACTCCCCAAGAGGAATGAGAGTTGACAATATAAAGGATTACTAAAGGCCTAGACCAAGTTAACTTTTACTTTTCTTTTTCTTAATTTAACCAATACAAACAAAACTGGTTTCACATATTACAGGCATGATTCTTTTACTTAGCTTATTCTTCTATTTGGATTTGATGCCATAGGTGTTCCAAGTATGAGACTATTTCTGTACTGGATTTTGGCAGAATGAAGGAATGGGGCCAAATCAGCTCCAGGAAGGTATCAGAGAATGCACTACCAGTAAACATTATGAAGTTCTCATGAATGTACACACCATTTTATTATAAAACAATAGTGTTCAGGTCAGGAAAATTCAAAAAATAATTAAATATAGCAAGACATAGTAAAAATAGCCACAGAAAATATTTATTCCTGAATCATCTTCTACACTCTAAATGTTAATGCTTTCATGAAAATCCATCTCTGGATTGGAAGAAAGATGTTGTAATTATTCTTTATGATAGTCACATTGGCCAAAAAAAGATTTGCAACTGCTTCTAAAAATCTGAAACTAAAATTCCCAGATGCAGAAAACAACTTATTCTACTAACAGAATCTTTTCAAACAGGCAGATGGAGGTTATTGTAAGCAGGAGAGGAAGGATGTTGTAAATAGAGACAAATAAAGTTGGAGTAATTTCCAGGTATGTGGAGCATGATGAGGATGATTACAAGCATCACTAACAGCACAGAGATCCCTTGTTAACGCCTGTCACTGAAACAGACTACCCTCCATAGAGGTAAGTAAATCTGGAATAAGGCTGGCCTGTCAATTAGTAACTCAGGTTGTATGAACAACCCAGTGACTCAGAAGCATCTTCCCTTAAAAAAAAAAAAATAAATAAATAAAATTGAAAACAATCTTCTTCATTTTTTTTATTGCTACGGGTCCTCTAAGTAGACCTCTAAGTCTACTTTTATACCAAAATCTTGAGTTCTGTTTCTTTTTTTAAACTGAAAGAAAGGCATCATTTTTTACTTTTCTAACATTTTAGCTAGGAAGAAGAAAAATAGAAGTCAGTGGCCTGTTTTACACAGTAACCTACCACTGAGGAAGGAAATCACTCGGAAGGTGGAAGAAAGGGCTTTAAACTCATTTAGCTGCATGAGTTTTGACAGCTTTGCCACTCAGGGGAATGGAAGAGCTAACATGGCAGCGTAACCCATATGCATATCCCAATGATTAGGATATTCTCCTGTGAAGTGTGGTAGATTACTTTCTGTAGAGCAGTGGCTCATGACTCAAAAAAAAAAAAGAAGCATGCAAATGTCTGTCTTATCTTACCCAGTTACAAAGAAAGATGATCATCATCTCTTCAGTCACTCTCGTTCATAATTATAGCTCAAAAAGGATTTCCAGGTAACGGTATCTGATGACATGGAAATTGCTAAGTGTTTGTGGTTATTCTTTCATGAACAAAATATCATCCTAAAACAATTCAGTTTGCCTAGAGCTGAATTTCATTAACTTGTTTTATTCTATAGAGCCACCGTGTCAGTTCTGTGTCTTTGTTCTCTTGTAGCCTGAATATCCTTGACCATAAAGTTGCTCTCAAATTTGAAGCTCCTGAGGTACAGCAAAACCTCTGACCCTGCATGCAGGACTTTTGCTGTTGCACCAGCACATAACCTACATCCTAAGGCTAATTCCTGTTCTTCCATAGTTGTAGTCCAGCTGGAAAATTAAACACCTAACAATAAAAAGAGCAGATCAAGCCGTTTTACCAGAAAGTTTAGGGTTATTGTTTTTTTTCTTTTAAGTACATATGCCTGGAACAGAATATTAAAAGGAAACTACACAAAATCACTGAGCAAGCCATGTAACAAGATTTATTTACATACATATACATATATTTTATGAGATATACTAATAAATGAAAACATGAGGGGGAAAACAGAAGAAACGAGGTAAGAATAAAGTCCAGAACTAGGAAACCATGCATCTTCTGAAGAATACATGGGAGGCAGTTGCAATGGACTCTGAGCTGGAAAGGTGTTGCAAAAATCCAGCTTTTAGAATTGATTGTTTTGTATTTGTACTTTTTCTGTATCTATATGTCAGGCAAAATAGCTGTCTTGTTAGCACAAAAAAAGGAAAGAGTATTATCTTCTCAAGAAAAGTAAGAAGCATGATAAGAGGGTTTAGTAAAATACTTTCACAGTTTCAGAGGTTTAACTGAGGCTGTTTGCTTTTGTTGATTCTATAAACAGTAATCTCTAAGAGGCAGAGCTGCTGGTTTTACAGTTGTTGTTGACCTATAATGTTGAATGTCAGTTACATCCGTTTCTTATTTCTTGTTTAAAACAAAGTATACAATTTAATTTAGATGGAATTTTTAAATGCCAATATGCCCATGCATCAAAGCAATATACTAAATGACATTTGGCATCTTGTAAGTCCCTCATTAAACAAAATCAATATTATATACTAACGCAACAAACTATTTTGAACTTGTCACGAAATATTGTTGAAGACTCATCAGCAAATAATCTCTGAGATGCCATAAACTTTGAATGGAAATTTTTGTGAGAGCAGTATCTCAGCTGATAGGATATTGTGACTATAATTTATCCGCCCATGACTTCAAAGGAAAACAGCAAGCCACAAACAACCCAAAGATTAGTTTTATCCTAGCTCTTTGAATTTGGCAGGCTTGTAGAGGTTGAAAGGGATGCTAAAATTGAGGAATGATCCACTATTAAATAAAATTTAGGAAGAAATCCCTGCATTTCTTTGTCAAGTTAAATTAGCATATTTTCAAATTCTTCTACCTTCTATTTTTAATATACATGTTACATATGTGTAAATTGCAGTTTTATAATTCATCTATGCCAGCTTAAAATTTAATAAAAATTAAGCAGTCACATAGTTCATGCTTCATATTTCAACAGCTTACTATCCCTCAAAAGATTCCTATGCTATCTATGCCTCCAGCATATCTATTATGTTTTACTCAATTAGTGATTTTGTTCATTGGATCATCCCGTGTTTCATATTCATCTCAGCTAACATGGTCTTTGATATTTCAATAATATATTACAGACTAAAAAAATAAAAAAGCAGTAGATCTATTAAGACGTTTTATCACACCATATATCATATAAAATTTAACATAAAGGTGCCTTCAGTATCACTCAGATGAGGATATCATAACTCATCTGACTGACACTTCCAAATCACATAGTCCCCTTGGAGGGGGACTATAAGTCCCCCCTTGGACATATTATGCTGCTAATAAGTAGGCCACTCATCAAGGGAAGCTGAGTCAGGAATATTGCAACACAGAGTTTTCCTGCCACATTGTAGAGTGTACATACCACTCAAGACATACAAAACCACCAAAAAAATTCCTTCCTGTATCCAGTCCTTCAGCTTGTAGTTTTCTTGCATTTTGTGTATTAATCAGGTTGCACTTAAAATTCTTGTTTATGTCAATGAAGTTTTTGCTTAGAAAAATCATTTGCAAAGATATGTCAGCAGAGTCCTCCTGAAGCCTGGTGTGCCTTATCACATTACAAAACCTGCCTGATATCTTCAAAAATAATTAGAATACTCTTTATGTGGTATGAACCATGTCCTTCTTTTAATGTGCAAGTGTATATTAAAAACACTGAAAAACAAAATTAGATGGAGGTTAACGTCAAGAATGAATTATGCTAACAAGACGTCTTCACCACAGTTCATCACACTTACTGCCTGCTTACTGTACTATAAATTAATATTTAAATGGAGCAAGGAGGTTCTATTTTTGTATTACTCTTCCCCAATCTTTGCTTTTTCATGAAATTATAGAATTATTAAGTTTTGAAAAGATCTCCAAGATCATTGAGTCCAAGCTTTGACCAATCACTGCCATGTCAACTAGACCAGAACACTGAGTGTCATGTCCAGTCACTTCTCAAACACTTCCATGGATGGTGACTTCACCACCTCCCTGGACAGCCCATTCCAATATTTGACAATCCTTGCCTTGAAGAAATTCTTCCTGATACAATAGATTCATTTTCCTTCACTTCCAGAATCTCCTTTAGTTTGTACTGGGCCTAGGCTGGTAGAGCACTAACAATTCGCCAGACCTCTTCAGTCTTCAAGCTCATTTTGCTTTTCCCAGCACAGAACTAGTACACACCTGGCACTGCTATTGCTCTTCTCATGACACCTTCTACCACCCTTGCTCCTGTGACATGGCTTCTCCTGACAGCCCTCAGCAGCTTTGAGGGCTGTCCTTCTAAAACACAAGTCTAAACATGCTTTTTTTGTGACAGAGTTCCTTGATGACACCACTCTATTTCTTCAGGGTTTGAAGTGTTATTCCATTTATTTGCAACAGAGATGAAATTTCTCATAGAAATCTTAGGAACAAGTGTCACTCCTGTACTTCAAATGGAGTTATTGAACAGCCATTATTGCTTAAAGAATACAGCCCTCACAGGCCTACCAATATTCTCATAACATTCCCAATCAAAAACACTCTTGAAAATTCTCAAATTACAGCTTCTTCCAAGACCTGAAAATATATGAACTTTTGAAAGAGACGAGTAGATTCAATAGAAAATGCTCAAAAATACAATACATTTAAAAGGAAAAGAACTTGTTATTGGCAGGTTCTAGGAATATTTCTTGGGGAAAAAAAACAAACTGAAATAATTAATTTCCTGTTTACGGTCCCTCACTTCAAGCAAGGCACTGAGGTTCTGAAGCTAGTCTAGAGAAGGGCAACAGAGATGGGGAAGGGTCTGGAGCACAAGTCTGATGAGGAGCAGGTGAGGGAGCTGGGGGTTTTTAGCCTGGAGAAAAGGAGGCTCAGAGGGAGACTTTATCACTCTCTAGAACCCCCTGAAAGGAGGGTGTAACCAGTTGGACTCTGCTCCCAGGGAATAAGGGACATGGCAAGAAGACATAGACTGAAGCTGTGCCAGGGGAGGTTCCAGTCGTGCATCAGGAGGAATTTCTTCATGGAAAAGGTTAAGCATTAGCACATACTATCCAGGGAGGTGGTGGAGTTACCACCCCCGGAGGTGTTTAAAAAGGAAATTAAAAGGAAAGACAATTGCAGGGAAGTTGGGGCTTTTGGGATGAAAAGAAGAATATTACATTTATGACCAAATAACAGTGATCTCACAACACTCACTCTGTATATTTTCCTCTGCAGCAAAGAAAAAAAACACTTTGAATCTCCTATATTAATATAAATAATGATTTGGTTTTGTGTAGGCTTGAAATCTGAAAAAAAAAAAAAAAAAACAACAATAAAAGCATTTTGGCAGAGAAGATTCTCAGATACAGATTCTTATTTTCTAAGCTACCTAACTAGTATAACAGACAGGTTATTCCCAGTCACTTAAGAGTTATGGATCTGATCTTTAAAGGTTGCAAAAAGTAAATCAAAGAAATGTTGAAAGACAGTAATACGAATATTTTGAAGGTATTTCTCAGAATAAGAAGAACCTTTTCATATAAGGAAGCAAACAGTTAGGTGATATTATGAACAACTAAATTTGTAAAATGTATAATGGCCTAGATGTACCAAACAGATTACAATCATTGTTTTGAAGTTCTTTGCCCTGGAAGAAAATGTTGATGGTTAAAAAAACACTTCCATTTCCCTCAAGTAAAAGGCAGCTTCATAAAATCATGGTCCTGAATTTATGTATTTAGCAATATCTTTCACAGCCAAACATCTCTGTCAATCTTGAAAATCATTAACATTTAGAAAGCTAAATAAGGCATCTTGACAAATATGTTGCTCTATGCAGCGAAGAGCAAAAGGAGTCTTTCAAGTTGATTGTTACGTCTTATTCCTTTAATTCAAAGTTTAATTAAGGAATGTTAACTCAGGAGGTTTTGGGAAAATTGTCCTGATTTGTTAGGCTGTGAGATGACTTATGACACATATTTTTAGAGTAACTTTTTTTTTTTTTTTTCTTAAATTGCCTTCCTTCTTCCTTTCTTTTCCTTTGCTTCTTTTTCCTTGTGATACAGATATACACATCTGTGGCAAATAGGAGGCTACAGATAGCATATTTCACAAATATTATGCACACTGCAAGTTAATTTTTAGTTGTAAACTTGTAGAAGTTTCTCCAAACTCAATAAAAATGAAGCAATAGCAAAGATGGTGCTTCTGAGATGTCAAAATAAGAAAGACTTGTCATTAACTGACAAAGAGTTACTGGGTGGATCTGTATTTTAAAAATTACTTTGAGGTGGTTTGAATTATGTTGATATGGGGATAGACATTTCAGACACAGCTACTCTTAAGGCATTTTCAGACTTCAGCTACAGCTCACAGTCACAGACTAAGTGTATTGCACTGATTAATATCACCTATAGCAGACTACTGCTAAAAAAATACGCTGCCATGATATCAAATTGGGTCCCTAGAAAATGTCACCATGTAACTTTGGCATGAACGTTACACAAACACATTGAACAGCTAAAATTGCTGTGTCAGATGTTTCAAAATTGTGAAATTTAGAAGCTCTCTGATTAACAGACTGAACTTGAACATAAGCATGGAGGAGACATTGACTTCCCTAAAGGGATATGGGAAAAAATCCTGTTTGTCATTTAAGCAACATAAAATCATTCCAATTCCTCAAGCAAAACTTTTCATAAGTGATGTACTAAAATGATGTGTCTTGGAATTTTATTCTTCATTTCTACAGTAGATAAATAGTTTCTTAAACTCTACAGAATGTTACAGGACTAGAAGACATGAATTAGTACATTTTTCCTAAACACTTTTTCAATGAGGGTATTTAGAAGGTAATTAATTTACTATTTGGTCATACATTTGCTTGCTGTAAGAAAGACAGTTTAACATGACAGGCAGAAGCTTAAGGAATTTGTATCCATAGATGCTGTTAAGGAGAATCATCAATACTCAAGCACAGAAATGAGGAAAAAGGGCAAAAGCATCAATTTGTACCATTTTGGTACAAAGTGGCTTAGTTTACATTTTTCTATTGAAGTTAATTTATTTTTATTAGGGAAAATTCTTTCAGAAAGTTTAAAAAGCCATAACTGGAGCTGTTTCCTACAATCTGCCCCTTTAGCTGTATCACATAATACCACTCTGAGATAAAAAACAGGTTTGGTATATGAGAAGTAACCATGGTGAGAGTTATCTGTAGCTTTCATAATCCCAGTGAAGAGAAAAAGAGGTGGCATGAGCAAGAAGTGAAATTAAAGGAATAGTTTCACACACTTAGACAGTAAGTAAGATCTGGTAATCAAGGAAAGGGAGAAGAACTGACTCCCACAGTCACCCAAATCCAAGCTTAATTGTATTCTGAATAGGAACACATCTAAATAGCAACAAAATAGCTGGATAATGGAGGTCAAAGTAATCATCATCAGACATAGTCTACCTGGAGGCCAGTAAGATGGAATACTGCAAGGATCTATCCTGAAATATGTCCTGTTTAGAATCTTTAACAGTGACCTGGACCAAAGGTTTTCTCATCAGGTCCATAGATGACCCCAAACTAAGAGACCCCAACCAGAGGGTAAATTTGCCATCCAGACAGACCTAGACAGGCTGGAGAAATGCGCTGACAGGATCTTCCTGAAGTCCAACCATGTGAAATGCAAAGTTCTATACCCCAGCTGGAGAGAGGCTGGAACGGACTGGCTGGGAAGGAAATTTGCTGAAAAGGACAAATTTGATGGGAAGACAGCAAATGGAAGTTAATCCTACAGTGTGCTCAGGCAGCAAAGACAGCCAACAGTATCCTGGGCTGTATTAATTTAGGGCCACAAATTAATAACACAGCAGTAGAAGTTTTTGTTGTCATTCAAATTCCTTGGAAGAATCAACTCCAGATGAGTTTTGGCTTAACTATCTGCATTCCTACATGTATAAGTAGCATTTCTGAACTCATACTTTGAGGCCTACTCCTGGTATTACCTCCTGTATATTTATTTTTCAAATTGGAGTTCAATAACAAGTTCCCTATTTAGCCAAGTTGATATTCTGTAAGATCTGCCCATTTTCCTAAGTATCAAAATGGATTGTTCATGCAGTTGGAGGAGATTGTCTTTTAAGGCTTCATCATTTTCTGGAGGTTCTTTGCCTTTTGAGCTGCCTCATACACGATCCCTTCTGTTAATTCCATGAGTAATCCAGAGTCTGCTCTCCTAAAGCCCAGGATCAGTGCTCATCATCTCAGCTGCTTCACTCCCCTCGGCATCTTTAACTCCACTCTTTCATGGTCACCAACATTCAAGGCTGCCACTGACTACCACAGCTGCAGAGAGCTCTATCTTATCAGTGATTCAGGTCCAGCTGTGTATCACCTGCTTGGCCTATGCAGTACCTGGGCCAAGTACCCCTGATGCTCCTCAGAAACATTCCTCTTGTGTCTTACCGTGTTGCCCTTCTAATCCAGGAGGTTAATACTCCCTGTGAAAATCAGGGTCTGTGATACAGATTTACTCTAAAGAAAATGTCGGTTTCTATTCACTTTCTTCACATTTTAGACAAAACTTGTCTGATTTTTCATTCTAAATCAGGTAAATTACAATTTCAGCTGAGCTATTCCTATAGGCTTGGAGCATAAGAGAGGGACTATCACCTTTCAGTCAAAAAATGTCATAATCCAACTTTCTGCTTCCTAGAGCTTATAGGATAATATATAACCCAATGCCACCTTTAGTGTTTATTTTTTAACACATCTTCCTCTGTACAAAATAGCCCCTTCTCTGCTGCCAGGCAACTGAAAGGCAGGTCAGATACTGGATCCTGTATGTGTTTCACCACAGAGTCACACAGGCTCATTAATCCTATGAAGCAGTTACAGCACTGTGTCCCTATATGAATGACATGGGTCATAATACTTCTGCAAAATCTACAATAAACAGATCAAAAACATTGCATATAGTAGCTAAGACTGATTGTATTGATTTCTGTAAAAACAGCAGTTATGCATAGGAATTTATATCCAAATAGTACTCACTGCAGTTACAGAAATCAGAAATTCTACCAAAATACCTCATCTGCTGTGCTACTTATATCACAGAAACTAATGACCAAGTCCAGCTACACTGGTTAATTTAATATAAACACTGTGCTTAAACACATCTTTCAAATATCATCTTGGCCATGATTCCAAAAATAGAGAAATTCTTAACACCAAGCAGGCCTAGAACACAAAGCAAATACTTGCATCTGTCATTTCATTACCCAGTAAGTTACAGAAGTTTTAGATGCATCAAGTCATCCCTTTCCATTGTATCTGACCGTTAACACAGTCATTCTGACAAGTACTGTTTTAGTTCAAAGAAGTTTAACACAGGACAAAAAAATGTACTTTTACTATCAATGGGAATAAAAAACATATTGAAATAGTCTGTGCAAATAACTGCGCTAAACATACAACTTTTGTTTTGTTGTTGTTGATTTGTTTTTCAAAGCAAATAAATTTTTTCCCCTTTTGATATTTTAAAGCAGTGTTCCTTGCAGACCCTCTAATCCCTATTCTTTTTTTCTGGTCATGGATTTTATCTGGCCTCCAAGGGAAAACATCATTAGATAATTCATTAAGAATTCTCATTCTGGATCACTAAATACAGAGAAAAGTATCCTCCTGACTACTGTGCTAGTAATCAAGGAAATGCTTGTTCTAGTTCTTATATTAATCAAGACTAAATATTTGAAGTGTCACATACTGAAGTAACAACACATTTTTTAAACAACTTTTTGCTGTGCCATATGACTGCATTGATTTTTAACTTCATTAAGTTCTTTTGCCCAATAATCATTGTTTTTCACCTTTTTGTAACAGATTTCTTCCTACTTATGAGAAAAATCTATAATTCTCATCACTCAGCCAGCTTTCCAATGATAAACAAAATTGTCTGTGCTTCTATTTTATTGATCAGATCTCACTCTCAATCTCCCATTAGAAAATTACTTGAAATTATTTGCAATATTCAATTAGCAAATAATTGTGCTCTTGAGCAGGGACATTACTCAAGGGTTAGACTCAAGAGTAATGTAACTGCTAGTAAAGAATTCCTCAAAACCAAGCCTCTCATTTCTCCTGTATTTCTACATGAGTCAAAGTATGCAAAATCAGAAAAAAATAAATGAAAAGGCGAGTCTGACTTCATAAAAATTTAATGGACAGTGTATGTGTATATATATATATTAAAATATTGTAATTTTAAGTGCAACAAGTGTAACACTAAGAGGGGAGGTGGTGAGGATGATATGAATTCCTTAGTAAGGCTACTTTTTCACCTTGCAGTTTTTTAAACCAGAGACAAGAGATACGCACACAGACAAAAATTGTAAACCATGTGCTGATGAGCCTTCACAGTTCCAGAATTCAGCTTGAAGTCAATACTCTACATGAAAATATGAAGAATTTATTAGTTAAAATTCATTTCTTCAAAGTTTCAAAATTGTCATCATCTTTTTTATATCACCACTCTTTTATCTTTTGATGTGATGTTATATTCAAACAATTTAGTGCCATGCAGATACTGCTGAAAAAAAGCAGTTGTCAAAAAATTCTCTATCAACTACTTAATTTTTACATTTATACATCTTCTACTCACAGTCTCCTGTGACAGATCTGATCATTGATGTTATACTAGGGCCCCTCAGTGTAAAGAATTAAAAGATTACTATTTGAAATAAATATTATTATTTCAGCAAGGAAGTTCTAATCTTTTAATGAAGTATGCAAATCTTGTTTTACTTTTCAAATACTTTTGTATTTTTTTACCGTTTGACAGTTTTATTAGCACATGAAAGCAGTCAACATTGTTTGTTTTCCCGAGCTGTTATGGAGGGAATACTATTTTCAGCTCCAGAAACTCAAACTGAAACCTTATTTTGGGCTCAAATTCAGCCCACAGGAGGTACTATACAATTTGGTTTGTCTTGCAGGCTTTGCCTGTGACAAACTGCAGCTGACTCAGTGAATGGCTGTTCACTTCTGTCAAAGCCAGTCGATATTTCCACTTGCAAAGTCAGTAACAGCAAACATCAAAGATCTCCCTCTCACAACTGCCTTTGCATACCTGTGCCTATGCCACAACTGCATTGTTCCTTCAGTCCGTCCTCCCTCACCCTTTCCCAAATGCCTTTTCCTGTCATACCCTTCTCAATAGAGATGAACTGGCACCCTGAAGTGTTGCTAATGTCTTAAAAATAGTCAAAAGCATAGAAAGCTTTTTTGTCAAACTGCAAAGAACCAACTGCCTGTCTGGGACCACCAGAGAACATACACACACAACCCCCCACCCCCACCCCCAAATATGCTTCCTGGCTAGAATTTAGACTGTAATGGGAACTTGAGACAAGATTATTGTCCAATTATCTCAGGTGTGAGGAGAAGTAAACAAGGCTCAGGAAATAAGAATGTATCAGTGCTAAGAATCAGACCTAGCTGGCCTCAGCATGTGGAGGAGAAGAAGGGTTATGGGTATGTGATGATGAAATGTCTCCAGACAAAAGAGAAGCAGTAAACCCTTCCCTTCAGGAAGAACACACACACATGGAACATTCATGTGAGAGGCAGCTGAGAAGGGGTCATAAACCAGCAAAGACCCCCAAAGTGCTCCCCCCCGACTCATTCTGGTGGCCTTTCACCACCAGAGGACTTCACATGATCCAAGTGAGGCAACAAATCCAAAGCCTTTTGCAAGAGACTGCAAAGCTTCTCCCCACTAGAAGAGGTGCTGAGTATCTCCCAAATGTATGATGGACTCTGTGTTTTATGGGACACTCACCACCAAGAAGACCAGCAGAACCGGACCCACAGGATTTTGCCAGGTTCCAGGAAGTGGTGATACGATTTCTATTTACTCTCTCTTTGTCATTCTCTTTCTTCCCTGTTCCCTCCTTTTTCCTGCTTCTCTCTCTCTCTCTCTCTTTGTCTCAATTTACTGTTAAAGAAAAACCATATTATTGACTTTAGCATATGGTCTCATTTGCACCTTAATTCAGGCAGAGAAATAATTTTAATAATTGGATCATAACCACTCTGCAGCAACTGCTATTTTAATCATTGTCACTTCTACAAGTATTGCCTTCACTTGTTTGGGCTTCCCTTGTCTGGACTCTGAGAATGATAACATGGCTATGTGTGGTAGTTTGACCCTGGATAAATGCCTGGTGTCCAGCAAAACGCCTTCAAGGCCTCTCCCCCTGCCTTTTGCCTTCCAGAGGGAAGGGAAAAAAAAACCAGCTAGGAATTTACGGCTACAGATACCAACCAAAAGAGGAGCTTTGATTAATACCATGGGCAAAGCAGAAGTTATAATAATGCTAAAATTTATTACTAACAAAGTAAATACTAAAAATAAGAAATAAAAACAGGTTAGAAACACTTTTCCACCACCACCCCTCAGTCTGTCCATGCCCCCTCCTCCCCCCACTGGTGCAGGGGACAGGGAATGGAAGGTTTACAGTCAGTTGTTGTTGGGTCAGCCATTCGGAGTTTCACTGTAAGTCCAAAACTTAAGCAACAGTTCTGTCTCAGGGGGCTTTCATCTGGGTTGCAAAGCGGACAGCTTGCTTCACCACAGTCGTCACCATGGTCACAGGGGAATCACAACTTTGAGTCCTTTCCCTGCGCTCCATGGGGTCCCCCCCATGAGAGAGATCCTCTGCTCTCTCTTGTGGGTCACTCCATGGGGTGCAGTCCCTCATGAAAAGCTGGCTGTACCTGCTAAGTGTGAGTTTCTCCCTACATGGGTCTCGGCTGCAAATCTCAGCAAGACTCTGCTCCATTTTGGGGTCTCTCACGAGGTAACAGCTTCTTTCATGCCTCCCTCTGCTCCAACAGGGGGGTCTTTGCACCCCAATGGATCCCATGGGCTTCAAGGGGACAACTTGTAATCACTATGGTCATCACCACATATTCAGGGAATAATAGTTTTAAGTCTTCTCCCTGATCCTTGGGATCCCTTCCCCTCCTTCTCCTATTCTCCTCCTGCACTGACCTTGATGTCTGTGTTGTGATGTTGTTAATTCATGGCTGCCAATATCTACCTGTGCAACAATTCTTAAATATTCTTTCATGCAGGGGCATAACTTAATGGTTCAAAAGCAGGAAGTTTTCCTGGGAACTGGCCCTCATTAGCTCTGCTCTATAGGATGGAGAGAAACTTCCATAGGCTTCCAACAGAAGCCAATCTTCCTCTTATTAAAAAAAAAACCTAATCAGAGAAACCCACGACACTATGTTAGGTTTGATCAATCTGGTTCCAGCCTCTAGTTTTACTAAGCAGTGTGCCTTCATGGCCAAGCAAGCCAATGGCATCCTGGCTTGTATCAGCATTAGCGTGGCCAGCAGGACCAGGGCAGTGACTGTCCCCTTGTACTCAGCACCAGGAAGGCCACACCTGTGACCAGTTCTAGGCCCCTCAATTCAGGAAGGACATCCCGGTGCTGGAGTGTGTCCAGAGACGGGCAATGGAGCTGGGGAAGGGTCCAGAGCACAAGTCTGATGAGGAGCAGCTGAGGGACCTGGGATTGGTTATCCTGGGGAAAAAGAGACTCAGGGGTCACCTTGTCAGTCTCTACAACTACCCAAAAGGAGGTTGAAACAAACTGTGGGTTGGTCTCCTTTCCCAGGCAATAAGTCAAAGGACCACAGGAAATGGCCTCAAGTTGTATCAAGGGAGGTCCAGGACGGACGTCAAAAAGAATTCACAGAAAGGGTTTTTAAACTTGGAGCAGGCTGATCAGGGATGTGGTGGAATCACCACCCCTGAAGGTGTTCAAGAAACAAGTGGACATGCCACTCAGTGATGTGGTCTAGTTGACATGGCAGTGATTGGTCAAAGGTTGGACTCAATGATCTTGGAGGTCTTGTTCAACCTAAATGATTCTGCAAAGCATGAGCTGTGTTTTTTACAAATGGACAGGCTGCAGGATCTGTGCCAGATCCTTTGTGCTTTTATCCTTTTAAAGGAATAGAAAGAAAAACAAACAAATAAACAAAAATCACCTACACAAAACATCCCAAAGGAAGTACAAACACTCAACCTGCATCAGTTTGAGTCACCTTTACCCTTTAGCTGAGAAAATTGTCTATAAGCATTAATTTGAATTATACTTTGTTTCCTGACATTACAGGAATTGTTGTACTTACTTGGCTGACATTGTTAAAAAAAAAAAAAAAAAAGAAAAAGAGAATTACAGGGAAAAGATTGTGTCATTTAAATCTAATTAAGGTTTTAATAAATCCAATTTTTCATCATTAACTATGATGTATTCCCTTTATAGTCTAAATTTATTGCCTATCCCCAATAAAGAAAAATGTTTAGAGATAGAAAATTGAGGCCATGACACCATATAAATTAGGTATGTCAGATACAAGGGAAAATGCTCTACAGTACATGCCTAGAATGCTTTTCAGTCAACTTCATAAAAATGTGTGCATAATACATGTCCTGCTGCTATTTTTGCTGCAAAGACAGCCTAGCATCTCTACACAACTCTGTTTTGTCTTATTTTAGGAGGATAGTAAGAAGTAGAAAAGCACTGCTCTATCTATATCACAAAAAATAACTACCAATTATTTGCCATTTACTATTAGTTTTCTTTAGTATTTAACAGGGTAAATTCTAACAAAAATTATTGCAGCATTACCAAGAACTAAAGTTAATTTTTAAAGCCTGGAATGATACAGCTGTGATTTAGACACTCAAAATTGTATGCAAGCTTCTAACTTGCGTAATTATATATAAACCCAGAGCAAACAGCTTTCAATCCCAACCTTGGAGATGCTACCAAAGTGTTCATGTCCTTATTCACACAGTTGTAGCTCTGAATTTGAGCACTATGCTTTCTGATTCACTTAGTCAGAAAGTCTCAATAAGAAACATTTTGAGTAGTGCAATCAGTTAGAAAAATAAGCAATCAAGCTGGAAACTTGGGAGTGAGATCTACTCCTAGCTTCTCCTTTAAGCTGGAAAACTGGTTTCCTTACAACCTTTCCATATGTAGTGGAAGGTGGGTAAGCATCTGAGGTTACGTGGAATAAAATATGATTAGTCATGGATTAAGTGATTCTTTGAGTCTAGAAAAAGACATGTTCTCAAAGAACAAAGAAAACTATTGCCTATCCAATAATTAGGAGAATAAAAAGAAAGCTGCGTCTACTTGAAACTCACCAAAAGAACTTGTAGGAATCTTTACAAATACTTAGAAAGTTTTCTCATATTCAAATATTTCAGAACATTTGCTTAGTTTTAAGGAAATTGCCCAAATGCAAGATCTATACTATAATGTTTCAGTAGACCCAGTTCTTCTGTTCTTATGTATCCCATCCTAGCAATGCTAAAACAGTTTGTTATTAACTAAAAGTCCTCACTTCTACAGTGCCTGTGTTCATTCATGGTTTTCATAACCTCTCACAAAACCTTCATTTTTCCAACTTCATCTATTGAGGAAACAGAGTTCTAGACAGGTAAAGTGACAGGCTCAAGGTCTGAAAGCAAACTGCAGCCAAGATGAACACAGATGTTAGATCTTCTTAATTTTAGTACTTTGTCTAACACAGATATGTTTACTTGCCAATACTGTTTAATAATATTCAAATGACTCTGTAGTATAAGTTAAATATGCTACTGTTCTCCTATAAGTTGTCATGTAAGATTAAGCACTCTGCAAAATGAAAAGGTCCTCCTTCTTATTTTGTCACCTTTAATTTGATTGGAAATTTAACACTGGAAATAAAAGGTAAGCATTAATTTACAGGCTCAATACCTTCGCTGGAAAATTAAATCATCCAGGAGTCTACATCTGCAAAACAAAATTTATTATCTGTAATTAACTAACCTTTAGAAAAGCCTTTTTTTAATTTCCTCCTGTCAGTGTACGGGGAAGATGAAACCATAATAAATGTTAGCAGAGAAGATACTACGTCAGAATAAGAGCTCCTGCAAATGTCCAATGCATAATGCAGTTAAACTCTCAGTTAATGAAAGTTCAGACATTACATGATCTGTATTTAGATTCAGAGAGTTAAATCATTGATACACAATTGCATCAGAGAATAAAGAGTCCAACTTTATTAGGTCAGATACAAAGTAATGCATGAATGCAGAATCCACTGTATATAGTTTTATGTCTTTTATCAAAAAAAAAAAAAAAATCCAAGTACTCACAGGCTTACCAAAACAGAAGTCTCTTAATTTTGTATTCTTCAAGTCTTCTGCTAGAAGCAAATAGGGATTTGTAGAGAAGTCGGACAATTAATTTTCTTTTGTCGATTTTTACCCTGATCTTCTCTATTTACAGAGTAGAAGCCCACAGTGATGCTTGCTAAAAGTATTAAATCACCACAGAAGATTTGAAAATATGCAATCCCTGGTCTTTCAATTGGGTAGAATGTAGGTGAAAACAACGTTCTTGTTTGTTGTTGTAAAAATAGTTGTTTTGCTCTAACATCAGCAACTAATGCTGGACAGTATCACACTTTCTTCTCAAAGAAGGAATCCCTACAAACACGAGTAGTTTAGTTGTAGTAGTTTACGTGGGGATTTATGCTGCAGTTCATCTACTTTTTTCTCTAAAGTTTTTTAGTTAGTTTCAGACAAATGGATTGTATATAGGAAACCTAAGTACAATACAAAGAAGCATAGGCACTTTCTGTCCTCAGATATGCTTCAAACATAATAACATTCAATATACAAGGTCAGACTTTCTCCTGTCTTGGAATAAGTTCTGCCAAATGAGGGGCCTGTCAGGGGTAGTCTGATTGTTGTCAAGACACACTATGCCGCTCCTTCAAAGGAAACCTGGGGCAATCTTCCAATAAATCCATTGGTCTGGTTATTCACAGACTACGAAATATATACATCAGACCATGGTGGCTCCTCTCCTGTATTGCCTCTGAATCCAGAAAGAGTACTGGGTGCAGTTTAACAAAGTCAGGATGAACCAAGATGATGCCTTAATACAGGCAATGATTTGAATAACTGCAGAGCCTGTGTTAGCAGGAATAAGGGGATGGGATTTAGATTAGATAACAAATGCAACTTAGATAAAAGCATGATGTCTGTAAATAGCCTGTATTTTAATGAGATCAATGAAATGACAGCCAAGATTACCAAACACTACGTAGTCTGCTTGTACCATCCACAATGAAAGGAAAAGAGTGTGGCTTCAGAGGCAAGAACTAAAGTTCAGAGTATATAACCTACATATACTATTTGCACTCTCCTTTTTTTG
This sequence comes from Dendrocincla fuliginosa, assembly GCA_035047845.1. Classification (NCBI taxonomy): domain Eukaryota; kingdom Metazoa; phylum Chordata; class Aves; order Passeriformes; family Dendrocolaptidae; genus Dendrocincla; species Dendrocincla fuliginosa. The sequence goes on from JAWWMO010000001.1 coordinate 14,587,549, forward strand.
AACAACCACTATGATAAACATGAATATGTATAGTTATTTTTAAGAAAACAACTTTTCTAAAATGAAAAATAGCTAAGGTTGTAGGAATTTCTGTGCTAATGCAGGGTTGTGTTATCATGCAATAACAGAAAATGGCAACAAAACATAGTACAAAAATATTTTTTTGGGTTGCTATTGCAATACACTTGCAAATATTTACTCAAATTGCAAGACTGAATAGCTATTTTTTTCTTTTATGTGCTTGAACTCCTTCTGGAATTGCATAGCAACTCAGTTGTTCCAGTTCTTAAAGAACTAATTTAACTCTATGCCAAGAGCTCAAAAAACCCATTTTGTTGTTTTTTAGCTAAAAAAGTTCTGGACATATAATTAAGTGCCATATAATTATAGTTAGTGCCTTTTATTTTTTTTCCCATTCACGGGTTACATTGAGGATTCATGTCTTCAACCATCCCCTCTGTTTATTTCTTCAGCTCTGGACAAAGTCATAACACTATTCAAGTAGTAATACATTCCAGATGCTAAATTAAATATTTCAATATTTCAAGGGAACTAAAGATGTTGACTGACTATTAACAAAGTAGTGCAATTTCTTTGTGAAATAAATGTTAGTAAAAACTTTTGGAATGTATTCATTTCTCATGTACTCATTACAAATATTTTGTACGGGATTCATCCATACATGAAAGTACTGCAAATGCCATCAATTCAAAAATATTGGTGACAGAAATTAGACAGGAGTGAGAGTTACATGGTTTTACATTCTTTGACTGTACTCAGAGTGCAGTGGAGACATGAGATGAACTTGAAATACATAAAGCACTTCCATTTCCCCTCAAGTCTAAGATGGGCCTCAAACTCCCATGTCCTCTTTCAGTGACTACCATGTCGTAGAGACTCTATGGCATTTATACTTTTTTCCTAAAAGTAAAATATTTTCAAAAGCTACTATCAGATATATCTTAACAAGTGACCTGTGCAAAGGATTTGCAGTCTTCGGGGTTTTTTACTGAAATATCTCTTTTTTTCATAGTCAATAATTCTCATAAAACTAAAATTTAATATTACACTTTTGCATTTTAGAAAATATCAAAATATCTTGCAACCACAGTAAAAAAAAAAAGGCAATAAATAAAATAATTCATTTTAACCAGAGGTCTTATTTATATATGTGACCAATAAGTTTATTAACAGCAGACCTAGTATTTAACAATGCCATAATGACTTGCTTTGAATTGTGGTACTGCTGCTTACCTAAGAGTAGGATTCCCTGAAGGAATCTGAAATTTAGTTTCAGTAAAATTGTTCATTCTAAATTAGAATATTTGCGTTGAACTCCTCAAGTTTCTATTACATGAAACAGGGGAGGAGAAATTCTGTTTCAGAACCCAAATACAAGATGGCTTTCTTAAAATGTTATCAAATAATGCTTCCACAATCCAAATATTTTATCCAGTAACTTTCTAGAGAAACATCAGAAGAAAAGGCAGCAGCAACCTCTGTGCTCTCTGTAGGTACTATAGAGACACATAGATCTTTAAGCACCCTAATGGCTGACACCTGCCTCAAAAATTGTTCCTCTGCTTTGCATTATGCAAAACAAGGTAACAGTTTATCAGCCTCAATAGCAATAGTGTTTCAGACCCCAAATATTTTCAATCTGTATTGTAGCCAAATACAGCACAGCAGAAACAAGATCCACACTAAGTCTGCCATCTACAAAAATATGTAAATTATACTTTTTATCAGTTCTTTAAGTTAAACTAGGAGAAACAAAGAGGATTTAAATTGGTAAACAACATAAGATACATGTTCCTTGCTTGGATTTATGCAGGTCATGGCAAGATCAGTGATAGATAGCATTAATTTGCTTTTTTGAAGAATTAAAACAAATAAAGGTTTTATTTAATGTTAATAATTATCCTCTTAAAATGACCACACAAGATACCCTCAAGAAAGTCAATTATTTCTCAATAAATGTCATCTTTTTTTTATAAGATCTCTCTACCACAAACCTGGAAAAACACATCTTCACAGTAAGGCAATATTTTCACACTGATCATATCAGTAGGCTGAGTAAGTGGTCATTCTTTGAATTTTGAAGCAAATTATTGTAAGGAGTCAAAAGCATGGTCTCCTAGGATCTTGATAAAGACACCTAAGCAGATATTAATTGTAGTTCAAATTCCTCTCTTCCTTGAAGGATGGAGTCTACTTTTGTCTCCATGGGCTGAATCAGCTTCTGACACAAATATATATAATATATTCAGAATTTATTGCAGACCAAGTTCCCAAAAAAAATGCGTGAATAAGAGATAGCACTATTCCAGCCAGACAGGAAGTCCATATTATAAGTTAATTTCCAGTGTTAAATACTTATACAACCTCACATAAATATTGCAACAGTTCATCTCTTCAGATTGCCTGTGATTGCCGTTTCATTACTGTATATGACTTTCATTGTCACACTGTGTTATGAATATAAAAAAACTTTCATTAGATGTAAATTTTCATGAAAAAGCTTAAACTGCATGTTTAATGAGCAATTTGTCAGGCTCATTTAGAATCCTGCTTTCAGTGATTCAATCATCACCATATATACATGTAATGCACAATTTAATTTAATTACTTTTGATTGCTTAATGAAAAATCCAATGGACATTTTGAGCATCACAGCTATAGAATGAAAATTATTTTTACATTTTTTATTAACCTTCATAGGTAAAGATGATCAAGTTTTACATTTTAGAGGAAAAGGAAAAAAACCTCTAAATTTAGCACCTTTTTTTAACATAAATTCATCGAGTTTTAAGGTTGAAACAGGTAAATCCTCATTGCCTGAAAATGACAGTTCATTGCTTTACTTACAATTTGCCCATGAACTGAAACAAATATCTTGTGATTGCTAAGAATGTCCCAAGACTAATATTGCTATTCTGAATGGCACCCTGTCTTTACTGGAGACATCAAGATATAAAGCATTTCTTTCACTTATTACAAGAAACACATTTGCAATAAATAAAAGCTAAATATAAAGTTGTCATGTCTATACTTAACTCAGGGTTACATTGTTTCAACTACAAGTTTCAGTTAATATTCGTTAACAGCAAATGCAATTCATGTGGAAGGTTCCTCTTTAGGACTATTCCTGACAAGAAACGTAATTGCCACCAACACTTAAAGTACACTAGAAAGACTTAACCAATTATGTAGGGACACACACAACAAGAATAGCAAGCACGAGAAGTGGCAAGGACCTGCTCCAAATAAAACCCATAAACCTCATGCAGGTGCTCTTGTAATGAAGGCACTCTCCTCATAAACACCACAAACTGCATAAAGGAGCTGTCCTCATAAAACAAATAGACATAACATTCTCCAAAACCCCATAAACCTCCTAAAAGGGCTTCCTTCATAAATGGGCTTTCTTCATAAACCACATAGACTTCATAAATAATTGTTCTTCAAAAACACCATGAATCTCAGAAAGGTGCTCTCCCCATACAACTGACAGGCTTCGTAAAGGTGATCTCCACATAAAAACACCCTTCACATAAAGCCCATAAACCTCATAAGGGCTCTGTCCTCATGAACACCATAAACTTACAAAAAGGAACTCTCCTCATACACCATAAACCTCATAAAGGAGACCTCCTCATACAGTTCATAAAAGCACTGTCCTAACAAACACCATAAACCACTTAAGGGCACTATCTTCACGGAGGTGCCCACCTCATAAAACCCATAAAACTAATAGAAGCCCTCTTCTCATAAAGCTGATGAAACTCATAAATGCACTCTCCTCTCAAACTCCAGAAACCTCATAAAGGAATATTCCTCATAAATCTCACAACATCATAAAAGTGCCAAACTCATAAAAACCAAAACCCAAAAAACACGCAGTCCTCATAAACTCCCAAAAAAACATAACAGCACTTATAAAGGCAATGTCCTCATGAAGCCAATAAGCTCATAATGGTGTTGTCCACACAAAGCCCATAAACCCCATAATGGTGTTGCCCTTGTAAAGCCCATAAACCTCATACTGGTGTTGTTCCCATAAAGCCCAGAAACATCAAAAAACTGCTCTGTTCATAAAGGCCGTAATCCTCATACTGGCGCTAAAGTTATAAAAACTACAAACCTCATAAGGGGGATGTCTGCATACCCATAAATCCATAACCCATAAATCTCATAATGGGGCTCAAATAGTAAATGCGCTGTTGCAAGAAAGCCAATAAACCTCATTAATGCTATAACCTCACAACTGCCAAAAACCCCATAAAGGGCCTCTCCTCACAAAGCCCATACACCTTATTTTTATACTGTCATCACCAAGGCCATGAGCCTCATAGTGGCGTGGTCCTCATAAAGCCCGTTAACCTCATAATGGTGCTGACTTCAGAAGGGCCAGAAACCTCATGAAGGCACTGTGATCATAAAATCCATAAGCACCATAATGGGGCTCAAATCATAAAGGCACATTCTTCACAAAGCCCATAAACCTCATAATGGTGCTATCCTCATAAATGCCATAAACATCATAGTGGTACTGTCCTCATAAAGCCCATAAAATACATGATGGCACTGTTCTCATGAAGCATGAAAAAACCTCATAATGGCACTATCTTCATAAAGACCATGAACCTCATAAAGGTGCTGTCCTCATAAAGCCCATAAGCCTCAGAGCAGGGCTCAAGTCATACAGCCTCTGTCTTCATAAAGCCCTGTCTTCATTTAGGGGAAAACTAAAATGTGTCCCTGGAGTAGGCAGGGGCCCTCTTCCCAAAAACCACCACAACCTGTGAAATTAATAGACCTTAACCAGAAAATGTATAGAAAAGGATAACAGTTCTTAACTACAAATATATATATAACTAAAACCAGAACAGAACAAAACAGCAACACCAGAATCAGAACCTTTAAAAGCATTGAGTTGTACCTCTGCTCCTTTCGGTACAGTGACATTTACAGACAGCAGGATGATGTTGCACCTTGGAAGGTGATGGCTGCGAGGGTCACTCGGGGTTCCAACAAGACGAAGACGAAGGATAGGCAGAGATGCTGGCTCTGATAATTCACATGGGAATGGTGGCCACGAGGATGTGATGAAACCTTTCCATGGGCAGTGCAAGGACCCTCCTCTACCGTCCTTTATCTGAAAAAGGCAAATGTTGCAAGGGCGGGTAGGAAGGTAGGGTTTAGCAGCTGCTCTGCAGGTGGTGTCGTCCCTCAGGAACTCTGTAGCAAAACCCAGGTAGCAGTGACTGCTCTCTCTCCCAAGGACAACACTGAGCTCCCAGAGTTGGGGGCTGAGCCAAAGGAGCTCCTTCTAAGATGCTTCCAGCAGCCCCAAAAACAGTGGCTCCCTCTCACAGCAGCCACTGAGAAGTGCGTCCAGCACTAGTCAACTAGCCTCCCCAACCCCATTAATTAAGTTGGAATGCACGGCAATCAGCCACCCTTTTTGTTAGCTCGTAATGGGGGATTGGGCATTAGCACCCAGACTTCTCTGTTGGTATGGGAGAGAAAAATTTCATGAAAGATTTTGAAACTATAACATGCCCATAAACCTCATAACTGTGCTGTCTTCTCAAGCGTCATAAACCTCATAGAGGTGCTGTCCTCATAAAGCCCATAAACCTCATGAAGGGGCTCAAATTCTAAAGGTGCTGTGCTCATAAAGCCCATTAACCTAAAAATGGGGCTGATCTCATAAAATCCATAACCCTTATAAAGGCACTGTCCTCATAAAGCCCATTAACCTCATAATGGCACTGTCCTCATAAGTCTCATAAACCTCAAAATGGGGCTGACATCACACAACCACTGCCCTCACAAAGACCATAATCCTCATACTGGCCCAGTTTTCACAAAGACCATATGCCTCATAGTAGTGGTGTCCTCATAACACTCATAAATATCATAATGATGCTGGCTTCATAAAGCCTGTAAGCCTCATAATGGTGCTGTCCTCATAATGGTGCTGTCCTCATAAAGCCCATTAACTTCACTAAGGTGCTATCCTTATAAAGCCTACAAATCACATAAAGTCCATAAACATCATAATGGGGTTCACATCCTAAAAGGGCTGTTTTCATAAAGCCAGTGAACCTCATAAAGGTGGAGGCCTCATAAAGGTGCTGTCCTCATAAGGGCCATAGACCTCATAATGCTGCTGTCCTCAAAAGGCCACAGAATTTGAACAGTGAATCACATAAATTGAACAGTGTTCACATAAAGGCCTTAAACCCCATAATGATTCTTTCCTCATAAAGTCCATAAACCACAAAATGGCACGGTCCACATAAAAGCCACAAATCCCATAAAAGAGCTGTCTTCAAAAAGCCCACAAACCACATAAATGTGCTATCGTCATAAAGACCATAGTCCTCATTATGGTGCTGTTCTCATAAGTTCCACAAACCCCAGAATGTCTCATTTCTCACACAGCCCATATATCTCATAGTAGTGGTGTCTCATTAACCTCTTAAACCTCATAATGTGTCCGGCCTCATAAATCCCACAAACATCATAACGGAACTAAAACAAAAAGGCACTGTCATCATGAAGTTCATAAGCCTCATAATGGCACTATGCTAACAAAGCCCATAAAACTCATAATGGGACAGTCCTCACAAAGACTATATACCTCATAGTAGTGGTGTCCCCATAAAGCCAATAATCCTCATAACGATGCTGGTCTAATAAAGCCCATAAACTTCACAATGGGGCTCACATTGAAAAGGAGCTGTCACAGTAAAGCCCATAAAAATCATAATGATCTTGTCCCCTCAAAATACATAAACACTATAATGCAGCTCTCATTCATAAAGGCCAGAAACCCCATAAAGTTGCTGTCCTCATAAAGGCCATTAAACTCATAATGGTGCTGTCCTCATAAAGTGCAGAAACCTCAAAATGGGGATGACTTCTTAAAGGCCATAACCCTCATAAAGGCACTGTCTATATAAGGCCCATAAATCTCTTAATGGTTTTGGCCTAATAAAGGCCCTGTACTCATACAGCACATAAACCTCATAATGGGTTTATCATCAAAAAGCCCACAAACCTCATAATGGCATTGACGTCCTAAGGGACACAAACCTTATAAAGGTGCTGTCCCATAAAGCCCATAAACCCCATAATGGCCCTGTCCTCACAGTGCCCATATACCTTATAGTCGCAGTGCCCTTATAAAACCCATAAAACTCCTAATGGTGGTGTCCTCATGAAGGCTCAGCACTCATGAAGCCCATAACATCATAGTGGAGCTCACATCATATAGGCACTGTCCTCATAAAGACCATGAACCTCATAACAGCACAGAAATTATGAAGCCCATAAACCTCATAAAGGTGCTCTTCTCATTAATCCCACAAACCTCAAAATGACACTATCCTCAGAAATGCCATAACCTCTTAAAAACTCTGTCCTCAGAAAGCCCATAAATCTGATAATGCCCCTGTCCTCATAATGGCCATATACCTCAAAAAGACACTGTCCTCATAAATCCCATTAGCCTCATAATTGCACTGACCCCATAAATACTATTAAACTCACAATGGTGCTGCCCTCATAAAAACCATGAACCTCATAATGGTGTTGTCATCATAAAGTCTACAAATATCATAAAGCCACTGTCCTCATAAAGATCATAAACCTCATAATGAAGCTCACATCATAAAGGCACTGTCTACATAAAGCCCATAAACCTACTTATGTTGTTGACCTCATAATGCCCATAGACCTCATAATGGTTCAGTCCTCATAAAGATGCTGTCCTCCTAAAGCCCACAAACCTCATAAAGGCTCTGTCTTCATAAACCCCAAAATCTTCATAAATGTGCTGTCCTCATAAAGCCCAAAAACCTCATACAGGTGTGGCCTTCATTCTCAGGACACCTTGACAATCTCTTAATTTTTCCAACTGCAGTTTCTGAGGACTGATTTTTACTAGAGTTAGCTACTACCTGTGTTATACTTCACGTTTTCCCTTGTTCTTTGCATTACACTGATTTAGTGGTAATTAGGAATGGTGCTCTTTTTCTCTGAAAAAAGTAAACACTGTAGCATCAGTGGCTGTGTCAAGTCCATGTTCTGTTTTGTCAACATGTTTCTGTTCAATGCAGCAAAATCTATATTATTAATGAATAAAATGATTAATGATTTGAATTTATCACCTACCTACGTAAGTTTACCCTGGCTATTCCACTACCAACACACCTGCTAATTGTGGCAGTGCTCATTTTGCAAACACATCTGTCTGTTAGGAAGTTCCTTAAGACCATGGATTAGTCACAGAGCAGCCACCAGCTGCTGCTTCTTCCTATTCACAAAAGAAGTTACTCTCTCTGCATTTGCACCTCCAGTCTCCTTCCTGGAGTGGGAAATTCCATGTTCCTCAGACTTTTTACATTACTTTATTTCCTATTAATTCAACAGAAGTGAAGATATGGCAAAATCATTCTGTGGTGCAGCTCAAACTGTGATTATGACAAAGCTTGACATGTATCTGTAAATAGCATCATGTCATGCCAACATTAAAATTACTAATGTATGATTCCTGAACCTAGATAGTGGCACTGAATGTGCATATGGCAGCCTGCTCAGTTGCCACCATCTGTCCCCTTGCAGCAGCTGCCATAAGGAGCCCTGCACTAGCAAAATCTCCATCTGATCAGCAGTGCCCACAGGCAACAGGGAGAGTGGGGTCAGGGGCTTTTTTGAGTCAGGGGGTTCAGTTCCCTACCTTTGTCTGACAGTACAAAGATGCTCATGTCCTTTCCTTTTGTAGCTGTTAGAAGAATGGATGGTTTTCAGCCCAGTTCCTGTGCCAGCTTCTAAAAATGGCAAGATAAAACACAAGCCTTTGAAAGCAAACTTGAAGAGGATATTCACAAAATCTCAAATCTTAGATCTCAGGATAAAAACTATTAACAGATAACTTGAGTAAGTTAAACCCTACCCCAGTTACCTTCTTCTGAGCTTCTTTTGTTACTTAATGACCACAAAAGGATTTGAGACAAAAGCAGTCAATTACTTTTCCTCTCTTTTCTGGTGGGGGATTAGCAGATAGCAGCAACACATTTCTCTGTGACTAGATCTTCTTTTTCACTGGATATTTAAAGGGAAAGTTCAATAAATGACAGTGCTTAAAATAAAAACAGTAAATATTCATAGCAGAAAGCCCATAAATCTACTCATAATCCATTTAAGGGCCATTTTGATGTTTGTTTTAACATGGACCTAAAAAAGCATGAAGTATCCTGTTACTGCCTATATCCTTAATGCAGGAAACAGCTTCTGAAAAGACATCACTAGCTTTGCTACTGAATTACATCTGCTATCTCACTGCACCAGCCTGCAAATCTGTGCAAGCTTTAGTTATAGGTTACTCCAAATAAACCAGATGCAGATTCTTTCAACTACAGAGAAGCAATTTGCCATCTCTCACTCAAGGTCTCTCTCCTTCATTGAACTGACCCAAGAGCAGTATGCTGTCCCAACAAGCAGCAGTGGTTAAACTACAAGGCTTGAACAGTTCTTATAGATTTATTTTTCATTGATACTTTGCTAGTTTCAACTCATATTGAACTAAGTCTTTGGACTGTGACTTCAAGTAACTTCCTTTTAAAACATTTATGTTTAATAAATACAATAGTATTAATAGAAGTTTACTAGAAGAGAACTATTTGTCCTCTCCCAGTTTTCTTCAGTGCTAAACAACATTAGCCCTGAGTAAGAGCAACTGAGTCATGAGTAGTCCTTTCTCCTGACTTCAAAACTTCTTTTAGCTTAAGACAACAGGCATTGAAAGCCCTAGTGCATATTTTAAAAGCAACAAGAATGATTTCAATTAAAACCAAGGCTGGATGAAAAAAATCCAGTGTTACAGAAAAGCTCTAGACTAGACCACAGAATAAATCACACTTTTTTTATTGTATTAGCTATGTTAACCTCCATGCAGTACCAACTTACACTCTAACTTTTCTTTATCTAGAACCACCATAAATGCCTAGTTTATTAGAGATAGAGCTCACTTAGTCTGTAAATAAAGACTGCAAAGGCGAAGTAATGTACAAAAACATAATTATAAAATACACTAGAATGTGGAAAAAGAAGATTAAACCTTATTAAAATATCATCCCTGGGCATTAGTAACAGTTCTATAATTAATAACAACACAGTTCACTGCACTAAGTCCTATAACAGAAATTAAATCTCCATTTATGTATAAGAAAAATTAGGTTTCATAAAAAGACTGGGAGTGGATTTTTTTAAAATTTTTTTTTGTACTGAATATTGCACGCTTCTTGTAGATTAATCTTCAGAAATATATATTTAGTTGTGTGGAATAATTCACTAAGTAACATCACCTTACCCAAGACTGCAAATATAGTAGAAAATGGATGCACTTTGTGTTTTGCCATCAAAGCAGTCAGGACATTTGAGCCATTTAACATCTAAGTGAGCACTGAGGCAAATGAAAGCTTCATTTTTCAAAAATAAAGTGTGGTATAAACTGAGTAATTAATTAAAGTCCACAAATTTATTATTGAGTGTTTTGGGTTTTTTTTCCCCCTAGCACTAAAAGCTAGTCTATGTGGAGTTGTTGATGAGAGCAGAAATGTTGAAAGGGCAACTCTGCTTTACTGGGAAAAGACTTTTACAACTGAAGCAGAGCAGAGGGAATAAAAAGAGTACTTACAAAAACCTTCTCTAATCTCTGAGTCACAGACTAGCATTACATATTTTTTCTTGTAGGTTGTCTTAATAGCAGACTGCTTTAAGAGTTTAAGATTTCTAAAGCTCTAGTGAGCAACACAGAATCTTTACTTTCATTACTTCATGACATGCATAGGCTGATACACAAGATCAGAGAAATATGAGAAATAATAATATATTTTACATGCTTAGCTATTTGAAGCTATGTCCATGTCACATACGGAAACCCTTTCAGTAATATCTGATTAATAGATTAATTAGAAAAGCGTATGGACAGATGCAAGAAATCCCCATACTGAACGCCAACTCCACGAGGCCCATGGCCAGATAAGGGTATAGCTGTAGCTAAGCTGAAAGCCAACACCTCTCACACAAAGGCCAGACAGAGAAAAATCAAACAAATGAACAAACAAACAAATGAACACACAAACAAACTCAAGGCGCAGCTTAAATAGCACTCCGTGGCCCAAAAGTGTGGATGGGGGCTTCAGATGGGACTGGTCAGGGCCATCAAGGGTTATTAATCTACACAGGGCCCTAGCATTTGGCAGGACCAACTGATCTGGATCAGGAAAAGGAGAGATTCTGAGGGGTTTTTTCCAAGACAGGTGTTTGAGTTTCAGACCTCAGTGTGGAATTCCTTCCAAAAAAGCTTGGAGCCAACGCCTTAGTGTCGGTAAAGATGTTTAACAAAAGACACAAAGGGTGTGCATATCCTGATGTTATCTGCCTTAGGCACAGCCTTTTGTTCTGATTCTCTCCCCAGTCTGGGAGGGGAAAGACTGGCTCAGCTGGGGGA
>JAWWMO010000001.1:14599175-14612771 GCA_035047845.1 Dendrocincla fuliginosa
TTCTGATTCTCTCCCCAGTCTGGGAGGGGAAAGACTGGCTCAGCTGGGGGAAGGGATTGGTGTTTCTGGTTTTTCTGTGCAAGTCAGGAGTTCAGCGGCTCAGCTCAGAGGTGGGAGGACGGGACACACCAGGTCCGACATCACTGTGGGACCAGGATTGTGTCTTTTTGCTCTCTGGCTCTGCCGATCACCCTAGAATACCACGGGTACTGCGTGAAGAAGAGAAACATGCCTGTTTTCTACACTGCGGATGGCTGGGTTTCTGCTACTCTTACCACTGACTCCACAGCTGACTCGGCAACGGTACTGCTGCCATTCCCCTGAGAGAGAGAGGCCAGCCGGCCGTGCACGACATCACCACCTGCCATCCGTAAACGGTGCCGTCAACCCCTGAGGGAAAGCGTGAGTGGCCAGCAGCGGAGGTGCCACAGCGCCACCTGCTGTCCGTAGATATAATTGCATTTCCCCCTTTTGGGGGGGAGCCAAAAAGAGCTTTTTGACTGTTTGCCTTGTCGTTTGGGGCTGGAGGGGTTTGACTACAAACTGTTGTTGTTTGGTAATTTTCTGGAGATATATATATATGTGTGTGTATTGTGGTTAAGAACTGTTATCTTTTTCTTTATATATATATTTTTCCTAATTAAAGTTCTGTTTTCTAAATTAAAAGGAGAGGGACTATTTCTTGGCCAACATAGATATCTTAGTTCTCCCTCGAACTAAGACAACAGGTATAATATATCATTGTTAGAAATATCAAAATATTTGGAGACCAGGGTTGAAGGTAAAAAAATTCGCCTGTTTATTAGCTTACATCCCCTGTCCATTTCAGCTGGATGCACAGCTCTAAAGGGGGGAAGCATCACTCTCTTTGTAATTTCGGCGGGTGAAAATCAGTAACCATTATCCATTGAAAAGGCCACATGCTTAGGACTTTAAAATTTCTTTGCTTGCCCCAGCACCTGCATGCATGACAGGCTGTTTACACATTTCTCAGGAGAATATTTTCTGTAGTCTCTCTGCAGCAGATTCGGAGGTTTTTTTCCTTGACCAACAGCGTTAGCATTTCCTTCGGCTACCTGCAGTCCAAAAGCTGGCTCAGGCTGCTTTTAACTCCTCAAGAGGGACTTTTCCGTCATACCTACCTATTTAAGCATTAACACAAGTATTGCCCACTTTCTTTTCTCACTTCTTCTGCTCTGCCCTCTTTTTGTCTACATCCAAACTTTAGAGCCTAAGTCAGCTTTCACAGTTTCTTGCTCCCCCACACCAGCATGTTTTGGTGAGGACCCACTTCATTTATATTACCAAGGTTGAATGTTTTACAATCATCATATTTGCTTGGCAAGAATGATAATCTGTCAAAGATTGTACTAATCTAAAATGTCAATTCCTTTTTTCTTTTTTCTAATTGAAATAATATTGGGCTTCAATGTTATAACACTTTATACTTTTCTTTAAATACTTTCTTTAAATAAAATAAGTAAAATTGCACTATTGGTGTGTAGCCTGACTTAGTTCTTTCAGAAAGCAAGCAAAAGAAGTAAGCATATTCACTGGTGCCTGCTTAGTTCTTTTAGATCTTCAAAAAGATCAGGAGAAACTAGTTATTAACCTTTATAAGGAAAGTATTGAGAAAACTATCCTACTTAGTGGGAAGTCACCTGGTATTTAAAACAAACTAGATCATCTACGAAACTTTGTGACCCCTAACAGTTGAGGTTTTACTTTTCATTTCTACAATCTCATTTCAACCCTCCTGATGAGTATTTTGAATTCTTCTTACTTCATAAAACAAAATTTTCTAATGCCTTTGTGATAGCTTTTCCTTTGTCTAGAAAACACTTAACCTTTCTAAACTTGAATTTTTGCGTAGAAATGTGAAGATGAGCTGTCAGTTATATGCTACTATAATATTTGGAAAACATGGCCGCCTTTTAAATCACATCATTGAGCATTATTCAGAAATTTAAATCTTCACTTTAATTTGTAGAAGAAGGTATATGGATAGGACAAGAGGCAACAGGATAGAAAAGGGTCATTGATAATCTTGTAGACCAGACTTTTACTTTCTATTGAGCCCAAATACGATATGTTCACTTTACATTAATTCTGTGTAATTCTCTGTATGGAAGATATTTATGTATTGCTCATTCCCCATTCTTTTATAACTTCTCAACCTCAACTGCAAACCAGATTAAAATTAACCCTCGTTCAATTTGTCCTGCCATGCAAATGCCTGTTAGTTTTATTGATTGCATTACATAGAGTTTATATTGCCTTGGCAAACAGTATACAGGGACTATAAAACATACCCTAGAATAGGCCATGAAAACATTTCTGCAAGTCAAGCTTCATTGTCTGCTTGGAAATATGCTTGTAATGTACACTACATATGTGCAGAAGATAGGAGCACAATTTCTATAAAACTTGACAGACTTTAATGCAAAATCAGTGATGTTTTCAATGGGAGACAGATTCAAAACCAAGATAATGACCACTTTGTATTCATTCCTTAATTTGACATTTCCATGGGTTTACTTTATTTTACTTATTTATTTCCTGATGTTACTTCTTAATTATTGCATTTAAATGTGCTACCTCTGCTTTTGCTTGAAAAAGGTGTGGAGTTGAAAGTAGAAGTCAGCAGATTGGAAGTCAGCCTTCCAGACTCAGATGATCCTCTTCCTCATTCTTGGGGGAGAATGAACAAGCAGTATCATCAGAAGTGACAGATATTTAAATTATAATTAAGAATTAAAAGAGAAGCAACTTCTTTATGATCTTCTCCCAACACAAATTTCTCTCTATTTACATAAAAATGAATAAGTGCTCTTATTTATTGATGTTTCTCCTAAAATCTGACCTGTGTAGTTAAGGAACAAATCTTACACTCCTTTTCCCTGTTACTTGTTTCAAACTTGCTACCTGTCAATATTTGTCAAATGCAGTTTTCATTTGGATCAACTTGATTTTTTCCCAGCTTTCTAGGCTTAAATAAGAGCCACCAGTTTTATCACTTTTGCTGTTAACTGGCATGCCTCAGACTTTAGAGTTAATACTTGGCATCTCAGACTCTCTTTGGGTCAGGTTCCACAATGCAGATTCATAGTTTTAATAATATAAGTGGGAGGACATTTATTTCACTCTCTGAAATGCTAGATATGATAAAAAAATGATAAAATACTATAAAACAGCCTGAAGATGGTAAAGAGAGACTTTGTATGGTTAACACAAGCATTTTACTTTCTTGCTGTTGCCTCATTTCATATGTAAAATGCAAAATCCATCTCCTTTGGGACTTACAGGTATCAGTACATCACTAGAAGCCATTGCAATTTAGGCTGGCTTTAAAACCATGAAACGTGTATTTGCTTCTGTCTGCAAAGAACACACACTGGTGTTCAGAGCCAGCAGAAATGAAGTTAATGAAAGGTGTGAAGGGGGCAGAAAAAGCAAACGACTTGAAGAGGGAAGCCATTTGAACAGAATTAAATTTGACTACAATAATTGTGCAGTTCAGTGGTTGTACTCTGCCTTTTTCTCCAACAACCTAATCCTTATTCTTTGCATGTTTTTGCCTCCTGTTTTTATAAGTGACTTTCAAGGGGTGTCCATTCCTGTCATTCATTCTGGACATTCAACTGGAATGGGAACCAGTTTTTTGTTTCTATCTGCAGTCAACTGCCCTAGACATCAGTGCACTGCTGTATTGCTAGAAATGCACCTTTCCTCATGCCATCCCACACCTCTGTTTGCAAAGAGCAAACCACTTCAAATTGCACAGGGACACTTACACTTACTTATATATTAGACAGCATTTTTAAGACCATTTGTTTATTTGTCCTCTTAACCAAATATCGTTCTAGCAAAATGTTGCAATATTGAAATGTCAATGTTCATTTATGAACTACATTAAGATTCTCTAAATGAGTGTGCAAGTGAAGTGATTTGTATGCAAAGCATATGTGGCCTAATCAGATTCATAAATTCAATGCATATTTAATCAATTAGCTATATTTGATTCATTACCAGAAGTTAAAAAGTTTCCTTAATGATATGAAAGCAGAATAAACAATGGATCATAGATTTAATTTTTTCTAAATTAAACAGATACAAACATAGTACTTCATATTTCAAATAATGAATGAAAAATTCATATCAAGGAAAGAAAATCTAAAACTATGGCTGGCTTTCTCTAATTTGTTCTCCAAACCAGTTGTTATATAAGAGTTAAATATTTTTCATCTGTACAGATAACATTTTAGTAGGAATTAATATACTTCTTTCCAGACTGACTAGAGAAAGCTACTGCTCATTCAAGTCCCTTCAATATTAACAGATTTACCCTGCAAATATATTTTAGCATTAAATGAAAGTGCACAATCATTTCCATGAAAAGAAAAATAATTAGATATCAGAATTGCTACAATTGTTCCCATAAGTTTAGTTTAGCACATTTTACTCTCCAGTTCCCAGAAGTATGCAACAAAGCTATCTTAGTGGACTTTTTAAAATAAAAAGATAAAGTCACCAGTCAATACTTTTGCATTCTTTGTGCTGCTATTCAAGATGAGATGGTGACGTACGTGCAAAAGAAACTCTTGACTTAGACAAATAAATTTAATTAAATAGCCAGAATTAGAAAACAAGCAATCAGCCACAGGTCTTATCTAGTCCATGTGCCAAAGGCATGATCAAAACCATTTCAATGTAAGTATTTTCTGAGTTAAAGGTGAATTCTTAGCACTCTGATACCTCCATAAACTAGCTAATCTTGTCTAACTTTAGCACTATAAACATATCTATCCTCAGTCATGTTGGCTGCAGCTTAAACCCATCATAAAGAGAATATTCTTTCTTCTTTGCAAGGAGTTTGTATATTGCTCGTCTGTTGTAAAGGGCTGTGAAAGACACCCTAGCTTGTCTCTTCTGAAGAAAAACAGTTTCAGTTTGTTCAGAGTTCTTCATAGGTTATACTCAGTAGGCCTCTCTGCTCCAAGTATTCCATCTGCATTTCAGTAGAGCAGAAGGATTATTTCCATTTTTATTATTTATATTCTTTAGATCTATTTTTTCAGATGTCTGCCCTTCTTAAAGTAGCTTATGAAACTGATGACTAGCATCCCAGTTGTGGTTCTCTGTAACCCATAACTCTTTTGGGGTTTTTTGAACTAACTGCTCTATATAGTAATTCCTCAATCTCATGAAGTCAGTTTTTTCTAAGTAAGAACATTGTGCATTTGTTTCTCTGAAAAAAAAAATCTAATTTTTTTAGATTGCTTCAGGTAAAATTTTAATAAATTCACATTCTGTTATAAAATGTATTTGCATTCTCGCATGTCATCAGCATAAATGTCAACTCCCTCATTCATGAAAACAGAGAGTAATATCTGACCCATGACACAGAACTCAGTGCTTTTCTGTATTTCGTGGTGAGCCATTGTTTCTTGCCTTCTATATATAATTTTCCTACTGGTTTTTATGTAGCATTTTCAAAAATGTCCTGCTTTCCTAAGTTGCTTTTAACCATATCAAAGCTCAAGATGAGTCTTGCCTCTACAACTTTTCCTTCACTCCCATGTTGACACAGGGAAAACATTGTTTTATAGGATGTGCTCTTGAAATTTTTGGTGAAGTTTTATTTGCCTTAATAATTTCCTTAGTTACTTTCATACAGAAATACAGATTTTTTTTTCCTGTAGCTTAATAAAGTCTACGGGTCCCTAGTTTCTTTTTCTTTTATTTTAATTCTTCTTTTTCAAAGATAAACCATGTATTTATCATTTTCTCTGTTTGTTCTGCTTCACCAGATCTACACAAGTTTTGAAAGGCAACAAATAATGAAAGTGCAATTCAATCAAACAGGTGTCTCCACCCATTTAATCATGGGGATTTGAAAACTTCAGTGTATCTAAATATCCAGTCACCGGTTCTGCCTTATTCAAAGGCTGAGTTCTTACTTTTTTTGACATTGATATTACTTGTGAGAGTCAACAGAATACAGCTGATCTTCCCCAAGAACCATAATGTAAGAAGGCAGACATCCTAATCTCTTCTGTTACAAAAAAAAAAACAAAAACAAAACAAAAAAAACCCAAAACAAAACAAAAAAAAGAAAGCTGAGAGGGAGCATTACAACATGAAGAACCCATAAAAGACAATAAAATTGGCACAGAAAAGTTGAAAGCTTGTGATGAGAAACTCATCAATAAAATTACTAAACCAAAAACTACATAATCAAAACTTCTGCAATGTCATTGCTGTAAAGAAAAACAAGAACAAAGCAAATTCCTAGTCAAAGAGAGGGGATTTGAAAGGTCAGGTGAAATCTGGTAAATGAATAAACTGTGCCAGGACAGGTGACACAGGCAGGGGTTTGGCTGCTTAGACCATGGGACTCACTTTGAGAAAATTGGTCTACTGGGGGTGACAGAGTCCATCTGTCAGAGAAGGAAAAGCATCTTTAGTCAAAGTCTTGTCAAGCTGGTCAAGGGGGTACTAAAGTTTTCAGTGGAGGGGAACCTCAGTGTATCCCCACCATGTTCGAGTGAGTCCAGAGGAGGCCACAAAGAAGATCAGAGTTTTGGAACATGTCTCCTATGAGGACAGGCTGAGTCAGCCTGAAGAAGGCTCTGGGGAGATCTCCTAGCAGCCTTCCAGTACAAGAGAGCTGGAGAGGGACTGTTTACCAGTGAATGTAGTGACGGGGCAAAGGGGAATGGACATGATCTGAAAGAGGGCAGGTTTACACTAGATATTAGGAAAAAAAATCTCTACTGTGATCATAGTGAGGCACTGGCACAGGTTGCCCAGAGAAGTTGCAGATGCCATATTGCTGAAAATGTTCAAGGCCAGGAGCAACCTGGTCTAGTGAAAGGTGTTTCTGCCCATGGCTGGGGGCTGGAACTGGATGAGCTTTAAGGTCCCTTCCAACCTGAACCATTCTATGATTCTATAAAATACAAACTTGACACCAACTTGTAATCCAACACAGAAGTCTAGATGGAAATTATTTTTCAACTTTTTAACCATGTTGCTGCATTTCCAATCATTAAAAATATTAAAATAGCTATTTTTTAGTCTAAAATGTAATGACCAAAGAAGAATCTTCATCTAAGAAATTGTTTCTTCTCTAACTTATAGGCACATGAACCAGAAAGATATGAGTAATACATAGTCAGAGGTATTTTGGAAACATATGAACTCCTAAGTGGAATACTGTAAGAATAAATACCTAGAGGTTCATTAAGTGATCACACAACTCCACAGTGTCTACAAGAAAAACAATATTATTTGGAACTTGGATTAAGAGCGAAGCTATGCAGTCAGGAGACTGAAAGACTCTGAAAAGATTGGCTACAAAACCAGACTCTGAACGAAAGGTACGAAACATATCTAGTGCAAAAGACAACTTACAATGGTGAACTAAAGAAGTTCTGCTGCTTCATTAAAAGAAGCTTCAGAGCTTGCTGTCTCCTACATACATGAAACATCAATTCAAAACATTCAGTGTCCTTCCTTCCAGGCAAATATGCTTAAGCAAATCCTGATAGCCACCTGTGAAGCAGTCCTAAAGGCGTAACTTTATTGAGATTGTCATGGTAGTGACAGCAGCCTGTTGGAGGCGGGCTTGTGAAGCAATGAGACGGCTCAATATGAGTTAGCATCAAAGCTCAGTTTATTAATGGCGTTCTTACAATTATACTGTTCTGGCTTGTGCATGCAACAAGGCTCAGTATGTGTTTTACCCTAATTAGCCCACACCCACTGTTCACGAGCCAATTTCTGCACTGTAATTGGTCGCCTGGTTCAGTTTACATTCTTGCTCCAGATCACAGGCATCTGTTTATTCTTTTGTATCAGGGCTTGCTTCTTCTTCAGCAGAGTTCCTGGCTGGGTCACAGGCATGTTTAGGCCTCTGTTTCCATTAGGCCTAGGTTGGCAATACCGTGTCCCCTGTCTGCCAACCATCCCTCTACAGCAGTCCTTCAAATCAGTGTAATCCTAGTCAATAATTTCAGTCTCCTGTGTCCTGCAGATGTAAAATTCCTACTGGCAGCAGCAGAGACAAGATTTCATCATATATATTAACACTGAATAACTGTAGGGACTCTGGGACTCTAAGCTATTGAACAGTGTTGTAATGCATCTGAAAAGTGAAGTTAGGAAAATTCATTATTGAATTATTCAATTTTTTTGTTTTAGCTAATAAAACTACTACCTACCCTGGAACAGAGTGAATTATCTTTCGCCTGAAATATCTCTTGTCTTTCAAACAAAATAAGATATTTTAATAGACTGTAGATAAAAAATACTGAGTAGAGGTGCAGGTTAAGTTTGAACTGAATCGTTTTAGCATTATTTTCTTCCCTTGCAGCCAACAAGTCATGAAATATAGACCATATGTGAAATTCTAAATGTTTTAATCTATTTTTATTGGAAAGCCGGGTGTGAATTTTGAAATTCTGAGTTACTCCTAACCCTATTCAAATGATGATATAGTTTTCCACAAAACTGGTATAAATGCTCTTTTCTACGCGGAGATCCATGACTCTCCTTCATCCATACATCAAAGCCAGTCATTTGCTCAGCACACATATGCAAATTTATGGAGGTCATAATTTATCCCCAATTTTAGAGCATACCAGTTTTCTAAGTACTTTTGTTCATACTTCATCTCTTGCTTTGCATGAAAGCTTTCCACTGTAGTCATACTATGTAGTCCAGATAAGTGCAAACAATTCTCCTGTTACCAAAAAAAAGTGTCAGAGCAAAAAAAAAAAAAAAAAAACCTTCAGCAATTTTCGAATATTTCTTTTAGTATCTCTCTACAGCAGCACAGTGTGTTTTTCTAACATTTAAGTTTGTACAAAGGTAATTCAGGGCCTCTGATCTGGTGTTAACTACTGCCATTTAAATATATGGAAATATTTTACCAGTATCCAGTTACTACTGAATTTTTGCATTTTTACCTTATGAATAGGAATTCATGAGATCAAAAGTCTTTTAATAAATGTCATCCATTTAATAAAAAATTATATGCCATTTTTATTTGGTCACATTTCTTCATTTGACTAACTACTAGTTTTGTACTTCTAGCCTTGTCTTTATTATTCTTCCCTATCATTCCTGTAAGTTTTGAGTTTTTTCATTCCAAAGACATCATATTTTATCACATGTAATAGTATCAAGACTTTTCACAGTAGGATTTACATTTGGATTTGGCACAAAATAGACAATTCCTAAGGCAACCTATAATTCCAATCCATTAAGTTAATGTATTGCAGCTGCTGTGAACAGTAGGCATGTCATCTTTAGTATAACGATGACTGGTGCAGCACCAAGACGCAATAAAATAAACTGAAAAATTACTCTGCATCTAAACATCACAGAGACTTATTTTCACTCTGTTCCCTTGCCCCCATTCTCAACTCATCTCTTGTGTGGGTAGCATGCTTGGGATGGTTTAAGTGTTTCCTTTCACAGCTGGTATAATCTTCCATAAAAGAGTTCTGGCCAGCTGTGGAGATCTTACCTGTGAGATATATAAAAGCAATCAGTATTCAGAACTAGTTGTCAATTAGGAGGGGTTTTTTAGAAACTACTAATAATGTACACCATTTATTAATATCATTTACTGGGATTGTTCAGCCTGGAGAAGTGAAGACTTCAGGGTGACCTAATTGTGGCCTTCCAGTACCTGAAGGGAGCCAACCACAAAGATGGAGAGAGACCATTTACAAGGGACTGTAGTGACAGGACCAGGCAGAATGGTTTCAAACTGAAAGAGCAGGTTTAGATCAGGTACTAGGAAGACATTCTTCCCTGTGAGGGTGGTGAATCACTGGAACAGGTTGCCCAGAGAGGCTGTGGCTGCTCCATCCCTGAAAGTGTCAAGACCAGGTTGGATGGGGCTCTGAGTAACATAATCTAGTAGAAGGTATTCCTGCAGGGGATTGAAACTAGATGATGTCTAAGGTCCCTTCCAATCCAAACCATTCTATGATTCTTAATTTCTACTCTAAAACCTTTCAGCACAAAGTCTACAAAATTCCCTTTTAATAGCAGATAGTCCATTAGCAAATCATTCATGAATTCATTTGGATTCATTTTCACTTCTGTCTGCTGCCTGAAAGAGTCAGTATCAACATTTTATATCCTGTCAACGAGGACTTTTTGCAGACTATCAGACTTTATAACTCCAAACTCTCTTGCTGATATGCATTTTACGTGACATATTATATATTCTGAGAGAAAGATAGAGGAAAAACAAAGGATACCTACTTAACATAGAAGTTAGCTAAGTTGCCTTCACAGAACAAGGTCTAGTCTCTATGTTACTGCAGAAAGGAAAGGCACCAAGTCAAACACAGACACAAAAAATGCTCAAACATCATGATCAGGAGAGGTCCTAATGAATTAAGCAATAAAAATCCAAATTCTGAATATCAATGGCTGTAACACTATGAAGAACCATGCATTTCAGTGCCACTATGATGATTTATGCCAGCAACTGTGAATGCAAGGGCAAATCTGGATGCACTCCATAAAGCATTTTGAAGAGCCACTAAGGAGCTCCCTAACTTAGGCCTTCTGCTTGCTAAGTTGTCATACCTTGTTTCAAGACCCTATACTCTGAAATATGAACAATTATAATAGATTGACGTCATGGAATTCTTCTCCAGTAAATCTTTTACGAAGAACTTATTATCAAACTGATATCCTGAGAGGAGAAGGGATTATGAGAGAAGGCTCCCTTCATTATTTAAAAAAAAACATTTAAGAAGGAGCTTGGCCATAAAATGTGAGGCAAATGGTTATAAAATATTTAGAAAACAATGGCAGCAATAAAAATATTCATTTGAGCATACTAATTGGAGCCCTAGGATTTTGGCATTTACAACTTTAGTCACGAGAGCTTCTCAGGGAAGCTAAGAGCACCAATAACCTACAGTTTATGATGGCTCATGTAGGCTAGCTCTAATCCTTTTTCTAACGTTTTCCTCTCAAAATACAGAATTTCCACTGTAAAAATATTATACTGCTTTCTATTCTAATATCACCAGTTTAATATTTTCTCTTTTATATTTCTCAGAAACTGGTGAAGGTGTTGCAAGACAAACTTACTTCTTGCATATTTATTTTAAAGAAATTAATTCAAATTACCCCAGAATGAAACTATGGCAGAAGCACTTAATTTGTGGGTGATTATATTGCAAATCTTTAATAAATTAGTTTTTTAGAAAAGAGTCTTCTGAGACATATTTAATCAGATTGCAATATAACCCCATGTATTGCATCCTTAATTACATTGTATCATTTAGTTAATTTGGTTTGTACTCCAACCATTAAAATTCATGTTTTTTACTTATGAAATTAAAATGATCAAACATACTTGACAAAGCCAGTTTTAGAAATAGATTCAGTAATTTTCTACTATCATGTAATTATGTTAACACTAGGGTTCATTTTAATTATAACAGGGAACTACAGAGAAGTTAGAACACATATCAAATACAAGTAGAATAGTAAAGTACAGAAACAACTGCAGCAATTTCTTATTTATAAATAAGGAACCAAAAATATCTGTGACCTAGAAAATACCTTCCTGTATACATTAGCTTCATTTCATATCTGTCATTTGAACAGCCATGTCATATTCTTTCACAAGAACGTTTGTGAAGCTAGTGGCACTGGTCCAGGGCTGCAACATTCCCTGTTCCACAGTGTTCCAGGTTAGTCAAACTATAAGGCCTGACGCTTTCCCTCACATTTCTAGTTGCACCAGTAGCACCCGACAGGAAGAGAGAACAACCAACTATTCAACCAAAACAATCTCTTTGAGAACCTCAGCTGTCCACTCCGTAGCAAAATCATAGAATCGTGTGGGTTGGAACGGACCCTGAAGATCACCCAGTTCCAACCCTCAAGCCACAGACAGGGAGACCTTCCACCAGACCAGGTTGCTCAAAGCCCTGTCCAACCTGGCTTTGAACACTTTCAGGGATGGGGCATCCACAATTTCTCTGGGCAACCTGTGCCAGTGCCTCACCACCCTCACAGGGAAAAATTTATTTCTAATATCCAATCTAAACCTACTACCTTTCAGTTTGAAGCCATTTTCTGCCTGGTCCTGTCACTACAGTCCCTTGAAAATAGTCTCTCTCTATCTTTGTGGTTGGCTCCCTTCAGGTACTGGAAGGCCATAATTAGGTCACTCCAGAGCCTTCACTTCCCCAAGATGAACAATCCCAATTCTCTCAGCCTTTCCTCATAGAAGACATGCTCTAATTATTTTCCAATATGTTCACAAAAGCAAAATAATCTTGAGCTATAAGCCATGTAAGATGGTAGTAAGGGTGCTAGTGGGACAAGTCAGCACAGACTGTGTCATTACTAGCAGGAGAACATTGGACTCCCCACAGCAGGTACACATGTACCAAGAGTTCCTTCTTCACAGCAGACTAGAGAGTTGCAGTGTGACATTAAGGCAAAGAGCACATAAAATCATAGAAAAAATTAGGTTGGAAGGGGCCAATAGATGTCATCTAATGCAACTTTTCAATGTGCATCTCTGAGAAAACCCAGGCTCCATCTGCTCCACTAAGTAGCTGAAAACTGCCATCAGATCCCCCTGTAGCATTCTCTTCTCTTCAGCATTTTTTTGTATGATGTATACCTCAGGCACTCTACTGTCATAGTGGCCCTCTCCTGCAGTCCAGCCCATCTATTACAGAATCACAGAATCAATTAGATTGGAAAAAACTCTGAGATCATTGAGTCCAGCCTATGACCAAACACCATGTCAACTAGACCATGGCACTGACTGCCACATCGATGCCTTCCTTGTACTGTGAGCACACAAAACACAGAGGATTGTAACTGCTTCCTAACAGCAGATTTTTTGGAAGAGATGTGATATTAATTGTTTAACTTGTGATCATTTCCTGTAATTATGTTCAGAACACTGGGAATGAGCCACCAATAGATACACAAACCTAAAAAGTGCTTTCATTCTATGATGTGTTTCTGTAAGTATATATATTTCGGTAATAATTGTTCAATTCTCCTACAAGGGAAATACACTTTCTCCTAGGAGTGAAGAATCACAGAACTATGAGGGAAAGGCCCTGGTTCTGCTATCTCAATTTAGGGAAGCACCCAAACTAAAAGCAAAGCTCTTCCCAGCTCTGAGTACAATCGGTAGAAAAGAGTAGTCATCTCTAAAGGGACCAAATCACCAACAGCTGACTCATACTCTAGAAATCTGTGTCACCTAAGAGACCTGGGTTTTCAGAGAAAAGCACAAACTTAGAAAATCTTAATTTTATAGTAAAATAATTAACTGATTTTACTACTTTATTTAGTAAATATACCATTAGATCCATGCAAAAAAAACAGTGCAGGTTTCTACCTAGAAGACAAAATAATTTGCTCCCTGTATTCCGCATCATTACAACATGATAAATACATGGACACATTTGGAAATTGAAGTCTGTCTCTGCAGGTAAAATGCAGTGAAATGGTTTATTGTGGTGCAGAGACCAGGTGCATCCAAATGGGCATGAAAGCATCCTAGACAGACTCTGATTTGGA
>JAWWMO010000001.1:14612871-14670743 GCA_035047845.1 Dendrocincla fuliginosa
ATAAGTTCTTATTAGTGCACAGAATTAGGAAACAACTCTTACCATACTCAGCAGGCTGGGCCAGGATATTGTCTAGCATGACAAAACACTGACAGCACTCTTTTACATATTTTGCTTGCATCTCAAAAATCCAAGCTAATTTCTGCAAGGGTGAGGAGAAATTACGTGGCAGCATGAAGGGAAAATCTCTCCCACATTTGACAAAGAATAGTCCCACCTTTCACAGTTCCATCAACAAGATCAGCACTGTCTGTGGGGTTTGCACATACACACAACTTCTTGTCCTCCCTAATTTCTATTTCTCCCCCCAGCTTCCCAACCTGTGGATAATCCATATTGTCATGCACAGAGCACCTACTGCACTTGCTCCCCATCCCCAAATTGTCTATACCTGAAATTGCCTGTTTCTCTCTCTACCCATCCAGTCCCTTATTTTATCTTCAACCTCATCACCCATTTTCTATTTTGGGATCTGAATCCCAGTATTTCTTAAAAAACTTATTCCAATTATCAGCTTCTCCCCAAAGGCTTTAAACTTCCTCCTGCCATACCAGGGCTACATCTTAGGCAATCCTATGAAAGGGGGGGAAAAAAAGACCCACAAACAAATAAACAAGCAAAAAAAAAGGAAAAGAAAAAGTGTGTGTGTGGGGGGGGAATTCCCTTGGTTTGTATTTCCGTGTTCAGTCACATCACAGCTTTCTAATTAAGAAAAAGTATCTCTAGGTAATTTTCAGATCCACCATGCTTGGTACAGAGAAACACCTCTGCATAGGGATTCTGATGCATTTGCCCACCCTGTGTACCCTAGTCACTTCAGAACATATGCCAACTAATATTTTTGCAAAGCCATTTCTCCAAACTGAGTAGCACTTTTTGAAAAAGTAGAAAAAGGCACATCATCATAAAACCAACCTGTCTCAAGTGTTGCATTTCTGCTTTACCCCATAGGTATATTAGACTTTGACAACCAAGGGACTGTAAAAATGTTGGCAAGCAATGTGTTTTTTCCCTAATTTCTTTCCACTGAAATGGCTGAGCCTTGTTTTTGCTCAAATGGTCCCAAAATACTCAGCCTAAGTGTATACTCAATGTGGGAAAATGTCTACAGTAGCAGGAACAGTTAGGTAGCAGAAATTAAGAAGTCATAATAAAAACATTCTTACCCTTTAGGCAGCACCAGCAACCAAAAGCTCAATATGTGATAATTACCAGGCAGTCTTTCTTCACTGCATCTTCTATTTTACACTCAGTTGAGCTCTTATATTCCCTCTCACTTCTTTTGTGTCTTTTTTTTTCATTCCCCCCTGACAAATTTGTTGCAGCCTTTGGGCAAATCAGGCAAATCTGACTGGGGTTGTGGGGTAGGAGCACAGCTAAAAAGTGTTGCAAGGTTAGGTAGGGTGATATGCCCAGGTGTTTGCTGGTGGTGGTAAATGAAAAACTGAGCACTGCTGTGTCACCTTTACTACAAGGTGCATTGGCATCAAATGCAGAGCACCTGACACCCTCAGAAAGTGTTGAAGCTGCATTTCTGGCACAAAGATATAGCACAAATTCCTACCATAAGCTGGACTTTCTAAGGCAGTGAGCCATCATTTTGTTTCACAAACTTTGGAACAGTCCACCATGAAAAAATGCAGTAACTGACCATAGATGAAACCTATATTAATAAGAGAGGAATGAGGATGCAAAGCAGATCTGGGGAAGGAACAAATTGTTTCTCAGGTCCCTATTTTCCCCTCTCCAGACACAAATTTCTTCCAAATGCCTTTTGGAAGTATCTAGTTTAAATGAGCAATTGAGTCAGAGTAATGATCTGACCTTTCCCAAGTATTATCTTACATGAAACACAATTGCTTTACGACAAAGCACATATAATCATTCAAACTGGGGAGGCATTTTTTCTGCTAATGGAAAGCTGCCATTTTCCACACTGAGCAGCACAATTTCAGAGCTGTTGAGCCCTGGAGCTTTCTCTAAGCCTTCAGTTTCAGGAGCTCTACTACAGCACTTCTCCAAATCACTGAGTTCAGATAACTGAGAGGTATTTAACTGAAGCCTAAATCTATTAAATACAAATTGCATTTAAGTGACCTTAAGGGTTTGAGTAAAAGCTAGAAAACCAGGGGTAGAAGAAAGAGGAAGAAAGAGATGAAAAAAGAGGGGTAAAATCAGAATCAAAAAGCTCCCAAAATGCAGAAATAGGAATATGTAGTCATGTCTAACCTCTCATTTTTTTTACCATCTATAACAAAATTAAAAATATAGTGTGCTAATTTTTTGACTAAAAGAATGTGCCTACAGACTGGAAACCTCTGCCAAGAAAGTTACACTGATTAAAACATCAGATAATGAGCAGAAAAACAGCTTATTTAAATCTTTATAGAAATATCACCATCTGCTGCTTTCATTTATTCTACAGTCTTGTGAAAACACTGCATGTCTTTCCTTCATCAGCTATTTCCTAATTTTACTTTTTCTTTTCACTAGAAGGAGAGCAAAATCACAAAGGGGAAATCACATGCAGTGCAAACAGACTGCAAAAATTATATTTAAAATAAAATCTAATGCAGTTGTTACATTTTTTTACTAACTTCCCAGTGAGTTACTTCAGAAAAAAAGGTAAAAGTTGGTAATCCAAGTGTTGAAATGCATAAATACCAAAGATAACTCTAATCAATACAGACATTAGGAGAATGCAAGCTGAGCATTTGAGTTCAAAAAGGAGGTTATTGGGAGGGTTGGTTACTCTCATTTTAACTAACACCCACTTACAGATATAAGCAGCTTTGTATATAAAAGAAAACTTAATAGTTGCTATTGAATTGCAGCTTTAATAGAGACATTGGATAACCCAGAAACCTGACTATAAATAAATAAATAAATACAAGGGAATAGTGGATCTGACTTCCCATGTGTTCCTAAGATGACAAAAAGGTTAAGATTAAAATGTTATGTTGTAGCTCAAAAAAGAACAGAGATATAACCTAATCTTTAGGAAAATGTTGCAAGACAAATAATCAAAATCTTCAGAGCCAAGCAGGACACTAACTTAGATGCTGCACCAAACAAAAGATTTTGAAATATTGCGTGCTCCACAAGGGTAAAACAACCCACCTGTCCAACTGCCAGCCCAGAACTGCCACAGCCTTGTTTGTTTATTCAGCTGTAAAAATTATGTTTTATCTTCCTCAAGAAGGGAAAAGTGGTGCAGTTTGTTGGTGTGGAATTCTACATGGAGCACCAAATTCCCTTAACATGCTGATATTCAGCTGCAAGTTATAAATAATTGGCCAGTTATTTATAAGAAAGATATAGTAAAACATATATGGTTTCCCAAGATTTTTTTTTTTTTAACAATCATTTCACTCAACGTTTTAAAAAGCTTTTAAAAATTTCTTTCGCCTACAATTTTTTTACCCAAACCCAAGCACTTTCTTTGTTTTCTTGTTCTAAATCCACAACAATGTTGTGGATTAACCAATAGTAGGGGACTGAAAAAGGATAGGAAGAATAGCAGTTTCTTTTTGCCTGCTGATGTCAAATATAACTTTTTTTAATAAAGTCAAAAAGGAGCATTTTCTCCATTACCATATCCATTAAAATTTTCAATACTGCAAAAAGCTATTTTTCAGTAAAAACATTTGACATTTATCAATGTGACAAATAGCAGAACTAATGAATATGAATACATAATTTTCCCAGGAAGGTCAAAAGTACAGATATTATGCAGAAAGCTTAGTTGCTCTGTTTTAAAAATCTTTTCTTATTTAACCTAGCTCAAAATCAGTAAGTTTTTCACTAAGTTTTCACTTAATTTCTGCTCAGAACAAACTGGGTAAAACCATGGTATCAGCAAAACTGTTAATTAGAACCTCATCAAGACTGAGAAAAGATCTCTTAAGAAAGAGTGGGTAAAGAAAACATATGAGCACAGTCAGAAATGGACATCTTTCTTCTGCATGTCATCTTGTTCTATCCCCAAATGTTCACAAGTCTGATAATTTTTCAATAGCTCTATTTTCAATTACTGAACATCTTGCAAGCTCCATAGGATGTGTGGGATGCTGCATTCTGCAGCTTTATATGTGTGATTGTGTGGTTTGCTGTACTAGGTTGAGCATCCCTGAATTCAAAGACTACCCACATGTCCCATGACAAGTGCATTTTTTTCTGGACAAAGTGAAGGCTGAGCAGCTGTGCATGGGGAGAGCTGCACAGTTCAGTAGCGCTGAGACACTTCCCTTCACACTTGTAAAGCAAACTTGGCTTTTACACACTTAGGAAAAATATTCACACACTTAGGAAAAACACCTTTCCTCCACCTTTCCCAGTCTCCATTCCAGCACTCCAGAGTCCACCCCTTCTCTCTTATTATCCCCACAGGTTCCTCAGTCCCTATTCTTTGCCTGCCCTCAGGGTTCTCAGGGCTGTCTCTCACACTTTTTTCTCTCACCATTCTACCCTCCCTTATCCCTGGTTGTTCCCGAGGCAACACCATTTTGGCCTTGGGGCTCAGCTATGTCCAGTGGTGGATCAGCTGGAGCCTGCTGGAAATGTCTCTGTCTAACACTGGGCAGCCCAGGCTGAACCTAACAGGGGACCCCCCCAGCAGCATCCCACTACCAAAACCTGCCCACCTACAGCCAATATACTGGCTTATATATTCTCAAAATCCTCCTTCCTCCACAATGTGCAATGCCACATGCCCACAGGTTCTGTGTCTGTCTGGAGAACTGTCAGGCTTCACCAGCAAACAAAACAAGCCCTGTGTGCCTCAGTCTCCTCCATGCCTTCAGTTGTCAGAGTGGTCCAACTTGTTGCCCTTCATATTGGTCACTGATTTCAGCACTAGTTGACCTTTGATGTCTATTCCAGTGCACTGGAGCACTGTCTTTATATTCCTCCTGGAAAGCCCATACCTGCTTCCACCTTCTGTGTAGTTTCTCTTTTTTTATTTGATCTCAATCAGGATTTTCCTCTTTATCCATGTCTTTGTCTACTTCAAGGTTCTCCAAAAGGCAGAAGCTCCCCACAATGCAAGGCTGCACTTGTCTTCCATTATTATTCCCCAAATCTACATCTGAACCATTCAGCTTAATCTGAGGTTTGTAATGTAAACTCATTATCTGCTGTGAAATCTACTAGGTTTTTGTGCATCATATCTGGGTTGAAAATTGCTTGCAAGAACTGTATTACCACCGTTTGTCATTAATATGAGTCACAGCATCATCTGCCTCAAACCTCAAAATCATTTCTGGTTAACCTTGGGAAATCTATCAAAATTGCATTAATATACATTTAGCAATTGCAGCATTGCAGATTTTGTAGGAGTTTTTCTGACAATCAAACACCCACCAGCAATTTCTATGAGTTGCTGAGCTACAAGACAGCATGTTTGTCAAAGCATTAAAATCAAGCAGGTGACTACATATGTCAGGACAGACAGGGGAGCCTAAGCTAAGAGTTAACTCACACAGCTTGTGAGGGCAGGATGTAGAACTGGAACTATTTACCAAACCACTGGGTCTTGATCTCTGATGTCACAGAGGTCAAGGTCACCCTACTGAAGTTCCATCCATAAATACATCAGGTACAAAGGTACTGTGCGTAATTCAGCTACCACTTCCCAATACCAAAAGTTTATTTCAAAATAGAATTCCTCTGAGATATATAAACTTTCATTGAATTCCAAACCATAGGTTTCCATCAAGGCCAGTTTTTCCACCCACTTCTTGTGCTTACATCGAGCTTTGGCTTAATTCAGTAATCTTTCCCTGCCTTCATGCAGCTATAAAAGATAAACATCTCCTCTCAGCTTTCTTTTTGCCAATCTCATGTAGCATCCTCAGAGTCTCTTTCCCAAATCTTCGTGCCCATTGTATGTGTTTGTAGTTTGAGTCCATTGTTCTTGAACATGGATGAATAGAATTGCCCACAGCATTCTAGATTAATCTAGCAACACCTTTTACAAAATAATTTCCAGATTTCATCACAGAGATTTTACATTTGTCCTTCATTCCTACACTTACGTCTTTTGCAGTTGTCTTTTTCCTCATGCTACATAATGCCGGTGACATTGACTTGTGACATTAAAGAAGCCCTCATTTTTCTGCCTAACAGTCCTTCAATAACCATTCCAGTTCATACAGAAATTCTTGCAATTAATCCTAATTGTAAAAAACATAGCTGTGTCATCAGTCAGTGTCTTCCAACCATATATTATCAGCACATTTCCATTTTAGTATCCATCCTATGGTATTAAAAGAATTATTTGCTATGTTCTGAGCTGTATCATAAAATAAACATATTTATCATAGTGTTTGCCTAGCAGGGCTCAGAATTAACTGTGTTAGAAAAATCCCCAGACACCTGCATTTCACTACTAAATGCTGAGTAGCAAGTAGCCTACATGAGTTGACTTTCTGCAGTGAATATACTTTGTATGACAGCTCTGGGCACAGGAATTACTTACTGGGCTAAAATGCTAAAGGTATAGTTTCAGTAGGTGTCTGGCAGAAAACTAGAGAAAGAAACAAAATAATGCACATCATGCAGTGCTCTGCACAAATAATGCTGAGAAACTAAATACATGTTAACTATGAGGGACTTTAAGTAGCTGATGTTATTTTCAGAAAACTTTAGAGGATGAAGATTTCTCATAGTACTTTTTTCTGAGCATATATAACCCATTCCTATTGCAAGCTAGGCTGCCCTTGCAACTAGTGAACCTTATGGGTCAGAACTATGGGGGAAATTTTTGGACATTTTCCATGTTCAGTAACAACAGATTTCACATGTGTATATTGTCAACTTTACATTCAGTCCAAAGCTGTGCTGAAATCTGAATAAAGTCAGAAGATCTCGCCTCAGCTCCCTGTTACAGGGCAAATTTTGACTGAGATCCTTATTGTTTGGTTTGAAAAAAAAGAAGCCTTTGAATTCCTATCCTAAACTACAGTTTCATGTCTAGTGATTATATTTTCAGTAGAAGGATAAAGATGTTTTCAAGTACTTCACAGCAGAAATGTAGTTCAAAATGTTAATATATGGAAGATGCTAATTTGATTCTGAAGAAATAAAAGATAAATAAATATTAGCCAATATACCAAAGCACAACTAAAAATAGGTAAATATGAGTCTATCAGTGAAACATTCTCTGTGTCTTCACATCATCTTATCAGAATGCAAAATAAATTTAGCTTTGTAAAACTGCCTTTGTTCAATCATTCTGTGTTCCTTAAAAAAATGTATATATTAGTAAAAAAAGAAACAGCAGCTACTAAAACAAACAGTTAGTACATTCAAAAGTTAAGAAAATTCCCCAGCTCACTAGCAGTGATGTCTAAATTTGCAAAACATGGCTTTAAAATACTCTGTGTCAGCCTTTTACAGCAAGGGGATTTGTGTTATATTAGATTGGCCAAATATTTAGTAATTCGTACTTCTTTGGCTATATGTTATGTTAAATCTATATGCACTTTTTGAATTTCAGACAGGATGTATATAACCAGTTACTGTTCTCTCTTCCACTAAACCTGCTGCTGTTGCAGAAGGTTCAAAATCAGAACAGCATTACCATTCTGTACTTTTCATTGTATTTTTCAAAATGCATACTGATGAGACTCAGTAGGCAGATGTGTGAAGGCTGAAGAGCATTTTCCAATCAGTAAAAGAAATATTCCTTTTTGTACCAAATCAACCTCTAACCCACAAACTCCACCTGCTAGTAAGAAAGCCCAAGGACTTTAGTTTCCCATTTAATAATTTCTAGCACACTAAGATTACCAGAGGAAGCAGAACACAACACTACTCCTGCAGTCAGTTTATAGAGTCATGCTCATACCTCCAGTGAATTAATGGGCTTCCTGGTAACATGGAAGCCATTGGGACTTAATCTGTAAGGGAGCTTAACCTCACTCTTCCTTGATCTCCATGCAGTTTCTTGTGCTTCAGAAACCAAAGTCAGCTTTCTGTTCTTCCATGTTATTGCAACGCTAAGGATGTATTTGGGAAAGAGGCACGGAGATCTCTCAGCTGTGTTGTCCTTTCATGTAAAAACTCTGAAAAAAAATTCAAGTATTGATGAGCACCATCTACTAATGGTTTTCAAAATGCTTTAGAGAAGGTGGAAAATCATGAATTATCAATAAAGTCAAGAAAAGAGATAACATTCTGGAGTTTATATTTAGCAAGTGCTTCTCATGGTGTCATAGTTAATCCTCCTACTAGTAAATTCCTTCTGCTATGAATCCTGTCACACTGTGGCAGGAGTTTTGGACTCATCTAGATAGTTGCATGGCCTCAAAGATCAGCTCCAGTAGTACATTTCCAGAATCCTGTGTGACTGTCACATAGAGCACATTTTAACAAACATCCCAAAAATAGTACAGCCGTACCTGGTTCTGAGTGCTAGATGTTAGCAAGCCTAAAAGGGAAAATAGAATGATTTCTTGCACAGAAATAGCAGATATATAAGGGGCTGCTTCTTGAGTAAACAGGGATATATCACACATGTATCTACAGTGAGGAAAAAAATGAGGCTTATTTCTGTTGCATTAAAAATTTGCAAATTTCTGTATATCTATTACATAGACATGTGCGTGAGTACAAATGCTCTTTCAGAAAGAGGTGGAAGGTTTAATTTTCTGACAACCCTTCAAATTACATAGCTGCAACACAGTTATTTGGTAATTACAAGTACAATTGTAGAGTAGTAACAGTCTTTGTTATTACCAGTTACCACTAATTTCCTGGCTGTATTACTGTGTGCCTAATTATGGTGTAATTACAACAGAGTTAATTTGTAACATTAATGCACTCAGTAAAAGCATTTACATGAGAAAAGACAATGAATAATACAGTTATGTAGTGAACTACCCAGTAATGTTAATTAGTTCTAGTAAGTTATTGAAAAGGAACTTGCAGAGCAATTCTACTGTAACTGCACTGCAATCAAAGTTCCTCTGTTGTAAGCCACAGGAAGGTTTGGTCAAGGCTTGAATGGATTCCAGTAAAAGCAAATAATGCTCCTAAACTCTTAAAAAAGTCATTTGGAGCCTTGTATACAATAAGATGTCAATACAATTTCACAAAATTATCACAGAAGAACAAATAATAACCAAACCAAACCACAGATAAAAGTTCCAAATATTTCTGTTGGACTGGTGGTAATGTGATCTTGCCCAGAGATGTCCGAATTAAATTATTTTAGGAAGTTATTTTGAGAAGTTAAATCAAGGAATTCTCAAAGGATTGAAGCCTCATGAAGGACCACGCTTACCACATCCCAGGCTTCTCTAAGAGGTCTTTGAAGCCCTCTCTCAAAATATTCATTGCCAGTTGGCTCGGGTCCCTGTTGCAACAGCCTGGGAGAGGAGGTGGGGAGCTTCAGAGTCAGCCAGATCAGGTAGCTGAACGGAGTAGAAGAAGGAGGAAAAGGTCTCCAGGCTTTGGCATGGGGGAGAGCAGCAGCTCTGTGCCCAGAGCAAAGGCAGATCTTCAGTGCTCCCTTTCCCTGTGCCTGGCTCCAGGGGGCTGCAGGTCCTACACTGCTGCTGTTCCTGGACCATGGGATGGTCAGAAGTGCTGAAGACTCCTGGCAACTTTCTGTATCTTCCCTGACTGCCTCCTCCAGGTACCTTTTGCTAATCCAGGTTGTGTCTAGGGGAAAGTATGAGATATCAGGGGGCTTGTACACACCAGCTCTTCCCTCAGGGTCTCACAGCAAGTCATCATTGCCTACCCATGGTGCTGACCTGGCATTAGCACTGGGGAGGTGCAGAAGAGATCAAGGCTCCCCCTCCTGCTCTCCCTTTCTCCCTTCCACGCTGGAGACAACCTCCAAAGGGGCACAGATACATGCATATCCTGACCCAACGCTACACCCCTCTGCCTTGTGCCAGGTCCTGCCAAATCCTGTCTGGAACCTTTTCCACCCCAAGGCATATATGCTCCCTCTGGCAGGCCCTTTAATGCAATCCAGCCTTCCTCTGGCACTGGGGCTGGACATTTCCCCAGTACTTCTCCATCCAATGGAGTCTGCCTGTCTGGGGAAGTTGAGGGATGAAGGCGGGATGCAGAGCAGCCTTTTGGGCTGGATGTTCCATAGGACTGCTGCTGCTGCTGCTTTCCAGATTGCAAGGAGACCCTCCAGGAGTCCTCTATCTACCCTCTCCCACAGCTTCCTTGGGCTTTCTTTGCTGTTCCCTTCCTAGCACCACAGAAGGGTCCAGCATGTTGCAGGTGTCTCTTGGCAGGACACGGCATGGCTCTGCTGAGGAAGCCCCAGAGAAGCTGACACAAGCCAGCTGCTCCAGGCTGGGTTGTCAAAGGCAGCAGCAGACAGCCAGTGCCCCATCTCCCTTGGTGACATAACACAGCTTGTGGGGTCTTCTGCCTCACCTCTTCTGCTTTGTCTGCCTCCAGCAGTGGGCCAGAAGGAGAGGTGCCTGCTCACCCTGCAAGCAGCCTTTGAGCATGATGATGACTATGAGGAGTATGTGGTCAGCTCATCCACTCATTGCCAGAGGAACAAGGTCAGTGTTCAGAGCAGATCCCTGCAGAGGCACTAGAACCTTCACAGGACATGACCCCTCAGTAGGGAGAAGGGAGCTTGTGGGAATGGATGGAGGACAGAGGCAGGTTTCAGCTTTGGGGCTCTCAAGTGTCACCTCCCACTAGGCCCCTGTTCCCAATGTGAATCCCACCAGGGGCAGAGGAGTGACCAGCCAGCCCTGCTGCTACTCCCCACACCCTCAATCAGTGCAGAGGTGCTGCAGCCCCACTGTGATAGAGACCCATGTATTAACCTCTATTGCATCCAGATGCTTTTCAGGGTGTGCGTGTTTCAAAATCAAACATCCCACTGTTAGGAATATTTTACAGCACTGTCTCAACAGCACAGGAAACCCAAACAAGAGGATTTCTTGGAGTTCACTTAATGTAAGTTCTGCAACAGAAGATGTTTCCTTTGTGCTCTCACAGCCTCCCACTTTCAGGCAAGAGAGATGTCCGAGGTTTTTGATCAGCAGCCAGGCTGCAGGTCCTAAAGACCTGCACATACTCTGGGTGACACATATAGGACCTCTAAGATCCCAGGGTGCCTGGTGGAGACTTGAGTTGTCCATGAGCCAGCACTGTGTTCTTATAGGCAAAAGTGGCCAGAGGTATGTTGGGCTGCATTAGGCAGAGTGCAGGGCAGTGATCCTCCCCTTCTCCTCAGCATTAGTGAGGCCAAACCTGGAATACTCTGTCCAGTTCTGAGCTCCCTACTGCAAGACAGACATGGGCATCCTGGGACAGTCCAGCCAAGAGCTGAACTATGGTGGTGAAGGGACTGGAGCATCTCCTGTACGAGAAAAGGCTGAGAAAGCTCAGACTCTTTATTCCAGAGAAGAGAAGAATCACGGCTGATCTTATCATGGTACAAAGATGACAGAGCCAGCCTATCTGCAATGGTCTAGCAACAGTAACAAAGCACTCCAAAGAAAACACTGACTTTAAAACTATACAATTTCAAGTACTTAAGTGCCTTTTTGTTGCATTTGGGTTCTTCACGGTGGGTTGGACTAGATGACCTTTAAAGGTCCTTTCCAACCCAAACTATTCTATTATTCTAAGACTCATAAGGTCTTTCCATCTTTGAATAGCTTTCAGTTCCTTAAGTGAGAAATGCTGTTTTCTCCTGCTATTTCCACTCAAGAGGATCAAACAGGAGAGAAAAAATAGCTAGAATGTCATGAAAAACCACTCTGACAGCTGAGCAGACAGCTCTCATCAATTAGAAAATAAAGTTCATCAGTGGCACAGAACAACAGAGAACTACATATCTGTCTGCCTTATATTGCGACTGTGTCAGTCCAGATGAGTCCTGCACAAGTTGGCCTCCAAATTACTCCTCCTACCTCAGCAAAGTGGTTGGAACAGGCAGAGGTGGCTAAATGACAAGCCTGGGTATGTCGCCTCAGCTCTGTCCCCACCTGCCCACACAAAACAACTGATAAGCAGTAGTGCTACTATTGAAATTCACAGCAAAGCCACTACAGCCCTACCAGGGGCAGGGCAGGAGTAGGGGACTTCCTTTCCCAGACAGTTTGATCATTGAGTATATTTGATCTTGTGACCAGAGTGGATTTACAGCCAAAGAGAAAGAGAGTCATGCCATGCATTCTAGCATATTTCCTGCTGCAGGTGTTTACAAATTGGAGCCTTCTGTTCTTATCTGTCAAAAATTTGTAATGAAAGGTCAGATCAGTACAGAGCTTTTATTATGTCCTTAACTTATTAGAATGAGTGCAAAAATGCAGATAAATTGCAGCTTTGAAAAGTTTGAAGTTATCTTAGAACACCTATTTGCAGTTTGAAAATAAATGTTCGGAACATAAATGTGTTTGCTATGATCTACTAAGCTGCACTGCTTGGTGTTAGGGCACTCCCCTGCAATACCCTGTAAACCCACAGTACTACAAGATTTTCCTAGCTGGCTTTGTACTCACTGAAGGAAAAGGAGCTGTGTCTCAGTCAACCTGTTCACTAACTTGCTATTCAAATTAACCTACTCATTTCTCCACTTCTATGACTCCCTCAAGTACTTCCTCTCCAGTTTCAGGCAGAGCTGGATGCAATCAAGAGCTTAGGCAAGCAAATATTCCCCCGAAATCCCCATACGTCTATCAAAGGGTTTCAGATTCCCCTTGGTGATTCATGTATACAAAATTGAGTACTGAGACAATCAATGTTGCAAAAACTAAGATCTTGCTCTGTTTCTCTTTGTATTAAATTTCCCATTGCTGAAAGAGGGATATGGAACACATTTATTAATGCAAGTGGGATTCTCAAAAACATACCAAAGAAGAAGCGGGGGCAGGGGCAGGGGGAGAGGCAGGGTTGGGGAATGATAAAACAAGTACTTTTATTTTCTGTCTCATAAGAAAATTACTATTTACATTCTTAACCAGAACAGTCATTTGGGTATAATAAATTTATTACGTATCTAGGACTACCTCTTTTGTATTTCTCACAGAAATACTTCAACTCTCCCCACTGAACTGCAGCATCAATGTTTGATTCTTCACTTCAGTCACACTCATATGTTACATATCAAACAGAAGACACTGAAAAGCTTTGATATATCATGTGGCAATGGAAAATGAAGAAAGACATTGTTTATTGCTAAATCTGTCCTTTTGACTAAAAGCTTTGAGACTCTGACTGTAAACATAAGATATTCTTCTTCATTATATTGTGTCTAAAAGTAATATGTACTGAAATCAAAAATTATTTCAGCAAAAGTAACTGCATTTATTAAAGTCTCAGCCAGCAAAAAATCTGATGAAACTCTTGAATTCCTTAATAGCTTGTGTACCAGATGTTAACTTTTTCCAACACTTCTTTGCACATTTTAACAGCTAGATAGGACATCATAATTTCTTTTCACTTTTATCTTTAAATTACTGTAAATTTGAAGTAGGCTTTGTGTTTTAAGAAACTAGTTTCTTCTGCAGCCCAGAGCACCGATTTAAATTCTGCAGTTGAAATCTGTTCAGAATTGTAGTCTAGAGAGGAGCCTACAGTGGTTTCTACTAACTGCTATATACTTCATTCTTCATGGACTCATTAATTATTTAGGAAGGTGCAAGAGAAAGAGAGAGGAATCAGACTGCAGATCATCTGTGCAGTTCTAATAAATGTTAATTTTTTACCAAAAAAACCCCAACAATCACAGGTAAATTACAAATTAAAAAATCTTTTTAAATGTTTTGACATTAATTTTGAAAAAAAAAATATATATTTTCAGGCATATTTACAATTAGGACTATTTATACCGTTCTTCACACAGAGAAACTGAATACAAGACTTGCACATTTCAGAGAAAGATACATTTGAAAAACAGGGCGCTATAAATTAATGAGGCATTTTAATAAATGTTGAGGACCAATCATCAAAATCTCAGTTACGATAACAAAAGATTTTGAGAATGGACTTTGCCTATATTGTTTTAACTGTTGTTTCCCAATACATATGTATACATATATATAAATATATATATACATATGTGTGTGTATATATATATATATATATGCATGGGTGTGACTGAGGTTTTGGGTTTTTTCCTTTTTTTCTCCCTTTTTAAGATTTTGCATTAGTCTTCAGTGTTTTTGTTGCCATTTTCGAAATGTTTTTAAATGCTTCAAAAATATTTTGTACATTGAAAAGTACAAAAAAGATCAGTATAATTCTTTTAATGTTGAGTCATCAACTAAAAATCACAGACCAGATTTGCTTTACTGTTAAGATTTAGCCAAGAAGTCCTCTTAGCATCAGTGAGTGACATTGTGCAAATACTTGTGTCCACCATGCAGAATTTTCAGATGTTTTCTGTACATTTATACCATCATCAAATTCACAAATTCTGAATCACTAATTTAAGCATTACCAAAGAAGTACCTGGAATTCACGCTCCTCTAGATAATGTATTGCAAAAAATAGTAGCACTTGATGATGTTAGGAATGCCATGAAAACACAGGGTGAATCAACTGTTGCTAAGATACTCTTACTAGAGTAGCAAGTAGCAAAAAAAAAAACCAAAACCTCAAAACCACCACCAAAAAAACCAAAAGGGTGATTCAGAGCTGATAAGAGTATAAAGTACGAAAAGACAGAAAAATACATCTGCCATACTAATCTTGTTGCTATAGTAATAGCCCATTTCAGCCAAAAAATACATGAAACAGATAGCTAAAAGGCTGACGATTGAAAGCTGAGTAAATATGTTTACCAAAAACTAACATGAGCAGGAGCTGTAATACTGCAGTTCAAGAAAGGGGAAGACCTCAAGGATCAGAGGATAAGCAAGCAGATGTTCTACATCACAACAGCTTTCCTAAGTGTGTTTTTGTACTAGTGATGGACATGGAGCAGTCAAAGTGCAAATAGAATAACCCATTAAAATCACAGAAGATTTTTCTTGATCCAGGATTGTACTATTTGACCTTCTATCTTACAGATACCAAGAAAGCAAAATTAAAGGAAAAAGCCCAGAGGAGGAGGCAGAGTAATGCGGGCAGTATACAGTGCAGATGTACAAAATGGACACCCAGTAACTTCAAGAACTTGATGTTTTATCATTAAAAGCTATTATTTTTTCACTGATTTGATAAAGCTGTTCTCATTTACACCACCTGAAAATCTGACCTTTATTCTTTAAAGTGGTGGGTTTAATTTCACTTATTTGAAGTGTTTTGGCAAATTACAATTACAAGGTAGGAGTAAGGTCAAATGAGGAAAAACAG
This sequence comes from Dendrocincla fuliginosa, assembly GCA_035047845.1. Lineage (NCBI taxonomy): Eukaryota > Metazoa > Chordata > Aves > Passeriformes > Dendrocolaptidae > Dendrocincla > Dendrocincla fuliginosa. The sequence goes on from JAWWMO010000001.1 coordinate 14,628,169, forward strand.
AGAGTTTTCAAGCTTCACTCCTTAATACGCAATTTTTTTTAAGGGTCTTTAAGGACTGACTTATATTGTATCTGATAAGAGAGATAAGCCCATCCAAAGACTTCTTATTTTTAGCTTAAAAAGGGAAATGCATCAGCTTTCTTGTACCCACCCACACACCATACTAGTCATTTATTTCCCATTAGCTGCCATTGATTAAAACTAGTAAACCTTGGTTCTGGTAAGATCATTAGGCATTTTGAAGGTAATAAATAACTCCAATGTCTATAGGAAAAATTCATGTGTAAATCACCTTTAAGCACAAGAGTCGAACCAGTTTCTGCCAGCAGAACAACTGTATATTATATAAAGCACATATTTAAGAGCTTTTGCTAAAGGGGGGAGAAGTTAAGATAGGTGAAGAGAAACAAAGGCACTCAAACATGCTCGGCAAAATTTCACTAATTCTGAATTCTCTACTTCTACAGCCTTCACCTCTAGCAAAATATAAAATTACTTAAATACTTAATGTGATGAAAATAACCTGTAATGGTGCTAAGGAGATATATATATTTAGATATAGATATATGTGTGTGATATGTATAATCTGCTCAGTAAAGTTAGGCTGGAGATTCTGTGACACAGAACTAGAAAACTGAAGGGTTACAATTTTCACAGAAATACCCTACTTTTACATTTTACATATATGCATTAAGATGGATAAGAACTTCGTTATATAATTGCAGACTAGTGACTAATAATGTTAGAATATTTGACCTTTCTTCTAACAGGCCCCAGATTATATAAAATTTATCACTTCATGGAAAGATGTTCTTTTAAAAGAACAGAAGAATATGGGTTTGTTACTGTCAAACAGTAAGATCTCCTCATCTCTCTACCAAATATTTTTATGAAAACCTAGCGGGAAAATCTACCTAAAATGAAACTAAAGTAATTCTATTACAATACAAACATAGAAAGTAGTTGATGTCAACACAAAAATTTACAACAGTTTGGTTTCTTCTGTTATGACTTGCTATGAAAATCTTCCTTTTAGAGATGTTGTTAGACTTATTAGGTGTGTTCCCACAACAGAAAAACAGAACACTACAGATGTTGAGATTTCCATACTGGCTGATTTTTTTGCCGATGTACAAGTGCAACAGACACTTTTGCCATCTCAAAAATGTAAGGGAAGTTTGCAAATGCTGCATTCAGAGGTCTTCTTTTAGTTAGGATTTATCATCCATTGCTCACAACCCTCAAAATATGCATGCAAACTAACCCACACAGTTATGAGTGAATGATATGAAAGTTGGGTTTATTTTTGGTCGAGGTGTGGTTGCTTCTTCAGTATTAATGGCATGTAACTCACAATGGAAAACATATATTTTGAAGTTACCCCTTTACTTCTTCTCTGTTTTTCGTAGTGCTGAGAGAATGAATTATCATGAACATGATGAAATAAAACCCAGATTATCAGGATGTGGAACTTCAAGTAGTCTCATACAAATGCAATTTGAGTTACACCCTTTAAATGGAATATTTCCAATTATAGGTGTTCTATAAATTAAGATATATTTATAATGCATTTAAAATACTGCTTTCCATCTCAGTGTGTTTTATATTCTTCACCAGTTACTGCTAAGTTCAGACTAAAAGCCCATTATCCACAGTCTATTCATCCACCCATAGCAAAGTGAAAATATTGGAGTGCTTTCAAACAGGCAGAGTGTGTGTGAAGACAGGCTAAATCAGAGTGAAGTAGATAAAGTGCTTCTTTTTATTTTGATTTCATCCAGTTACAGTAGCAACCTACTGTCAAACCTCATGAAATGGCAGAAAAATACTGTAAAAATTAATCTGTGACTTTCACAGATATGTAGCTAAGATTCTTTGATCTGAGGCTGATGTGTTTTTGTGACCCAGAACACTGCTCTGCAGAGAGTGATCCTGTGTGGCAGGTGATGTAAACCACCAACAACCAACAGCCAAAAGTACAGGGGGAGATGTTAAATACCAGAGAATGGATTCGGGGATGCATTTCAGATCTGGATGTGGTAGCACAAACATCCCTAGTCAGAAGTGAGTGTCCGCATCCTGTCACCCCCAGCCTAAGTCTTGCTGCTGGTGAAGGCTTCATGCAGCAGATGATGTCACATATTCTGGGGCTCTGTGGTTATAAAGTATTAATCCTTCCCTGACTTCACAAACAAAAAGTGATCAGTTCCCAAAAACCATGAGCAATCTCAAACAGGGAAGAGACGGGTACAAGAGAACCCAATATTATTTTAGAGTCATAAAATCACTAAGGCTGGAAAAGACCTCCAAGGTCATTGAGTCCAACCTCTGACCAATTATCATCATACCAACTAAACCATAGCACTGTCACGTCCAGTCATTTCTTGAACACTTCCAGGGCTGGGGACTCCACCACCTCACTGGGAAGCCCATTCAATGCTTTACAACCCTTTCCATGAAGAATTGTTCCTGATGTCCAACCTGAACCTCCTCTGGCACACTTAAAGGCTGTTTCCTTTTGTCCTGTCACTTGTTACCTGGGAGAAGAGGCTGATTCCCACCTGGCTACACCTTCCAGTCAGGCAGATGAAGAGTGACAAGATCCCCTCTGAGCCTCCTTTTCTCCAGGCTAAATATCCCCAGCTCCCTCAGCCACTCCTCATCAGACAGGTGCTCCAGAACCTTCTGCAGCTATGCTGCCCTTTTCAGGACCCACTCCAGCACCTCAATATTCTTCCTGAACTGAGGGGCCCAGAACTGGTCGCAGCACTCAAGGTGTGGCTTCACCAGTGCCCAGCACAGGGGGACAGTCGCTGTCCTGGTCCTTCTGGCCACACTATTGCTGGTATGAGCCAGGATGCCAGCGGCCTTCTTGGTCACTTGCCCTTCTTGGACACACTGCTTTCCATCTTCTTGCAGAACCACTTATAAGATCTGAGTTCTCTATAGAAAGCTTGAGCTATAGGTCTCTCTATTTTCAGTATTGATTCCTGGATTTTGCAGTATCTGGCAGAGTCACCACATTCCCATTTTTAAATATTACAATTTGCTATTTGGATTGAGAAGGTTTAAGATGCAAGAAAGAAACTGAATGTAAAATATTTTGTGGCTTACCACTGGGAAATCTGAAGCACAAAGAGGAATTACTGCCATGCAATCCTTCCTAAAAATGAAAGTTTAGTACTAAATATGCCCATAGGAAATCTTTAAAATATTCAGTTTGCTATCTGGAAAGTCAGTATTTATGTGGTCTTTGAAAGCCATAATCTTTAATGTGAGTTTAGCGTTTTTAAATGTAGATGAGTTTTCACACACCTCTAGCATAATTATGTGCTCCATTAGGTCCCAAGTGTGAGGAATTCTGAATTCTAATTGGATGGCATTAATTACTCTCTGCTAGGAATACACAATATTCTGAAGGAGTTACCCAATCATTTAGTGTACTCCCAAACCTAATTCTCAGAGTAGCAATCAAATCATTGTTATTACCAAGTCACCCAGTATTTCATTAGTTGAGGCTCACTCTGGAGTTATCTATACAATCATTGATAAAGATGAGCAAATACTGAACTCCATGGTTACAGCTAAAATGAGAAAATAGAGACCAGAAGGGCACAGGGGAAAGAGGTTGGGACTATCACAGCCTGCTGATGGTGAATAAAATGTGTGTGTATAATCAAGACCGAGGACAAAAGTGACTCTAGTCGCAAAAAAAACTCTAAGAAAATGTAGAAGGGGGCAGGAGACTGAAAGTTAGAGGTTTCTAAGAATTATATAAGGGAATAAGAGCTGCAAGGCATGGCAAGGAAATGGAGGGAGGCACTGATACCTAAGCATGGATAATGAGATTAAAAAATCAATCCCATGAATTGGGTGATCCCTACTTAGCATTTGCGTTAAAATAACATCCAAAGCTGCAAGAATAGAATCTAGGATAGCTATTATATTATTTATACACCCTTGTAATTAGAAAGTTTGTCAAAATGTTCAATTCGAGCTCAGTACTTGTCACATTGTCATTGGCAAAACAGTTTCAATCCAGGTAATTTTACTCAATTATTTTATTGCCAATTAATACAAACTTAATTACTGATTTGGGTGTTGAGAAATAAAAGACAATTAAAATCTTCCCTTAGGGAAATACCTGACCCCTTCTTCAGATTCAGCTTCAGTCCAACTCCTCTTTCCAAGGCTCAGCTTGCCTTATTGTTGCCATGTTACACTCAGATACACTCCCACTCCCCTTGGTGAAGTGCCTCTGTAGTGGTTTCTTTCTGCTGCCCTTGAACCTTGTTTTCCTCCACCACTCCATGTTTGTTGTTCCCCTTGTGCTCTGGAAGGGTCCTCCTGGAGCTGCAGCCTCTCAGGGTGTCCATGCCCCTCTGTGGATTGTCCATTGGCTGCAGTCCTCTGAGGGGTGTCTGTGCTCCGGTAGGGGTCCTCTAAGGACTATATTCCCTCAGGGATGTCCTTCCTCTGGTGTGGGTAGCCCAGGAGCCATAATCTTTCAGGAGTGTCCCTGCCCCAGGCAGGGGCTGCAGTCCACCAGAGACACCTCAGAGGTAGCACTTGCTTCCAGGAGTGCATCTTCAATCATGTTGCCAAGTGTCCTGTTCCATGTGTCTCCTTCATCTCTCCTCTGCCTTACCTCTACATTTCTCTGAACATGTGTCTTCATGTAGCTCTTCATGTGTCTCCTCCCCTTGTGGGGACCAGTTCTGGAACACTATTGAACAACAAATCCTGGTGCTCCCCTGCTTGGCTGCAGTGTTGATGCCCTCTTTCCTCATGCCAAGTTTTCCTGTTCCTTCAGTTTTCTCACCATTAATTCAGAGAGTTCAAGGTTTATTTTATCCTCAGTCATGTGTTACACTTCTCAGGTCCCTGTCTACTTACTCCACTTCATTCTTTAATATATTTGCCCAGGACTTTCACAGTGTCCAACAGACTGGGAGGGCAGAGAATTTTTCTCATGGCTTTTACATATTTCATAACTTAGTTTGACGCTGCCTTTTTTTTTCCCAAGTTTTTTATTAAGCCATTCATTGTAACCTCAAGCTCTTCCTCCACAGAACTATTGTCAAATAATCCTTACCTTGATTCTGCAAACTATTTTGCTAAGAGTGAATATTGACCAATGTGATGTTACATTTCATGTATCCCGTTTCTCCAAGCTGTTAAAATGATTTTGAAATGTCATTTTGCCATATTTTCAACCAATCCTGCTGTATTTACAGGCAGTCCCACTCACCTGCCACTTGGATCTTTATTAGAAATGGTAACCAGTGTTGTTGATAGCTTAAATTCTCTATTACACTGATTCTGGAAAACACCACTTGATGTAATTTTTTTTCCGTTTCCCTTACTCTGCTGATTCAAGCATGCTTTTTTTCTGAAAACTCTATTCCTCCATTACGACTCATGCAGTAAAGCAGCCGCTTCTGATCACCTACACTATAGAAAGAATGGAATGTATCTGAAAATATTTAGTTCCAATTAGCAGTAAGATGTTGGTTAGAGAACTGCTAATCCAAAATGAGGACAATAAGAGTCAGAGCTCTGCTTTACCCCAGCTGTTCTTGGGGGGGGTTGGCTGGAGCTGACTGAAACCAAACACCCCTCACAACATCTCAGAGCCTGCACTCTATTGGAAGCTACTTTCAAGAAAAAAGAGAGCAAAAACATTTTGGAAGTTATTTTTTTTCCCTTGTTAAAAATCTCTATCTGGTAAAAAAAAAAATCCAGAAAAAGATTCTCTTCGTGGTCATATTTCAAGACATAATTCCACTTACAAAATACAACTTTAAATTCAATGCATCATTTTCATACCAATAAGGAAATCTTCCATAAATCATAGGCCTATGCAGAAGAGACTAATTAATATAAATGATTAAGAAATGTTCCCTAAACCCCTTACTGTATCACATCATGCTTCATCAGAAAACCATTGGCTAAACTCCAAGTTAGGAAGAGCAAGACAATCAGTAAGAGCTTTCCACATCGTTTGCTGCAGAGAGCATCCCATTGCTGATGCTACTCTCAGATTCACTGCTGACCTGGGGGCTCCCTGACAGGGAAAGTTGCTTTCTGCCTCTCTCTTATTCACAGATGTATACACAGACACACTGAGTTGCTCAATTCAGATCTCAACCAAGACACCTTTCCAATCATTCTTCTCCAAGTTAAATATCTTTCCCGAAATGCTTCTATTCTGGCATGTTTAAAAGCCTTTGTTGTTTAGTTTTTGTTTTTGTTTTTTTTTAAAAAAAAGCCAATAAAGAGGAAAAGTAAGCTGTATTTCAGTCTTGTGAACTTTTTCCCTCGCTTGCTGATTTTCACAGATATTACTGTGTTTTAAGGTGGTTCTCTACAGGTCATACACAATGTATATCTTGTTCTTGAAGAATTAAGTTTCATTTTAAAAAGCCTTCATCATGTCTCATTAAATAAGAGCTTGTTGGACACTAAGTGCACACACTTCTTTTGAAGATAAATTCAGTTCATTATCATGTTGTTAGCAGCATTTCATTTCCAACTGTTAGACCTTCATTTATGTCTGCTAATGTAATAAAATTAATCCTGTAATTTCAGTTGCTTAATTTTCTATTAATGACAGTGTGATTTCTCAGCTACACTGATGTCCATCTAAGGGGAAAAAAATCTTCTCTCTCCCTGTGTAGATTAGCAAGTTAGAGAGAGAGATTCGATTTTTCCTACACTAAAATGTTCCATCTTTTCTATTTCCTTTCAACCCATTGACAGCTGAAATGAGAAGAGAAACAGGCTGACTGACAGCTGCCTGCCAGGCCACACATAGTCCTAATTACAGCTGCTCTACAAGGTTATGCACATGCTCACACTCCTGCATGCAAGGGCTCAGATCATGATTTTTCTTATATATATAAATCAATATAATCTTTCTCAAGTTTGAATCTTTACAGCAAGACATGTAAATCTTGAAACGGCCAAAAAGGGAGCTCTCTGACTTCCATTAACAGCCAAGCATTCAAAAGCTACAGAATAATATTGATGAAAATATTTGTCCTTTCTTCCGTACATGCCCTTAATTTTTATGGTAATCTATTATTTTTCTCCTACATTATACTTTATTAACTCAGTCAACCCACATAGCAACACGGCTACTTTTAGCACACACTCGCAGATTTTAACTCCAGGCTGAGTTACAGACCATTGGAAAGCAATACCAGCCACATCACAAGAAATGTTTCTTGCTCCTACTTCTGCTGGATCAGGGGAAAAAACAATTGCTTTCCATTCTCAATTCACTTATTCTGCAGCTGGAGTGGAAGAAGGAAATGCTGTTTCTTCTACCCCACAAAACACAAGGCATGAAATTCCAAAGCAATGGAGGAAACAAGTGCTGGCACTATTAAAATTGAAGGAAAAGTAATAAATTGTTTCAAACAAGATGGTTTGAGGAGACACACTGTGAGGAAGAGCCTCACTGTAGGTTGAAATGCTGCTCCACCATGTACGGGACTTGCCTTATGCTAAGTAGATCATGTGAAACTCCAGGAGATTCAGACAGTTAATTGAAGCTGAACTTCAGTAAGTGTTGTGTCCAAACAAGATTACTTGGGCTTTTTGGGGGGCTACAGAAGTTCTGCCCAGTTTTAGCTGCAATACTCTGAAAACTTTGCTTCAAAGCAGTGTACAAACACAGCTCAACAATGCATCAACCCCTGTAAAATATTATCATGTCTCTTAGCAATAACAAAAAGCTTTTTGGGAAGAGTTGCTTTGCCCATGTTGGCTAACATTCATTTTCTTCCTCAGCATGAGCCCTTGATTGGAATCCCCCCCCTAACCTCAAAGGTATTCCTCACTTTGATCCGAGCACAAAGGAATTGTTCTCCAAGGCTTACTGTGGATTCTAATTGAGTTTCTCTCAATAAATATTTCTTGTGAGGAACAAAGTGAAAGCTTAGTGAAGTTTAAGCCTTACATTTTAACATTAGAATAGTTGTATTTAGAGATAACCTGCTGCGAGTGTACAGTAAACAGTTTCACCTGAAAGAATGGAACTATTTATAATACTTAGTCCTTCACCTCACATTTTACTTGAAATTATAACTTCAGAAGTATTCTTATTCCTTCTCTTTTATAAAAAGAAGAGGCAAATTCACATAGGATCTTTTTATAATCATTATTACTTTTTCCTCATTCTCCACCCCAGACTCAAACAGTGCACCGATCAGAATTTATATCTAGCAAATTATTGTTTCCTTTTCCTTGCCCATTTATCTGTATACATCTGTTATCCTCTAGTAGAAAGCATCCAGCTATGATCTAAATAACTTGTTTATGAAGTTCCTCAAAGTAAGTACCTGTTTTTTAAGGTAAGTACTATCTTTATGGACTATGCGACTGCTGGAAAGGAGTTTGATTCATGACCAAGACTGCAATGTGCTATAAAATAATTCTAATAACGTAGCTCTTTAATCTACTTTAATGATTTTTTTTTCTCCTGAATAGAATTTCAATTCTTTTTAATTTATTTATATGAAGTCACAGAGAATTCAAAGTTTGCATTCCATGATTTGCTTTAATAGATAAACCTTTTTATCCAAAAATTATTCACTAACTGGAAACTTGAAATTATTTCTATTTAAAACTCATAGGTTTATTTTGGAGAATAGCAAGAAAAAAAAATAATTTAAAGCATGAAGACAGAAGGTATCTGCACGTGAATGTGTTTCCTGAGAAAATCCCTCTCTGATTTGTTTGCTACCCTCTTAAAAGACTCATATCTCTTCCAATGAAGGAAAAATTTGTCAGAAAGTTTGGTGAGTTTCAGTCTCTTATGATCCTCTCATAAGCAAGCTAAAAGTAGTACCTGGGACTATTTTTGTCACCATTAAGGCACCATTAAGACCTTCTATTCAAGATCTCTGTGTGCTGGTTGGTACACCTGGTACACCAGATATCACTCTGGGATTACGAACAGCAGTATGGTCTGCCAATGGCATATGATTAGAAAGATTTATATAATCAATAACCACATTAATTATGTCCTGCTTAGGAGTGCAAATGTAATGTATTGACCAGTTTGGGGCAGCACACATCGAAGAACGCCATGGGCCAAATGAGGAAAGTCCAGCTAAGAACAGCTAATGGAACTAGAGAACTCAAAGACATGAATTGTTTTTTGAGAATTACTCAAAATGGTTGGTTTAAAGATGAGAAGATTCAGGAAACATAATAATGACATGCACCAAAAACTGTTGCCAAAGGCAAAGAAGAGCATTGTGTTCATATTTATGTCAAACAGATAAACTAATGAACTTAGATCACATGACAAGATTTGGCTTATGCAACAAAATTCTTATCAATATAAATAGTGGTACACAGAACTAAAGATCCTTGAAGACTGCAGATTTACCATCACTAGAGGATTTTGAGAAATGGCTAGATAAAAATCTGCCAGGTTATATAAACATATATCCATATAACGCAGTTATAGTTGATAGTGGCCTCAGCAGGAAGACAGACAAGACATCTTCCCTTCCAGTCTGACAGGGTCTCCAGACCAACAGTCAGCAGAAAAAAAAAAGGAGGTTTCCAATTAACCCTCAGAAATCACACTGCTCCTGTATTTCAGGCCTGGAACCTCATGTGATTGAAAGGAGGAGCCACTTTATTTGACAGGCTCTTGTGTTGCTTCAGTACCTTTCATGGCACTTTCTAGCTCATCAGCCTGACTTGCCTTTCCTGGGTTTGACAGCAACAAGTCTCAAGCGAGGGAGAGGGAAGTACTAGAAAAATTATTATCTTATTTACAAATGCTACCAGACTAGTGCAAGAGGAAATATCACCAGCCACCCATGCTCATTTATTTCTAGTAAAGAGATAGGCTGAAATCATTAGCAGCCATGATTTATTTTCCTCTAAACTGGAGCAAAGGATGCTTAATTTTTCATAGCCTGAGCACTCCACAAAACATCAATAAAGACACAAAATTGTTAAGAATGCTGAATTAGGCCAATCACGTAGAGTCTATTACAGAGTCCAACAGGCATCTTAACATCAAAATGTTTCTTAGCAAACAGTTTAAAATCTTCACGTTAGAAAAACTGATTTATTATGATTTTACTGGATTGAAAATCTTTAGAGCTACAGAGATCCAGATTACATACAGCAAATAGTTTCCAGCACTGGAGATGCACGATAGGCTGCTCATAGAAGGGTAAGGGAGAGAATAGGTATAGTTCAAATTCAAAAGCAGACTTATTTAAATGTAGAGCACAATCAAATATAGCCAACCTTTCATAGTGAAGATGAAGCCTGCGCAATTAGTTCATTTCTGAACACAAGATAAAGGCAGGGACAAACCTAATGCTAATTTTTCTCCTATGACAGACCCATGAATCTCTCCTCATGCTGCTAATAATTTTAGTCCCAATACCTGTAAGACATCTGCTAACCCCTTCTATGGGAAGGGAATCAAGCCCAATTAGGGCAGTAGTTATATATATGTATATATATATATATATATATATATAAATTTGTGTACTCAGTAACATAACCTGTGAGAGAAGTGTTTTTTCTCAGATTCCTTTGCTGAGACTTCCACTGCTTCAGCTTACATCCCTACTGTAACAGGCACCTAATTAGCCCCTCAGTTGCCTGGCTGCTATGGGCAACACAAGATCATGCTGGCTCATGTTTCTATAACTCCTTCAAAAACTCCCAGAGCATACAAAGGAAATAACAAGGAAACAGATAGTTCTACTCACAGAGGCTGACAAAAAAAGTAAATCAAAAGCTGGTTAAATTAATCTTTTTTCAGAGGTGATGAGCCCTATGAGCTTAGAAATGTTCCACAACTCAAGAAGAATTTGGGGAGAAGAAGAAGGGAAGAATTTGATGCACTATAATTCTGCAATTGTTTTTCTGTCTTTTTGTAAGTGTTTGCAAAAAAATTGCACTCAGAGATAAAATATGGCATAAGAGGTATAATAATGAAAAACGTATTTATATTTCATAAAACAGCTTTGTATACCCCAAGGCAGTCCACAAAAGTACCTTTAAATATGGGGTTAATGTAAATACATATCAGGATGGAATGAAAATTACTTTAGCTCTTTGATTTACTAACCTTAATAGGTTTGATGTATTTAAAGTTCATCTGAACTCCCTGAATTTTTTTTAGTTTATCTTTGAGATAGTTAGAACATGCTTTAAGTGTTTTAGTTGTTTGCTTTGTTTTAAATCAAAAGATTATCAAAATACAGTGTTAAACATAAGTCTACCTTGACAAACGTCGTTCTTGGAATTAAACAGTTCAACAGATCCTCATGTCTGACTGAGTTGTGGTTGCCATTTTAATTAGAGATATTCAAAGCATAAAAATGTAGCTCAATAATAGAAGTCAATAAAGAAATTTTAATTAATTTTGTCACTTTAAGACAATTCTGAGTTATTACCTGGCTAACAAGAATTTTAACAGGTTGTAAGTAGGCCAGGACAGCAAAGCCAGAAACCTGGGTATTTTGCGGTTATATGTTAGGAATAGTAGGTTAGTCAAGAGGATTGACATGTTCCTCCATTTCAGCTTTTCACAGTGAAGGTAATACCAGAGGAAATATTGAGATCCTGTAATAAAAAGTATTACTACCTACAGGGTATTCTTTTAGTTATATTTAAAACTCTAAAGTTTACTGCAGTACCTTTGAGCACAAAATATTCTGTATTTTCTGGTTTTATCTATAAATATTCCTATCCTGATTTAGCAGCTGAACTAGTTTCAAAACAAGACACAGAAGACAAGCAAAAAAAAAAACATTAAGACAAATTATTCATGTCAGGAACCAGAAAAATCCATACCTTAGATCCTGTTTCAAGACTTTATCATCTCAGATGAAATAGGTACACCAGTGCCCTTCAGTTCATCCTGAGTATCTCGAGACTGAGCTTTTAGGCCATCTTTCCTGTCTTTTGATTAATAAAATAAGATATATTACTTGCATTAAGTGCAATGATCTTAAAATGTAATGGTATAACACAGAACTTGGTAACATTGGATAAAAGCCTCACATCTACAGTAGTTTTATAACCCTGTTTTATTATACAATATATTCCAGGTACAGTAGCTATAAAGACCTCTTTACCATCTCTACTCACTTCCATTAATTACCATGTATGTTCATGCAAGGCAAAGATAATTGGTTGTAGAGTGATCTTGAATGAACTGCAAGGAGACAAACTGCCCTCCTGAACAGGGATCCGAGAGCTGAGGATGTCGAGCTGGGCAGCAATTCCCTCCCTAACTGAGAAAGGAAGAGGCAGCATGTAGGATCACGGGTTCCTGGAAGGAGCCAGGTCACCAGGAAGGATAGGAAGGCAGCTAAAGGTGTGTGTTAGAGGTGAATGCAAACAAAGGCCCTCTTTATGAAATAGTATCACCTCTTTGGCAGCTTTTCCTTACAAAGTTATCAAGACTTTCTTTTTTTAAGGATCACTTTCAAGTAAAAAGTGTGAGACGAACATTTACGTTCTGTTTTCCATTACTAGAACTCATGCTAATAAATGATTAACAGCAGGAGTCTGAATTTGTAATATTTGCTGTTATATTGCTTTCAGGATGATACAAAAGCTCTTATTCCTTGAAAGAGGTGTTTTAGATGTCACTTGAGTTCTAATGCTTTTGCTCTTCACAGGAAGTACTTGTTGCAGTGGTCTTCAAGTAGGAGTAGTATAAGGGATGGATTTGCATTTCCTTGCCATATCTGTCCCATTCTCTTGCATCCCAAAGGATCAGATCCAGGGGCATTCTGTTTCCAAATCACATAAGTAAGGATGGAAAGAATGGAAGCTCCCTGTGTTATACTTGCCAGGTAAATAAGCATGGTCTGGGTACAAGAGGTAAATTTCATCCTATCTACTGACCAAAAGTCAAAGAGTAAAACATGTGGCTGTTTTTCCTTTCTGTTGAACCTCTACTAAAAAGACTGGTCAGATTGTTTCCAAGTTCCAAGTCAAAGCTTTGAGTCATCAGGCAGCAACAAATATGGAGACATCCTAAACAGTCTTGTGATTAATTCTCATAGAACTGATATTTAGATATTTACTTACAGGAGCTTTAACCAGAAGCAGGAACCCCTACATGGAACACATCATACAGACAAAGAAAGAAGCCCAGACTGCTGGATCTCAGTCTGAGTAACATAGACATTAATAACTGCCCTGGTGAGATGCCCAGCTCCTTAACTTGCAAGAGATGCTTAGTCTTGCTTCAATGAATAGGCTCACAAGCCCCTTTTTTTCCTCAAGGCAAACACTGCAGTTTTTTTAAAAACCCAACAAAACAAAAAAATCCTCCATGAACAGTGTTAGTTTTGAGTGGCTTCATTCTTCTTATAGATATTCAAATGATACAGCTTCACTGATTTGTAACATTTACTTTGGTTTGACGTGGAGAGATTGTACTCACAGATCGATTCTTTCAACAGACCAATTATAATGAAATGTACTGCTTGGTCCACAGCCAGAGTGCTCTATAATACATTTATTCTTTACTTCCTTGTCATTTACTTCTCTGGACAGCCTTGGTCATCTGTAACAGTTTTGCTTTGACACAGAATGGAATTTTGCTTTGTTCTTAAAATAAACTGGTGTGTTTTCAATGGCCTCACAGTTTCTTCAGCAGCATTTCACTTCTAAGCATCATGTTTCATTCAGTGGGCAGTCAGAGGCTGATCTGTATTGCAGCAGTCATGGCATACGTAAGCAGTAAAATTATTTAATATCATGCCTGGCATCCTACCCCATTCAGTTTTATAAATAAGGCTTTATAAATAGAAGGCTTTACACTCAGTATTTCTGTTGTATTTACATGAAAATGCTGCAAGCAAGTTGCAGGGTTTTTTCGAAAGGTCCATTATTTTTGCTGCTTGGTAATGAGTGGTCACTCACACATGTGATCAATGAAGTGTAGTTATTATTTTGTTTTCAGTTGGTGACAGAAAGTATTCATCTAGGTGGGAACTGACCTAATGGTCATATGCCCCTCCCCATATAGCTGCAGTTTGAAATAAGGGCACTCCAATCAAGATATTTTCTCCTTTAAAGTGTGTGATGCTGCCTTTCACGAGAGGGGACTGGCCTGATGCAGAGTTTAACTCTAGAGACCCCTTCCCCTTGGTCTGCCTGACTGGCTCCTGGAAACCAAGCCCCACAGTTGCCTGACCTAAATTCCAGCAGTGCCTGGGCCAAGTTTTACACAGTGTCTAAGCCTCTCCAAGAGCCAGAGCAAACCTGTGGAAAATTATAGCCACTAGGATCTCTCCCAAGCTGCAATCTTTTGAATGTGTATCTGAAAAGATCAACATCATATTTATTGAAATGCTATCACCCCTTCATGATTTCATACTTCACATGTATTGCACAACCACTCAATTGAGCTGAACATCTGGCATGAGGTCATAAGGATCACTATTAAACTGTTTGGTCTTATTTGTACCAAAACCATTTGGAGAAGTCGATAAGTGCCTCACCTTCCTGATATTCAGTTAGCACAGTTCAAAAATACCAAAATAAAACCAAATGAACTACAGGAAATTACTGTTAATTAACAGTCCTCACAAATAATTAGACCTGCTCAGATCTGGCCTTCCAGATTTTCCACTGATAAATTTCAAGAAGTGATCTTTGCAAGATTTCTTCAGTCTATAACTCTGGCTGTTCCTAGTATTAGGATAATGGAATATTTGATTCAGCAGGACAGCACCATAAGACTGTGGTGAGAACTGTTTCAGATCTAATTGATAAAAAGAAAATGTTGTTTGGCAGTAATCTGCCATTTTAAGCAATAATCTCAGCCCTAGTTCTCCTTTTAAATGAGTGGCTGTTTTGTGTGGGAATGTGTTTCAGAGTCTGCAAAGGATGAATTTACATTTTGCTGTGTTCTCCCGGAGCAGAAAAGGAAGTGAATGTGGAAAGATCCCAGAAAAGAAAACAGTTGTGTACTGATGGTATGATCTTCTATTTCATTCAGTTTCTGCACAGGCACCTCTAGTCTTCCCCTCTGAATAAAGGAGGTTTGGCTCCCACAGAGCATCAGGAGGTTCAGAGCAGTATCTCCTCACACTTATCCTTTTCAAGACCTGCAAAAGGAGTAATTGTTTTTGCAAATTCTGCATTTGCAAAGGGAATGTGGGCTGATAATTTACAAAAAATAAGCTCATTGTAAAATGGAAGCAGCAAGAATGGTTTTGGGAGAAGTAGACTGGCCAGGTGCTTCCTCAGATGCCTCAGACACTGAGCTTGACCGTGTACGAGTCTGTCCGTCTCTCCTAAATGGAACTCCTCAGTTGTCACTTCCCAGCTGCTGACAGCCAAAGACAAGGCAACAAAGCTTTTTAAAAATCAGTCTTCTAATGGTGTGAGACCACCCCTTCCAAGTATTTTTACACTTGGAAGGCTTTTACTAAATTTTAAATTATTTTAACAATAAAAGAATATTGCAGAAATGTGCTGAACACCCACGGTCTTTCCACGTAAAATACGGTCAGACTTTAATGCTGTTTTGACCTCTTTTGGATTAGCTGAACTCTGTCAAAAAAATCTAATACACTTTGGCTGTTATGGTCAATAGTCAGTTTGCAGTGTGTCTCAGAGGATACGCAGGTACCAAAAAGGAAACATCCAGAGCTGCTTTTTCTGGCAAATTCTTCAAACATCTGATGACCTCCCTCCCTTATTTCCCCAGGATGTGGGGTTCAAGTATTTGCATTATGACAAAGCTGAAAGTCCCAGCTTTCTTCTCAAAACTGTAAGAGAAAAAAGTTGATTCTAAAAGTAAACATTAGAAAACTGTGCTTCCTGAAAGTCTCCCAATAACAGAGATAATAACTGGGAAAAAAATTTTAAAAAATGATTTTTCAGTGCAATCGTATTGTGCCACGCTGGTGCTTCACTTTTTACTTCCAGAGGAAAGCCTAAGAAACACCCATTTGTATGACAGATAAATCTCCACAGATATTATTCGTAACCCACTACACAATGAAGATTTGCTACAGAAGATATTTGATCTCATAAGATCTACTTTTTTCCCTTAAGCTATCCACTCTGTATTTAATGAGGAGCATCTTCTTGTTACTATTGATGGATGAATGGATGGATTTGACTATCACTTAAAGATTGAGCAGGAGTACAACTCTTCATAAAGAAAAATATTTATTATGCTAATTCTAGGAAGGCTTTGTGTTACTGCCATATGAGAGCTGTCTGCAAATGTCACAGATCCCAAATTGCATCTTGAATGAATTCTATAACAGCAGGAAGAACCATTAAATGGAACAACAACAAAAAAAAAGACATTGAGACATAAGCCCAAAGCTAAATGTAATTTTAATTGTTTTGCTGAATTGGGTTCTAAGGTCTATTGCACAGTCTTCACCTAAAGCATAGACAGAACTTTCATTTCAAATACTCATCAGCCTTATTTAAATTAAGTCTTTAGAATTCCAAAAGTTTTCAAGAATGACACACTTCTCAAGTAAAATATTCTGATGAAGATAAGGGTCTCATGACATTAATGAGAAGATGTTAAATAATAAATATGAAAATAATTTTATTTTCCAAAGAGAATTAATGCTTGGAGATACTTATGTGTACTAATTTCATTTATTTGTCAATTAGCATCCTATAGGATAATATTTCAGAAGGTATTTACATCTCACTGGAAGTTAAAGGAAGCCGAACAAAGATCCCTAAAATGGCAGAAGCCGTTTTAAGTCGGGTTCAGAAGAAAATTAGTCTCTAGAATTTCAAAGTTGAAGGCTTTCTTTTTAACTGTCACAGTTATTTCACAACTTTATCATTGCATAGATCAATGATTTCTGTGACATCAGTACAGTTGCCCTTTATAAAATAAAAAGTGAGAAATTTGACAAAATGTTATGAAATAGTTTGGGGTATAATACAAACTTTTGCTAAACTTCATTAAAATTTTGCATTTGAATTACATTAAATATTACTAACAATATTGCAAGAATTATGAAATTAAATAGCTGTAAATAATTGCACTAAGACAATGCATCTGCCACTATAGCATGTGCTCATGAAACACAGTGTAAGGGAAAAGAAAAAGTGATAGATGGGTAGACTGTTTCACCGAATGTTTTACAGAATACTCTCAGTTGAGGGACCCACAAAGATCAAGTTCAACCCTTAAGTGAATGACCCATACAGGGATTGACACACAACCTTGGTATTCTTAGCACCATGCTCTAACCTCTAACCAACTATCCATGGAGAAACAACACTGCTACTAAAGCTAAAGATGGGCTTCTTTGAGCTATATTTTAACTTTTTCTGAAATGTTGTTTTCTACTTTTCCCCTTATTGTTTAAAGGACCATGTCAATATAAAGGTAAAAAATACATTTCCTTGTCTCATTTTCTCTGACAACACTGTAAACTATTAAATAGAACTATAATGGCAGATACCTTTTTATCCATCCTTATGTTTGCACCTGGGGGCAGAGCAAGAGGAAAGTTGGTTATTTCAACTCCTTTTTGTTTAAATATCTTTTTTATGTGCTAGAATCCATTCAAGAAACCAAGGAAATAAGAGTACAATCCAATGCAGTTCCAAACACCCTCAAATGCCATTAAAGTCTGAGGACAAAAATCCAACCTATGCATAAGCAAATAGAAAAAAAAAAATCACCTGGGCAGGAAATTGTCCATCATTATTGTTTATTTACACAGTGCTGCAGGTTATGTTGAGCCATTATTAGAGGAGTAGATCTCCTCAGAATGACATAGCAATACAGGCTGCTGGGAGGCTCAACAAATATTCAATCTTGCATGAATTCTTAACAGTTGGGATCTTCTGCCTTCTGCTCCATGTCTTGGCTTCATTTGGAGAATGCAATTTCAAAATCACAATTAATTATCTATTGACTCCAAAAATATACTGATGGCCAGAAGATATCTTGAGGTGGTTTACTTGACCAGTGAAGAAAGGCCAGATAAAATTAAATAATTTTATGATGACAATAAAACTACAGCTGCAGTGAGGCTTCAGCAGTACATAGTGACATCAACTACCAGTGCTGTTATGCTGGCAAGAAAAATTCAGTCCTTTATTTCTAAATTAGTGCATCTATAGCAAAGTAAAAGTCCTTTTTATTTTTTCCTGTTAATGAGAGTAGAGAACTCAAGAAAGGCCATTCAGAACTGTCCAAGAGTCAACAAGTTTTATCATAGTATAACCATGGCTGGGAAAAATATACATGTTTACAAGATTGCTTAAATGAAAAAGCAACCCACAAGGTCAGCAAAAATAAAAGAATTAAATTGATGTCAGCTGGCCACCACTGCATTATAGGGCACATTCCTTCTCTTTCCCTCTCCCCCAGTAAATTGTTACCTGCGCCTAAATGGCTTGATTGCACCAACACTGAGAGGGGACAAGCCTTTTTGACGGGAAGACCTGTCATGTTAACTTAATAATTACCAATGCCTTGTTAAAAAGCCTTACAAAACCAAGATATTCTGTATGTTGCATTTGCATTTCATAAAGTACTTCTATGCATTCTAAACTGAAGACATCTAAAAAGGTTTATCAACACTCTAAACTATTGGAAGTTCTTTTGTCAATTTCTAAGATAACCTTGAAACAAAAATTGTATTAAAAATTGTTTGCTACTCTGACACATTATAGGTCCTGAATACCAAGAGATCAAAGAGATCTTGGAGACTATAGACCAGAGATCCAAACAGATCTATTTATGTTATGAGAAAACAAAGTACATCTAAAATCTCAATTCAAAGTGTTCCTTATCTTCTGCAACAGTATGAATCTGTGCTTCATGTTAGAATATATTACAGGGGGAGAGGGAAACATTTCAAGCACTCATTTAGCAACTGAACTCAGCAATCTGACAAAAAAAAACTAATAGAAGTAAGATTTTTTTTTTTGCATACCCTTTTATTTTTTAAAAACACGCAGTTGCTGCTGAAAAAATATAATGGGACAACTAGAACTGCAGTGAGAGAAGACCTCACATCATCTTTTGTTCAGGAGGAGCCTCCTCTCTCCAAAAATTTAATTAAAGCTGTCTCCTCAATTAGCTAAAGTAGGAACTGAGAGTTAAACAGTGAGAAAACCAGCCTCTGATTTATTTCTCTTTCACGTACAATGATGGATGCATGTGGAAATGGCCCTGACATTTTGAGTGAAGGTGGGGTTCTCATATCACTCCAAAATGGTCCATGATCAGGCATTCTGGAGAGAGCCAGAAACAGGAAATCAACAGATTTGTTGGATGGGTAAAAATCTCTTCAACCACCGCAGTTTGTGACACATCTGATCAAGCAGGAGTAGATGAGCCTGAGGCATTTTCTAGGGACTGCTGACATGCTGGGAAAAGTAGTCAAGTTCAAGGGTAGTCTGAGGATTATTAACCCATGACCATTTATTTGCCCCAGGAAATGCTCAGGGCCCAGAACTCCCTCATAATCCTTTTTCTCCTTGCAACAGCTTGAAACGTTCTAAATTGACTTTTTAAACATTTGCAAGACTCTATGACTGAAATATATTCTCACAACTGCGAGTTTTTTTCAGTTCTTAGAGAAATAAAAAATAAAATAAAAAGAAAAGTTTTAGCTTTCTGAAGGTTTAGCTTCATTGCCAGACAAAAAGAAATGCTTTCATACCTCAAACACTAAGCCTGATTCTGAGGGAACAGTAAGTGATATGTTTCCTTCCAGAGGCAGCTAGGAAAAGTTGGTGAAGGAGTAGATGGTGAAAGGATGTCAGAATACACACACATGCATCTTTGATTGCAAATGATGCACTTTGAAACTCACTTAATCTGAGTAGTCTGAAATTCGACATCCTATGGAAACTATAGTTCAAACACATTCTCTTTACAAGTTTTTTGTTTGATATCCCTGCAAGTATATTGGGAAGGAAAGACATGGGAAGCTACATGCAATTCAGTCATTATCTTCTATCATCTGCTTGATGTTCACCTTTTATGTCTGAAACAAACACAGGCGATATGTCTTATGAAATGTGATCGTGCATCCTTCTGGGTGGAACTATGATTTCAAGGGAATTAGTGGCCAATGTGACCAGCAACTTCTCATTCTCTGGGTTTAAGAATGTACTCATAGTGTCAGGCTTATATTTGGAGTAAACCACAAGCAAACATTTTCATTGTTTCAAAAGCTACTGAAGCAGATTGACTATGCAAAGCTTCTCTTCTGCTCCTGCACCTTATTACTTGGCCATCATTTGTGCTAAATCTGCCTTTTACTTCATTTTAGTGCAGCCTTTTGCAGAAGGTCATTTATTAGGTAATCACTTGCCTATGGAAAAGCCTAATTGCTCCATGTTTGTCAGAAAGAGGCAATAGTACTACATTTGAATACTGAATGGCTTGCAAAATACTCTCCAGATGAGGGATATGAAAATTTTCAGAGGCTTTACTTATTGCCACTTAAATGAAAACGGCTAAATGAACCTACACATTCAGGGTTAAAAATGGGCAAATACTCTGATGTATGGAGGATGCAAAAGCAGACAGTTTACGGCTTTTACAACTTTAATACTAAAACAAATGCGTATAATAATTTATGACTACCACAATACTCCTTTCTTCATGGAATACTAATGCCCTCTACTGGTGATTCACATAATTTTAAATTTTTGGGTTTATAAAACCTGCTCAGAGCTCATTTTCTGTTCTATTACAGAGAAAGGAAAATAGTTTAGCCACTAGTGAGTTTTTCCATGATTCACACCCATCAAACATGCATCTGCTGAAAAGGAGCTTTTGTCTGGGTTTTTATCTCCAAGATACATTCTGCAAGTGCTGTTTGCTTTTCCAAATCCACAGCTGCCTTGAGAATTACAGACTATAAAGAACTTGTGCACTGATAACCTTTTGTTAAACCCTTGTCAATATTTGAAAGAAAAATCATTCAGATTTTCATGAAAAATTACATGGAAACCAGCAGCAGGATGGTTACAAATAGAAAGTTGTTTATAGCTAATGGTTTTGTGAAGAATTTTATGACATCTGGTCTTGAACTGCCCAAGAGGACACCACTATCAGTTTGTGTGACATTTGCCTTGATTTGTTCCCATATTCTGAAAATTTATGCTGTATATCATACAATTCTCTTGCTGCTGCATCTAATCTCTTGCTCGAGAGATAGTTTAATGAAAAATAGATTTCAAAAATAGTTGCTATCCTGACTTCCCAAGGAAATGGCGAACACACAATCACATAATTTTAGTCTTCAGACCTTTATCTCCCACAGGCCTTTGAAGCTGCTGATCAATTTTCGAATTGGCACAGGGACAGAGTGCTCAAGGATCTCAAGTCTCTCCAAAAATTATAATTCCACAACAGAGTGAGCTCACAAAAGAAGGCACCTACCTCCCACATCTTCTTACGTTCAGGTGCTAAATCATCAGTCACAAGCCAGCTGGCCAGTGCCACTGGGTCAGCCACTGTGGCCAGACAAAGGGAAAGGGGGAATTCTATGGACCAGGGAGTGGAGCAGGACACCCATCACAGGAAAACAGGAAGCCCTGATCCTCTAGTTCCACATCCAATAAAACAATGTGCTTTAAGGTTATTGCCAGTGGCCTACTAAACATTATGATGTGACGATCTATACATGAGCCTTCGTTGTCTGTGTTTGCTTACGGATAAAACTGTTTCCTCCACACGATCATCACTTCTTGTCTTTCAAGAAGAGCTGTTTTCTCTGATCTGGCAGCTGAGCTGCCTGTGTGAGTGCTTCCTAAGCTTTCTCATGTGAAATGGTCAAAGCTAGGTCAAACATTTTACAGTAGTAGGTCTTAGTTGATTTTTCTGAGTTCGTTTAGATTAAACACAGCCCAGCATGAATAAAACCCTGTATGTTCCAGCTGGATATGTTCTGAAACACCAAAGTCAGTCATGTTGTCCACCCTTGAGAGCAGGATATGAGCTGGACCCAGACTGAGGGAAACACTAGATGAGGCCAAACATGCCAGAGCTTTGTTAACTGCTGGCACTGATATGGGAACTGTGGCACTGCAGGTCAGCACCAGCTGAGGAGAGCAGTTAGAGAAGAGAACAGGGACCAAAACATTTCGCTGTGGGATTCTGTGCTATGGAATGCAGGCAAGGGATACTCAAATGCCATGAAGTGTTCACAGAAGTTTTTGCACCATATGCACCATTATATGTCTCCAATAATGGACCTCATCAGGAATTTCCATAGTCCAAGTGTGCAGACATATCCAATGGTGGAATCCTCACTGGCAGAATTAAATATTATTATGTCCATAGTCTGAAAAGCACATGAAGATATACAGCATTATAAAGCAACATATTAAAATTTTCATCCCTAACTTATTCTAAATATCAGCCCACAAATTTGACCAAGAACAGAAGTAAGCCAGAAAATAACCTAATACAATGGAAATAGTTATTTCACCTCTCTCCAGGTACCATTTGCTGTAGAATACTGGGGGGGGGGGGAGGGGTGGAAACAAACACAAAGACCCACGAGTTATATAGTTGCATTTTTGCATTTTCTGTAAAGATATTATTATGGGAATATTTAAATGTGTCACTCCATTAGAAACAAATATCTCTTTTAGGAAGTAAGAATATTTTCCAGCAAAACGAAAGAAATAAGATACACAAATAATGGAAACAAATACAAATTACTGCGAATGGATATGTATAAATACACTTGTCTCTTTAAGATTTCTTTCTGTACATTGCAGGTAACCTGGCAGAGGAGGCATATATCTAAATGTGCTAAAAATGTCCTTTACAGGAACACATTTCTTTAGATAATTCTTTTTCTATGTAAAAGCCTAATTACTCAGTGGTTATTAGACAAGAAAAATGGAGTTCCATTTAAATTTAGAACTAGAATCCAAGCCAAGTTCCAGGGGAGGAAAAGACACATTTTACAGATGGAGACTTGCAATCTAACTGCACAGTTAGGTAATATGAATGTCCCAGAAGAGGATAGAAAAGCACGATGTTATGATTAAAGTCACCCAAATGAGAATTAAGAAATCCGAACCTGTCTTCACACAAAAGACAGATCTGTCACAGTTATGGACAAACATTACATAGCTACATGGAAAAGAAATATTCTTAAACTAACACACAACCAATGACAAATAACTAATACAAAGCAACATTTTTCACAAAAAGCAGGCCACTCAGAATGGTATGCCATGAAGATGAAGTTTCTAGCAATAGAACTGCCACTAATATTAACACAACTGAACTACTCTGGCAGTCAAAGGCAAATAAGGTGGTTATGTATCAGTTGGTAAAAAATCCAAAAACAAAACAAAAAACCAAGCAACTTATGGATAAACCTTTCAAAAACTCTAACCCATTTTTAAACCAGAGCTCATTTCTAAAAGTGGTTTAAAGACAGTTTTTGCAGTAATTTAACTGATCAGTGCTGCAGAATAATGGTTGATAAGAATATTATGATGGATAAACAGGTGGGTGCTTAGTTTCCACTGATTTCAACACATCTGCCTGTACGTGCTTAGATACCTGAATTTCAATGACATTGGTCAGATTCCAGCCTCTATAAACATGAAAAATACTTTTTGGAAACAGGATAGTCAGGTACTTTTGATACTTCTATTTTCATTCTTGGATAGGCTCTCCTCTCTCTTTTCTGTCATATAATTCACCTCCCCAAGATGCTACTCTATAGCAGAACTATATGTTAGTTTTGTGATCTACTGTGCCTCAGTCTTTTATGTCAACATTTCTTCCTTTTCTTCCTACCCCTCACCAGTTGCTGCTGGTTGCAGACAAATATGCCCTGGCAGAGATTATTCTAATTTTGACTGTGTTAGTTTGCTGCTTCTTTCAGCATTGTCAAATTCTGTCATTTTTCTATAGAGAAAATCAGAGTGAAATTGTCTGGGAGATAATCTGGATGTAACATATCATTCTTTAATCTGAAAGACCAAAGTTTCAAGAACTTACTTGACATTGTTGTCTTCATAGGAGTACCAGATCTGCCCTTTCTGCCATGTCATCCCATTTTCCCTGCTTAGCCCCCAGCATTGATGGATGAAAGACTTTTAGACAGGATGGCACAACTGAGAGGACAATTAATTCAAGGTTTCTGCCATCTGTGTTATTCAAGGGCAAGGGTGAGGAGAAGGTGTGGACTCTCTTTAAATACCAGATACAAACCACCTGCTTTTGCATAAGAATAAATTTCTCTGCAAATTCTTACTCTTTAACAGCTGTTTCTGGCTGCCTTACACAAAATATTGGAAAATATTGAGTCTCACACAAGCTGGAAAAAATAAAAGTCACTCAGGTCACCAGTTGAGCCTCCTGTCCAAAGCAAGTCAGATATGAAATCAGACCAGATTCGGGGCTTTCATCAACAAGGTTTTGAAAATTTCCAGAAATGGTTCTGCAAAGCCACACTGGGCAACCTGCTCCATTGCTTGGCTATCCTTATGGAGAAATGCTTTTCCCTATATCTGTTTTAAACCTCCCCTCTTTAAGTTTATTCCCATTGTCTTCTTCCTATCTGTCCACACGTGGCTGCAAAAAAACCTGGCTCTGTCCTCTCGATGACTTCTCTGATGACTCATCTTCTGTTTTCCAAGCTGAACAATCTCTGGAGCCTCAATGTCTTCTCAAAGGACAAGTGTTCCAGTCCCTGAACACCTTGTTGGCCCTTTGTTGAAGTTGCATCAGTTTAAAAATGTGTATCTAGACAGGATCTAATGACTGTCAAGGGAAGGGGAATAATCCCCCCTTCCCTAACCATGGTGGCCATTCTTCTGTTGGTACAACCCAGTGTGCTGTTAGCCTCCATCCTCACCACCATGCCCTCCTGGCCCCTGTTTAGCTTCCCATGCACCAGTTTGCCCAGGTCCTTGTCCACAGTGCTACTCAGACTGTCAGTCTCCAGTCAGTGACACTGCACAGGGTTATCCCATCTCTGGTATAGGACTTAGTATTTGCTCTTGTTGAAGTCCCTACTGGATCATTCCTGCAGTGTGGGAGGCTCTCTTTAAATGATCACTCTGGTTTCTGTGGATTAGGATAAAACCCTAGAAGTTGCTGTGCTCAACAAACTGGACAAGGGAACGTGCTCTGTCCCCCAGGTCATTGACAAAGACATTAAATAGGATGGGACCCAGGACAGATCTTTCAGGATCTCCACTCACAGCCAGTTTCAAGGTAGTGTGGACCCCTTCAGTGCTGCCTTTAAGGCCAATAGTCTGATTTCTTACCTCTCCAGCAGTCTACTCATGTAGCCTGTCACATCCCAACCCGGCTAAAATATGCTATGGGGAGCAGAGTATCAAGACAGACATCTGCTCCCAATCTTTGTCCACAGACCTCATCACTGTTAGGTAAGTTGGGCATAATTTAACCTTGGTAAATAGTAATCACCTTCTTCCATACATGTTTGTCTTGAAGAATTTTGTCTAACAGCATGAGTGGGTGGAGGAAAACACAGGTGAAAAAATAACCTAAGTAGATTAAAGTATTTTGTTTCCCTGAAGTATCTCAATAATAACAATCAAAACATACAAACAAAAATCTAAAATAAATACTTTCTTTCCAGAACAAAAAGAAAAAAATCAGGTTTTAAATTACCACATGAAATGTACTGCGTTGAGTGAGCAGGACATTCTGGCAGAATTGCACACCACGGGAAAATTGTTGGCACATTCCAGTGGGTCTTTGCTGTTAAGAGAATTCATTTGTACTGTTTTCAGTAAAGGTACATACTTTCATGCACAAAGTAAAGCAAATGTTGGGGGCTTTTTTCAAACCTTTTACAAGGCATTTTGAAATATTTTTGAGTACTAAATGTAAGGCCTGGTCCTGTAACCTGGAGTGGCACAAAACAAGCCATACACATACAATAACATTCAAATAAATTGAAGCAAAGCAGGATGGGTATCAAGGAGCAGGGGTAATTCGTGAATACATTGCTTGAAAAGTGTGTGGCTACATTTCTTGACAAAAATACCATTTGGTTTTTACTTTAACATTTTTTCATTAACAAAGCTCAATATTTTCACCAATAATCCACAGGAATGGGCCCTTCCATGAAGCACAGAACTATTTTAATTATTTATTGCATAGAAAATACTGCATTTAAAAAGTATCTCAGGCAGTGGATTACGAATGATTAAACCAGTAAGTTTTCAACACGAGGAGGCGCTGTTGACACTCAAATCTTTGGCCCAGATCCAGTCATGTACCAAGACACAGACTGTGTCCAAAATTTCTAAGTTGAGCACTATTCTGCACTTTCCAGAATAAAGTCCTGGCCCTGTGCAAGGAAATTTTTGCTGTCCTAGAAAATTTATAACCTTGGAGAATAGGCAAGGGTCAGCACTACACTGTGTGAGTTTCCAAGAAACTTGTTATCAGAATTCTCTTACCAGTTTCCAGTATTGATGACTGGCACCAAAGCCTGTGTGTAACATTGCATGGACTAGTATTAATAGCCTAACAAGCACTGGAAGAGCAAGGAGCCAGATAATTAAATAGATTAAGGATTTATTCAATTTTAGTTTTGGTAGGAAGTATCCTATCACAGATTTGCATTCATTTGATTCATTTTCAGAGTATTTGAAAAATCAATTCTTTATGGTGTAAACATGAAGTTTTCAGGCCACACAGATTTTGTAAATGTAAATACATTGAATCAAAACATCTGTTCTTCAACTCAGGCAGCTCCTTTTAAACAGGTTGGGGACAGTGTATCATTATTGCTGTATAAAGCAATAGATAGAGCAAACTTTCAGACCCATTCTCTTATTTAGAAGTTCTCTGAGAAAAACACAGGATTTTCAGATTTGGTGGGCAAGTGTAACTCCCAATATCTTTGACATTCTAATATACAAATACATTGGTCCAACAGATACGCAACAGCAGAAATAAATAATTAAAACTGAATGAAAGGATGACTGTGATACACTATGGGACCTCATTATGAATATACACTGCAAGGGGTAAGTAAATCTCATTCTTAGAGAGCGAAAAAGAAAGAAAGAAAAATTAAAAGTTTTCTACAGGAAATATTGAAATTGTACTTTTCTTCAGACTTCTATTCCTCTCCAAAACTTATCCACTTTAGTCATAATATGCTTCCAGTGTTGGTTACCACTCTTCTATTATGAAAAATGAAGACAGATATGTCTCAGGAACTCTGAACCACCTCTCTCCCTCGGAGATGCAGTAAAGACAAGAGTGTGACTTCTTAAAGTAAACAGCCTCTAGAAACAAAAGGACTCATTAGCTTTTCAGTATTTGGTTTGTCCATGTTTGTTTTTTTAACTAAATGTTTGTGTTTTTCTAAAATACATGCATTTCAAAAATAGCATTTATGTAATTTAGTCCACCTTTTGTAACTAGAAAAATGTAGTTGACAATGTAAAGCCGCTATCTGCTCTACTCTTTTGATCATACCCGCTTTGAACAAGAATCTTTATGTTCTCTTCATCTGTCAGCTTCATGAATTAAGCCCACTTACACCTTTCCACCCAAGCAGATGGCAACTATTTTTATTTTCACATGCCAAGAAATAAAGTAGTGGAGTCTCTCTTCCACTCATACATTGGATTCAGTCCTTACCTTGCTCTGCCTGGCAGAACATGAGCACGCACGTGAGAACATGCAGTTCGGAAAACCATGACTGAGTACGCCAGGATTCACAGTGGGATCCCACCTGCAGAGAGTGAAC
This sequence comes from Dendrocincla fuliginosa, assembly GCA_035047845.1. Lineage (NCBI taxonomy): Eukaryota > Metazoa > Chordata > Aves > Passeriformes > Dendrocolaptidae > Dendrocincla > Dendrocincla fuliginosa. The sequence goes on from JAWWMO010000001.1 coordinate 14,655,924, forward strand.
TCTTTGCTTCTCACAGAAAATTTCCCAGAGAAGTTTCAGGCTGAAGAAGGAAACAGCTCCAGATCAGCACCTTTGGCATCTATATAGTCAAATTACTTCAGATAGTCAATTACTGGAAAACAAATCTACCTTCAAAACAGCTCCCTGGGGTCAAAACACGCTATTGTCATTCAGTGAGGGACAGTTGTGTTTTGTGTCATATCTGATGTCATCCCCTGAGTCATGGGCAAATCCAGAACAATCTCTAAGAGAGGGGAAAATGACTGAAAAGAGAAAGACAGTGTTTGCCCTGGTTCTCGCTCCAGCAGGTCTTGTTGCCTCTCCACCCCTGAGGGCCAGCTGCTTTTTCTCCCCACTGCCTATCTTGTCTCATGCAACTCAGTTGTCAGCAGTAGATTAGACCTCCTGGGACCGTCTTATCTAAAATGTGCCTGTTTTAACAAAATTTGACCTTTCAAAAAAAGAGTATATAGACGGACTTTTGGATGACACATTAACAAATGTTGTGGTTGAATCATTCATGGGCTTTTCTGATTGTTTCTGAACCTGTGCCCAAAACTGCAGTAATCTATTTGACACTACTAGAAAATACTCTTTTTTCCCTCATATTTTCATATTCTTCACTAAAGTATGCACTATAAGCTACTAACTTTTTGTAGAAAATTCTGACAACTCCAGTGGTTTGAAGGACTACAGCTAAAGCAGTTTGCTGATTTTTGCAGGTGGTCTGTAAAAAGAGGCCATAATTCATTTAAAGAGGAATCGCAATGTTAAATTTAAATGTAGTTCCAGTTTCATTTGAAAGTGGCATTCTCTGGACAGAAAACTCAACTTTTGCTGAGATTGAATGCTTACAGTTAAACTTTCTAGTCGCAGCACTCCCAACTTTCAGCATTTTATCATGAGGCTTAAGAAACTTGTTCCCTTGTTTCTTAAGCCTTGGCATCTGAAATCACAAGGGTTGGAGAATCTTATTTATATTTTGAAAAGCATAATTTTCACCTACTTCTGTTGTTCAATAAGGTTTGAAATAGGAAACAAAAGCACTTAAATAAAAAAATGTAAAAATAGAAGTGGAACTATTTTATTTTTTATCTCAGTTTAAAGCTAATTTCATTACAGAGCACAAAACTGGTGGCATGGGCCTGGCCAGATAAAACCTTTAAGCATTCATCTGGTTCTATTATATGGTATTTTCAGAATTTACAAGAGAATATTTTCAGTGTTTGCCTTGCAGAAGTCCTGAAGAAGGCAGTAGGGCTTCTCACAGTCAGTGTAAGTAGGAATTTTTATGTTATGTTAAGTTGAAAAATTCTAGCTCTCTTTTCCCCCCACCTCAGCTCTTCTTGGGGTAAGGATGGCATTGCAGTCTTTCCCTGTATGCTTTTAAATCAAGGCTCCCATGTCCTGCAGTCATGCAGAGACATCTGGCAAGGGGTGGACACAGGCTCAAGATCTAAAGGGGCTTGAAAATATTAAAATGAGGTTTGCCATTCAGAAGTTGCTAATCCCATTAAATTCTACTAATCAAAACTCACATTTGGAAAACAAACTCTGTTACAAAGACCCAAATCTCAGACTAGCACAGCAAAACACTGCAACAACATATATAATAGCAATTCAATTGTAAAAAGAGTGCAGTGACAAAACAGTAATTGTCTGCCATGGGAAAGAACCAATACTTGTGATAAGGCCCAATACTGACAAAAATAAAAATGCTGTAGGATCAGATACTTGCTTTGCCTGTATCATACTTCATACTTCCAGAAATAGATTGATGGAGCAGCTGCCTCACTGCTGAAGTTGAACCATCACATTTTTAAAAACAATCAGCCAATATAGCACTTTTTACCATGTATATATAGGTAAAATTAGGTAAATAAGCTTTAAATATGGGAAATTATTTTAAGAGCATTAAAAATCTCATTTCTGTGAGATGTGTATTGGTTGAAATCACTTGAATAAAATTGTGACAATGCTGAGGTACTTGCATGCAGAAGAAAGAGACCGCCTGGTTTGGAAAATCTTTATAGCTTAATGTAGCACTTCAATCAGCATATTTCTCACACAGGCTAGAGAAAACAGTCACAAACAAGAATGTACAGAGGCTTAAAAATCTCTTTTTGCTTTCTACAGAGTTAAATAACAATGTTTATTTCTTCACTGAAGATGGAAAGTGGAATTTTGAGCAGAAAACATGTTTCAAGATCTAATGAGGTTTTGAGGAATAGAGGCATCCAAAGCCAATTACTCTGCTTTTAATGACTGTTTGTTAAAAGGAGCTAAAAAGGCTGGGCGCAGTTGGGGCCAGTGGAAGGAGGAAATTAGGCACATACATCTCCACATGCAGCTTCCTAGAACAGTTCACTCAGTTATTTCAGATCAAAAAGTTGAGAAGCAAAACAGCTTCCCAAAAGCATACTTGTGATTACACAACAGAAGCCTTTCAATTAACTGTTAGAATGGCACATCAGGAGAATTTGGCAGCTCTAGATCAATACACTGACCCTAGGATTTCTTTTTTTTTTTTTTTTATTTCTCCTCAGACTGTCAGGAAAGGGAAATAATAACATCCAAGGGGAGAAAAAAGTACAGCAACATAAGCCATCTGCACAGTATAAACAGAAAAATGGTGATGAAGATTTTTCAATACCTTTCTCTAGATGGTCTTCCTTAACCTTTCTCCACTTTATCACATTGGTTTCAAACAAACAAAACATTCCTGTGGTAAATCAAAGGAAAAAAACATGTCATTTAATGTTCCTGCCCATGTCAGGGGTTTAGAACTAGGTGATCCTTAAGATCCCTTCCAACTCAAATCATTCTATGATTCTATGAGTTTTCAGCTGGTTTTCTGTATTTTCTCACTGTGATGATCTCCTAATTGTAAATTGTTCTCTATCTGAACATTCCAGCTTCTTTCTCTTTTCTTTTTCTTCTTTAAACCATAATGAAACTTGTCTGAACTGAAAGCTTAGCAGTCACTGAGGTCCTGCAGGTCTTAGAGATTGTAGTATTATCTCTCCAGAGTTGCTCCTTCTCTGTCAGTACTTGCAAACAAGCTTGGAGGCTTTTCTGTGTGTCCAACAGCCTTAGACACAAGACTTTTTCGATGTTATGAAATTAAACAAAAATGTATCCAAAAGACAAAATGCAACTTTATGACATTTTTCCAATCACTTCAGTTTCTCCTGACTATAAGTAAAGGATTCACAGTCTGCAAAAGGTTTTTCTGTTCTCCTGGTACATCCAAGACTAAAAATTCATAACAAGGATGGATAGGAAAGCAAATCAGGAATTTCAACGAGGTGTCTGTGCTAGAACCACTAGTAAGCAACAGATACAGGGGTTAAAAAGTGTGGCAATGTGTAAAATCAAAGATGTATATCAGGAGGCCCCTATTTTCCCACACCACACACAACACACCAAAAACCAGGGGAAGGAACGCTCTTGCCAATGGAGGGCACACGCCTTGATGGGTTGGATGGGAATGACTGGGGAGGAGACCTTGCCCAGGAAGGAGCAAATTACTGCAACAGCAGGCTGTGGGGTTTTCCAAAACCCACACATCAAAGGCTGCACGGGAAGATACTGTGTGAGGACAAGATTTGCTGACAGGGAAAGAGCAGTAGGAACCCTCCTCTCCTGAAAATACTCTTAAGGAATGCAGCTTTTACATGACCAGGGCATCCAAGAGGATGTGATGAACAAGCTTTGATCTTGAATGCTGGACCAAACTCTGGCCAAAAGATGTTCATCCTTTGGGTACGAAAATAAGACCTCAATAGTTAAAGAAGAACACATATACTAGTTTTTACCAACTTTTTACTTACAACTCAAAGGTGTGTCCAGATGTGTGTCACCACACTTGCATTAAGTCCCAACCTTGCCCTCTCACAATTTTCCAGTAAACTTCCCTGATCAGGGAAGGCAGGCACACAATCCAGAGCCCTCCTTTCATAAGCATGTGCTGAAGGCACAAGAGAACTGACACACTGTGCACCTGTACAACACAGGCAGGACTTGAATCAGCCTTAAAACTGCCAGCCCAGCAAACAGAGCAGCTCCTGGAGTTGTGCCTTCACCAGCTCCATCACTGGCTGCAACTCACAACATCCATCAGCAGCTGAATAGAATCTGTCTGCTCATACTGGCTCATCTGTGCCTTGTAACCTCCAAATTACATTGTTAGCATTGCTCCCAGGGAGAGGAGAGAAAGATAAATACGATAGCTCATTCCTATCTTAGGCCTGGAATTTCAAATGAGCAACAGGGATTATTTTCTTTTTGATGCATATTTTCAAGTTTGAAGGGAGGTATGAGAGAATATGCATTAGGGCCATGGAAGATTTGTTTCTTGAGCTCATTTAGTGGCAGCAATGTTATTCAGCTGTCACTGATAGGTTCTTCTTACCTAAAAAAAAAGAAATCTCATTAGAGTGTGCCAATAGAGTGCTTTGCCATACCCCAGATATTATAGCCCAAAATTACAAGCAAACCTGCCAAATATAAATGTGAGCATGAGAAAAAAGGCAGAGTGAATCAGAAGACGGAACCTTGTCAGAAAAATCACATAAAAGCAATGAATTGTACAATGGGACTTAAGCATTGTAGAGTCCCATGAAATGAAAAAGTTCCATTGATTTCCTCTCAGCTCTGTGAGTGGGCTCCTTTATCAAATGCCTTTGAAAGTAAGACCTCCTGCTGGTTTTCTTATATTAAGCAGGGGATAGAACACATTCCATTGTCAGGGTTGTTGCAAGGATGTAATCAAAGGTTTGGCATCCCAGCTCACAGAAACAAAGCAACTTGGAAAAAAAATCCCCATACTTATAGCTGCCAGTCTTGTTTTCTAATGGAAGCTTGAATGTAATTACTTTAAAGCTCAGTGACATCAAGGGTAGATAACATAAAAACAAATAACCTTTCTTCTAACCATGCATTTTCCTCATCATTGTAATAAACTGATAATTGCCTGGAGATTGCTTATTGTAAAGACAGGCTCTTGTCACTTACAAATTTCTTCGTTAGGTCACTCTCCTGACAAGAAGAATCATTTACAACATGAACCATGAACCTCAGCCACATTTCTATTCAGTTGTAGTGAAAATTAATATGAGAGTAGCAAAAGGAATAACGCTGGGAAGAGAAACTTCCAGAGTCATCAGGTATTTGAGGGAGATGCCACATTATCTAAATGAATAGCTGCCATCATCCTTCTCTGCTCAAGAGCCAAAACACTGTGTAACCAGTATGAAAAAAAAAATTATTTGATTGATTAGCTGATTAAGACCCACCAATACAGAGGGGAAAAACATTTACCAAAGGTTTCCTGTCCTAGAAAATTACTGCTTTTTTTGTTTTCAGCATGAAGCCATTTTGGGAAATAAGTACAGAGTTAGCACATCACAACTGGATTTCCATGAACTCCACACATGGGCTAACATGGACCTACTATTGTAGGCAGAGCAGATGACGGAGAACAAAATCTCAGTTTATACTATATATTATTATTAATTTACATTATTATTATGTCTTTTATATAATTTTTACATATATATCATGTATACATCTTTTATGTTTTTATGTATTATATATTATTTATATTTCTTTATTAGTATCTTCTATTATTGCATATTTATTCTATATTACATTACTATAAAATATAGATTATTATATTTTATTATATCTATTATATTGAATTACCTTCTAATTATTATCTCTTAGTTTATATTAGATATTAGGGAAAAAAATTCTTTACTGTGAGAGTGGTGAGGCACTGGAACAGGTTGCCCAGAGAAGCTGTGGATGCCCCAACTTTGGCAGTGCTCACGGCCAGACTGAATGGGACTCTGAGCAACCCAGTCCTGCAGAAGGTGTCCCTACCTGTGAGAGGTTGAAATTGGGTGCTCTTTAAGGTCTCTTCCAACCCAAACCATTCCATGATTTCACAAAAAAATAAGAACAGTATTTGCCATATGCAAAATGCAGAGTATGTGCATTTAGAATTCTGTTGGTTTTGCATAAGGCAAAAAAAAAAGAGAGCACTTTTCCTTTGAGAAGGCATATCTGATGTGAACAAAAAATTGCAGCTGCATCCAGCAGACATCAGAAAAACTTGCAGGTGCAGTAGTGAAATAATTTGAAGAAAAAAGAGATATATATATATACTGCTACATAGAATAGATTCTTTGACCTAGCAAGAAAACTGTTCAACATGAAAAAATCTTGGCAACTACAAGTTCACATAAGATGGATGTTACTTATTTGCGTGCTGAATCAGGATTCTCTTGCTCTGGTACAGTGCCCCATAGGCAGAAATAGAGGAGATGTGAAGCCAGATCAATACTTATGTGTGGCTCAGATCCCAGTTCCAGGCTCATACTGGACTGCCAGCAGCCTCAGGGCTGCTCTCATCACACCTGGCTGTCCTGGTCCTGAGGGGCCTCTATGATGAGCAGAGGTTGCAGGAAGGCAGTGAGCACCATGACTGAAGGGACAAGTCAGAGTGACATAGATTCACCTCACTGGGAAATTCCTTCCCTTGAGCAAAGTATTCAGAGGGCTACTTCTCCCAACTGGGCAAAGGCCTTCAGCCACCATCATGGGCTGTCTGAAGGCCAGCCTGAGGAGTGGCCTCACTAGATCATAGAATCACAGAATATCCTGAGTTGGAAGGGACCTACAAGGATCAATGAGTCCAACTCCTGGCCCTGCGCAGGACAGCCCTAAGGTTCACACCAAGCATCTGAGAGTGTTGTCCAAATGTTTCGTGGTGCTGTGACCACTTCCCTGGTAAGGCTGTTCTGCTGCCCAACCACCATCTGGAGGAAGATCCAACCTAAACCTCCCCTGACACAACTTCAGGCCATTCCCTCAACTCCTGTCACTGGTCACCACAGAGCAGAGATCAGTGCCTGCCCCTCCTCTTCCCCTCATGAGGAAGTTGTAACTGCAGTGAGGTCTCCCCTCAGACTCCTCTTCTCCAGGCTGAACTGACCAAGTGCCCTCAGCCACTCCTCATACAACTTCCCCATAAGGCCCTTCACCACCTTTGTTGCCCTCCTTTGAACATTCTCTAATAGCTGAATATCTTTTTTATATAGCGGTGTCCAAAACCAGATAGGATGTTAATCAGTATTCTAGAAGATACTTCCACATACATGTCAAATACTCAGACAGCAGCTTCTGCTTTAGCAATATATGGTAGTATACTTCATTAAAGGATTAATATTAAAAATAATTCCAAAGGGTAAGATATACTTTGGAATATTTGGAAGCAGGTAAGATCTACATCAAAAAATTTGAATTATCCCATTATTCATCTCAGAGGAAGGAAAAAAGTACAAAATTAAACAAACATTTGCCATGAGTGAATTAGGTGTTGGCTTTTTTATGTCTTGTGGAGAGATGAAATAGAAAATTTTGAGGTCTGGGTGTTCTAATGTCATGGTGTCCAAGGGTAACTAACTTCATTTTTATGATAAAACATACTTCATTCCAAAACAGTCATTTAAATGCCAGTTAAATATGGATGCTTTTCAGGAATAACTTAGTCTCAAATGGATGTAACATTTTCTTGATCTGTTCCTCTCCAGTATATATATACACATATCTACATATATATATATATCTACATATACACACACACACACACATATATATGCACATACTGCATTCTGACAGCATCTGACAAACCAATCAGATCACCATACCAAGTCAGATGAGCAGCATGCATTAGAACTAGAATGAAGTTCAGAACATTAAACCCCTATAACAGATTAAAAAGTCAATGCACTTTTGCTCAGAAGTCAGGTTCAAATTGGATCAGACCAGATCCAAACAGGCTAAAAGAGTTCAAACTGGTTAAACAAATTAAAATTAATTCCAACAGCTACCCAAGGCCTTCTGTGCCCTTTTTCTTAACCTTTGCACACAAATGGAGAGATACTGCACCATACCTGGAAGGTAAATGGGGCAGCACACATTTCCAAACATGGACTCCAAGAACATGTGTGGAAAAAAAATTAGTCAAAAGTATCAGCTAAGGGGATCAAGTGTTAGGTCATGAAGGTGGCATGGCTATGGTACAAGAGGCAACAGCAATCTTGAAGGGAGACAGTAATAACATTGATGAGAAAAAATACTGAGGTCTGAAAAGAAAGACAGAGACTGAAATATTGCGTTTCTGGTATGAAACAAGGTTTTTTTCCTCTCTGGTTAGCTAAAACAGAGTTCTACTTCCTCTTTCCATTATAGTAGAATACATGGTCATTTTTAGATACCCACAAGACTCAGGCTTCTCAATAAAAGTTTTAAAAGTTTGTCTTTTTTCCCCAGATTGTCAGATCCACTCATTCCAAAAGAAAATGACAGAAATTCCCCTGTTACTGGGTATCTGGGACACTGTCCAAACACAAGACTCCAGATCAATATCTCACTCTTAACATTCTAGGTTTGAACTAGAACCCAAATATTGAGCCTGAATGGAAAGTGAATTATTTTAAGTAGTTTGGTGATTATTTCTTTTTTTTTTTTTTACAAAGGAAACTAAATATTGTGAACAATAACAACTAAGAACCATCACATTCCTTTCCTTGAGAAAGGTGGAGAGATGAGAAATTTCACACAGGGACGCCAGCAGTGGCTCTGGAAAATGTCATGCTACAGGTGGCATAAATGTAAATGAACACTTGGTACACTGGAACAGGAACTCAATTTATGGGGTTTTTTCTTTTCTTTCTTTGCTTCCTTTTTTTTTTCCAATCTATATGGATTTATTTTGAATACTGAGATTACTGTCTGTAAAGTTAGAAAGTTATGGGTGACTGAAGGGACAATCCATGGTGTTAATAGTTTCACCCAGGTGGCTCAATATCTCTGAGAGTTTCAGCAAGCTTAGAAGAGCCCTTGTCAACTCCCACAGCGTTTCTCTTTCTGTTACCTCTCATGCTTATCTGTGTGCTCCCTGTTCTCCCCATCAATGCCTCAGTCCCTGACAGAGCCACATCCTCTTAATTCCACACGTCACCTCTTCATCCCTGTCTGTGCCACTCTGAAACTTGCCCAACCTGTTATTTTCTGCTCAGAAAGAAAGCAACACTCCCCTCCTCTTCCCCCAGATGTCCCCCCTCTTCTTCAGGTGTGTTCTAAACTCACGCTTCAAGATTTGCACTCCAAATAAAAGAGGAGCCTTCAGTATGAGAATCAGTAAGACTGATCACTCCTTGCCACTGTCTCTCTTAATTTTGATTTTTATGGTGAGCGATTTTTACAGTCTCGATTTACATTTCAATTTTCTACAGAGGCACTCGAGCTGTCTCAAAACATGCTGCTTCAGGTCTCAAGAGCACTGTAGCCCTCTTACACTGCTAAGAAGGTGAATCAGTTCTGGAAAAGCATATATGCAGCTATGTTACTTCTACACTAACTTTTTTTTTTGAGCTTTACCTTTTGTATTTTAATTTCTGACATGCAGGGAAAATCAATTAACTACTGCACACTAAAGTTCTGGGACTGTTTCCCAGATATCTCTAAATGGAATCCATCAATCAATTGCACTTGGATTTGCACTGTTAGAGTGTAAAGTGTTCTCATAGGTACCTTCTAAATGCATAATCAAGGTAGCATGAACTCATGTCATGATATTTTACTTGTAGCAGTCTATGAATTACTTCATTCACTTCTAAATTTGTTTAGCATAATCAAACTATGAAATGTCATACATGGATTTTAGACAACTTTAAAGGGTTCAGTTTTATGATACTTGTTTAATCTTCATCATTGCCACACATCTGTCCACTCTGTTTTAAGGATGAAGCCCATAAAGCTAGCAGGCATTTGTATGCTGAGGTTGCTTGCGTGCCTTTTGAGCAAAAGCCTTACAATAAACGAGATGAAAATAATTATTTACTTCATCAGCTTTCTCACACATCTCTAGATCCCTTGCTGAAACTGTAGTTCATCTAATGTGATTTTTTTTCCCTTAAAATTCCCTCAGCACATACTGAAATCATGTTTACTAGCAATTCTTGGAACTGATAATTCATAATGGTTTAATTCAAAGTAATAAAAAATATATAAAAATGTGCAAGCATACACACAAAACGTAGTAAAACAACAAAGCATTTTCAAAGGAATGTTTTTAAAAAAATGAAAACACTGAAGCATGGTTCCCTTCTGCTATAGGGTATCCTTCATGCACGATGATTTAATCTTGGGATGAATTTAACAATTGCTCTCTCATATGCTCACAAAATATGGTTCACATCTCTCTCACAATTCTTTCCTGAGAAGACTAAATAAGCCAACTGAGCAGCTCCATCTTCAAAACCATAAGCAGAGCAGTTACCACTTTCTAAAAAAATAAAAGATGTCCTTGGGGTACAGAGTTTCTTTCTTCTACTTGTATCAGTTTTGAGCAGGCACCATTCCATATGCATTTCTTTATTTATTCAAGGGTGCTGCACATTCTATGTGGATTGCAGCAAAAAATCAAAATTAATTAGTGGCAGGATGGAAGCTGTCAGTGTGATTGCTCTTTTTGAATGCTTCACTTGAGTTTATTTAAAGGTTTTTTTCCTATGTTAAGGACAAGTCAAAAACAAATCCACATCCACATCAGTGATGCAGCAAATAGAGAAATTTCAAGACCCACAGGAAAATTTCAGTGGCTTAGTATCACAACATGCTTCATTTCATCATCTACACAATTAGGATTACTATTTAGTCATAAAAGACTGTACATATAAAGGACCACATGCCAGGGAATTTCTGCTCAGGTATTTTCAAATGTATTGCAGATACCTTCAAATGCATTGTGCACCTCCCAGCTGAATTGAAGTCAACAGAAACTGCAGCCATTGGAGAGCTGTGGCTCTACCATTGCTCAGCACTTGTAAACAGCAGGAGGGTAGGGACACAGGTAGGTTTGTTGCCTGTAGAACCCAAAGGCAAAGTTTTCAGTGATAGTCAACTCAGAACAAGGAGAACGAGAGGACATATTGCAAGAAAATACATGAATGGGGGAAAAGTCATATTTTTCCAAGCTTCACAGAAACAAAAACCCAAGGAGGGTAAAGAGGAGGGGAAGAAAAGAATTACTCAAAATCAGTTTTGCTCCTAAAGTGCTGGGAAACAAAGAACTTCAATTTCATTAGATTATCAGACTTATTTCTTAGAAAAGAACACGTTCTTTATCTCCCTACTTCATCTGCCAGAGTCCTGCAAACTCCAGTGCTGTGTGATGGTTACAGCTGGTTCTGATTCAGCACTTACATCAGCATTTCCACCCTTCTCTCCCAGACTGAGCTTACTTGCTTCTATTTGCCTCACACCTATTCTGGTTCAAACAGGGTGCTGTCCAAACCTAGCAAAAGACATCAAGAGATGGTAAAGCCACAACTTGTTTTCCTGAATTTTTAGATTTTTGTTTTCTTTGTTTGGCCTCAGCTTCACTCATTCAGTTCCTGTTTTGCCTTTGCCCATGGGACAACTGAGGCTTTCTTCTGCCACTGCTTTTCCTCTTTGCAGCACTGTCTCTAAATGTAGAAAGATGTTTTTAATGTTCTTTTGAAAAAATACCTCAGAAAAGCTACTCTAGGCTTTTCAAGGGATATTTATTTAAGCTACCAACCCCCTATGCTCACAGTAAGTCACAGAAAAACAGGTCTTATTGGTCTATCAGCCATAATAATGTTTCATTTCTTCATCAAAGTAAATTCTGTATGCATTTGCTTCTCTAAATAAAATTATTATTATTGCTTCCTACTTATAGAGAATACCAGAAAAAGAAGCAAATACTTTACCGATAGAATTCACAAATACTGAAAGTGTTTGTTTATTTTTGCAAATTTAGCTGTTTTCCCTTTAAAATTTTTCCCATGAATGTTTTTCATTCTCTTAACTTTTTCCAGTTGGAATCATCTCTCTTTGGATCCAAATGTTCAAACGATGCTTTTTTTCCACAGGAACACCCCAGAATGCTGAGGACCCACAGAAATGCTGGACATAGTCAAGAAACACAAGTTGAACAAAGTCAGGGTAGCAAGGGTCAATGTCTCTAGTCTAAGGGGGTCTGGAGCCTGCTCTACTCACCCTTTTGCATTGCAAAAGTGAAAAAGGGAATTTGAGTACTGATGCAGCCACATGAGCTGGGGCTGTTATGAAGAAAATTACAAACATTGAAAAATCCTTGACTGCTACAACAGGAACTCAGTTCATGGTGTGAGCTGCTTGCTGAGAGAGATCACTACAGGTGGTTTTCATCCACGAACCCTCCATGCTTCCAGTCCTCCTTCTAGTGGAAGCTCAGCCCTTCCTTACCCATCAGCCAGCTGTTATATCCCTCACATGCACTGATTTTCCAGTGTCCCCTTTGGGCTGGGGTGCTGCACCTTTTCCACACACCCACTGTAACAGCCACACAGACATTCATGCTGGTACATCCCTTTTTGCAGCAGATGGTACACTGTTTCAAGGATTATTCAATCTTGAAAGCTTTTCCTTTTTTTTTTACCTCCCACGCAACCCATTTCATCCCAGATAACATTTGTCGTGCACACTCTCCCTTACCCCCGTGTTTTCTTCCTCCTGTGTCACTTCCAGCAGTGATTCACCAGCACACAAATTATTCTGTCATTACTTATATTTGTTTATGAAACTGCCAACAGATGGGTAATGGTCTTCCAAAATAATAGTTACCTCCAGGCACACATATTTGCAAAATACAATGAAATGCTTTTGTTTATACCCTGTGCTCCTGTTTGTGATACATGAAAAGTGCCTTAAATGATTTGTGAAAGTCTTTCTGACTCAACTGCTAGTCCTCAGTGCAGTCATTTGTCCACAATGTTGTAGACCTTACCCTCTGTGCTCTCCCAGTCCAACCTAGGAAGCCAAGATTCAGTATTTCTGCTACTCTATTTTCATCTAGGAAACAGTCAGAAAACCTTTCTTTGGGACTTAAAGAAAAAGTTACAAAAAAATGTTGCACTGCTCCAACTGTGAAAAATAGCAGCATAGCCAAAGATAGCTATGAAAGAAATTAAAAAAGAGGATGTGAAAAATAACAGGCTAAAATTTAATATGTTTGGGAAAAAGCTCCAAAATACCAACAACACATTGAAGAGTTAAATGCTTCCATTCATCACACACTTTTTCAGATATTTGTTTTTTTCTAAATATGTTCAAGGTATAATGGTCTCCTTTTTTCCTATATACCTCTGTTACATGTTAGCACTTTGTCTCAACATGAACCCAAATGGAATAGAAAGGCAAATTCATTAAGAACTGACCAAAAATATTCCAGTCTTGCTTTATGTCTTGCCCTTTAGTTAAAATAAAATGCAAATACACATCTTCCTTTTTTAATTATTTTCTACACTTGCCTATTTTGCATAACCATATCTCCCTCTAAGCCTTTTTCAGACTTACACGAGACTAATTTAGGACTGAATAGAAAAATCCCTGGGCAAGTTATAGGGATTAAACAAGAAATATTAACTCAACTTGAATCGTGGAAGTTTGAATGTTACTATAGTTACTCAGCATTTTTGTAGAATTCACCATTAAAATATCCCTGAAGTTCATGTATTAGCACACAAGAAACTCAGAAAGGCAGTGTAACACCCAAAAGGTAGATTTTGGATTCTTTTAGAGGGGCAATGGGCTTCAATTCATTTCTGATATAATGAACCCAACTTGGAAGAAGAAAACCTTATTACCATTGCAATGAATGAAAGTGTTGTGAGTTCCTTTGTTGATTTATTTTTTTCTTTTGGGGCATCAATTATTTATTTTGAAATTGACTAATAGTTTTCTTCATAATAAATTCAGTAACAACTCTAAGTGAATCACACACTTAGGATGCTGTAATGCCTCATTTTCTGTACGTATCCCCTTTGATGACTCCCTAAAATCTCAAAGAATAAACATGGTTTTTCCAACAGTGAAAGTTTCAAAACACTAATTGAAAAGTTTACATCATTATAATATATATCAAACCAGCAGGTTAGTAACCAGTAAAACAGTTGCTAAATACTTTTTATGGGGTATTTTATAACATTTAAATGTTTCTTTTAGAAAAGAAGCACATAAACAAATCAAACAGCAAGGCTCATTTGTACCCTCCAGCAGTCCCCGAATCAGTTTGTGTTCTCAGTGTATTTAACTTGCAAGACAATAATTGACACACCTGACTGCATAGTTCTCTATTCTTCCCTCCTGTTCTCTCATTTGGGTTTTTTGTTCCAAACAATTTGGTGTTTATTTGAAAGAGGATCCACATAAACATAGATCCAGACAAGCATAGCAATGATCAGAACCTGGTTGTAAAAGACTGAATCACTACATTAGAAGACATAAAATTCCCTAGCAATTCCAAGAAAGTGTTAGGTATGCTCAGGCTGTTGCTTTATAGACCAGTTCTTTGCTGTTCAAAATCCATGTACTGCAGAAATAAGGGACTGGATGACAGATCAACAAGAAAGAAAGAGACTGCCCTGTAAAAAAAACATTTTTAAAAAATATTCCATTTACAGATGTCATGTAGAATAGAATCTGAACATCTACAGCCCAGTTCTGGAACTGAAAGAATATATTTGAAATGGGTTTGCCATGAGCTGTGTGGTGATGGGCTTTCCCTGGGTACAGTGGTGTGCTGATGTGGTGATAAGTTCTCAGGCAGAGGCTGGATGACCTTTATCACTGCAAACAGCCAAGTGGGAGAGGGAGTGATAATAACATCTGTCTTAGTTCAAGGAAGAACTAAGATATCTATGTTAGCCAAGAAATAATCCCTCTCCTTTAAATTTAGAAAAC